>CM054178.1:138814095-138821595 GCA_028829895.1 Sinotaia quadrata | reverse complement strand
AGACGACTCTCGCTAGAAACTGTTGACGAAATTTGCAAAAGTTCATTTTGACACAGTTTTTTTTTTTTACAAATCCTTATGACAAATATCACTTCAGGTAATGACGCCAAAGCCGGGTTCTAAAATTAGCCAGTATTTATTTCCGTTTAGCGCGTGCTTTTCTAGCTTGCAGTAATCGGTTACTGACAGTTCTTTGGAGAGCAGTGGAATGTTTAAGGTGCCTCAGAGAAAGTATATTACGTGCAGGTTTTTAAATAGAATTGTTTGTGCACTTCGTCAACCACTCGCTTGTCCTCCGCGGGTTAAAAACGTGCCGTTAGACAGGTTACATTATTATTCGGTGATTTGTTCTACGTGTCTGTCGGCGTGCGTGCGCGCCCGCGTATGCGTGTGAGTGTATCGTATTTATTTTTTACCCACACAGCAATTTTACCCGGACTTACGATTGCGTCACAATTGCCACACCCGGAATCGTTGTTGGAAATAAACAGATCGAAACGTTTACCGGGGCTGGTTGGATTGCTGGTTGACCGGATTGGTCAAAATGTGTGGACGGTTTTCAATGACAACGTATATAACTGATCTACAGAGTGAAAGTTCTATTACAGATCATTATGTGACGTTAATAGATATGCGTAGACACGTGATGTTAGAAGATATTAATGGGACATAGAAACGTGACATTAGACGATACGCGTGGGATATAGTAGTCACGTGACGTTAGCATGGAGTTGACCACATTCATTCAGGATATCCGAAGTTGATTTTGGTATAAAATTCAGGCTTCTTCTAATGTACAAATGTTAAGATTTTTCTCTGGGTAGAGTGAAAACGATTAATTTGAACTTAGAGGTTGGAAGGAGCGGTTGTGTATGTTGGGTTATGGTATTAAATGGGTTGTAGTAATTGTTTTATTTTGATTATTCATTGGTTCGTTGAGATCGCTGTGTAATTTTGTCTTTATGAGAAACAAATTCCGGGAAGTGAACTGTGTTGTGCACAAGTCACTTCATGTGATATTGTACCCGTATTTGTGACTTCGTGTGATATTGTACCTGTATTTGTGACTTCGTGTGATATTGTACCCGTATTTGTGACTTCGTATGATACTGTACCCGTATTTGTGACTTCGTGTGACATTGTACCCGTATTTGTGACTTCGTGTGATATTGTACCCGTATTTGTGACTTCGTGTGACATTGTACCCGTATTTATGACTTCGTGTGATATTGTACCCGTATTTGTGACTTCGTGTGATATTATACCCGTATTTGTGACTTCGTGTGATATTGTACCCGTATTTGTGACTTCGTGTGATATTATACCCGTATTTGTGACTTCGTGTGATATTGTACCCGTATTTGTGACTTCCTTTCGTTTCTTTTGACGCCAGTATCTGTAGGTTTCCTTTGTTTTCAAGAGATGAGAGAGAAGTGAAAAGAGATGGAAAAAGGCGTATCGGAGGATCATATTTCATAATGCTAGGGGCAACACTTTCGGTCTTGGTTCAGTTGTCCCAATTTGCCCGAACTGTAGAAATGGAAATTGAGGCAGATCATGAAAATAAATCAACTGTGCCATGCTGCCCCGTAAATCCACTTTTATAACAGTCGGGTAAAAGAAACGAGAATAAAATGTCGCAAATATATAACTCAAGCTGCAACCAATAATAATAATTTAATTTAAATCATGAAAATAATCCATAAAATGAAACATTTTGGCTTCAAGTCAATATTATTATGTATAATGCCAGAAACCTTCCTTTATGAAGAGCTTACCTTAAGAGTCGTAATTCGGGTCATTTAAGTCGTAGAGGTTTATTCCCAGTGCACAAGAAGTACTTTGTGCTACATATACAACAACGTTGCGCATTTGTTTATAAAAGACTGAAGCAACAATATTCGTACAAATGACGATGGTGCTGCTGCTGATGATGACGGCCACGATGATGGTGGTGGTGGTAGTGTTGATGGTGGTGATTGTAATGATGGTCGTGATGATAAGAAGGGCAAGACGAGGAACGGGATAGCAATGACTCTCAAAAACAAATACCCCAAAGCTAACATTGGCAAAACAATTAGAGCTCTTTCAATAACCACTGGCGCAGTATCTGACACACTCCCAAAATAACTCTGACGTGATTAGTAGCATAGTTGAGAGAAACTGTTTATTCGTTTTAGAGCCCCGGTAGGCGGACTGCACGACACCAGACAAAAATATTTACCAGGTGTTTAGATATGTTGTGCCTTATACGAGACTCGGTGTGCTAATTTGTTTTGTGGTAAAAAGTTCTTAGAATAACTGAAATATTTACGGGCTCAAGCTCTCCGAAATATCAACCCTGACCAAGTGATCGAGTGGGTGAATTGTCCGGGATCCGAAATCGGTGACGTATTACAATGAACAGTTTAATGTTTAGCCAGCGGAGATAAAGTATTTACATTTAATCTCCAAGAGATTATAAGACTTCGCACTCACCTTTCTTTGTCCTCTTTGCATTCCAGATAGTTACACATGGTAATGCTTTTGTGGAAGTGATTAAAAATACACTGATAAAAGTGGCCTTTAACGATTTTAAAAGTGATAATTATAATTTAGTATTGTTAGAAGCGCTGTTTAAAGTGACATCATTAGGAATTCTTTGTAAATACTTTCCAGTTACGTCATTTTGGGTGGGTTTTTTATGTACTAATTAAAGTGAACACATTTGATGCTCTTGTAAGCACTATTTAAGTGATGTCATTTGGGTGTACTTGTCGGCACTGTTTAAAGTGACATAATTTTGTGTTCTAGTTATCGTTGTTTAAGGTGCTTTCATTTGGTGCTCTTGTAAGCACTACTTAGAGACGTCATTTTGTGCTCTTGTAAGCACTATTTAGAGACGTCATTTTGTGCTCTTGTATGCACTAGTTAGAGACGTCATTTTGTGCTCTTGTATGCACTATTTAGACACGTCATTTTGTGCTCTTGTATGCACTAGTTAGAGACGTCATTTTGTGCTCTTGTATGCACTATTTAGACACGTCATTTTGTGCTCTTGTATGCACTAGTTAGAGACGTCATTTTGTGCTCTTGTATGCACTATTTAGACACGTCATTTTGTGCTCTTGTATGCACTAGTTAGACACGTCATTTTGTGCTCTTGTAAGCACTATTTAGACACGTCATTTTATGTTCTTGTAAGCACTAGTCAGACAGGTCATTTTGTGCTCTTGTATGCACTATTTAGACACGTCATTTTGTGCTCTTGTCAGCTCTGTATAAAACAGCCTTTCTGAACCGTTTTACCCTGGTGGAACCGTTGAAATAATTTTCAGGTATCTGGGAACCTCAGCATAAACATTACTGCATTTTCGATATTTTATATTTTTATATAGATATCTTTTTAAATATTTTATATTTTTATATAGATATCTTTTTAAATCGCGACCTCTCGCGGAATCCCGGGCGAACGCGCACGCGCGCACATGTGAAGGTTAATGATATTTGACTTTTTCCAAAGAGCTTAATATGAGAAAAATGGCAGGGTTATTCTTTCATTCATTTGTGAGTTCGTATGCGTGTACTTTTCATATTCCAAGTGTCATGTAGCGATGACTAAGTGTTGTGCACAGTCAGCAATGTGGCAGGGGTGGAAAATGTGAATGTGTGAACATAATTCAATAGAATTTTAAGAAATGTTGTATGTGAAAAGTGAAGGTGTATTATACAACGTGTGAAAACGTATTGAAAGCTAATGGGGAGGTGATATCCGTTGCTATTTAATGAAATATCATAAGTTCTATGCAAACAGTCTCATTTTGTGTGTTCTTGAAAAATAACATTAAATTAAGAAAAGTTTTTTTTACTTTTATTTGATTCGCTCCTTGTGGAAATAAAATGTTACTAAAAACGGGCAATCTGTGAACATTCTTATATTTTAAAAACACTTGTCAAACGGAAAAATGTGGTTATGAGGTGGATATTATGATAATGGGTAAGAGGTGGTATATTATTATTATGAGTATGAGGTGGATATTATAATAATGGGTAAGAGGTAAATATAATGATAATGGGTATGAGGTGGAAATTTATGATAATGGGTAAGAACTGGATATTATGATAATGGGTAAGAGAGGATATAAAAGTGATTATATTAACCACATGAAACGTCACATTTTGCTGTTCAATCTCAGATAAAAGCGTAAACTGTTTTTTGCAGATGACTGTGAAGGAATGGAAGGTGGTGATGTGTAACGATTATGTCGCCAGATCGATTATAATTATTCTTATTGATTCGGTTGTTTCACAACAAACAAGCAAATGCATATATATGGCGTCACTGAATTCCCTGCGGTTTTGAGAGCTTTATCCTCGTTCTATTTTAAGAACTAAAATAACTGACTGTACCCTTGACCCATATTCTTGCCAGCGCATGTCAATTCTGCGCTGTTTTACTGTTTGGGTGTGCTTGAAAGGTAGACTCCTAAGTTGTACCTGGCAGGTTCTTAAGTTGTACCTGGCAGGAAAGTGTTTGCTAAACACTAATCTCATTTCCAGCAACCGTCAGTTTGATTGACAGGCGGTGGAATGCACCGAACGTCGATTCTCCATACTCCAGGGCTGTGAATCTTAACTTTCCGATGAAGTCGATACTCCATACTCCAATGCTGTGAACCTTGACTTTCTGATGAAATCGATACTCCATACTCCAATGCTGTGAACCTTGACTTACCGATGAAGTCGATACTCCATACTCCAGGGCTGTAAACCTTGACTTACTGATGAAATCACAACCTTAATCTTGGCAGTGCACCAAAAATGCCATGCGAGCTGCCAATACATCACGAAAACTAGCAAACTCTGTTGCTAACTTCCGGTTTCATTGTTTCGAAACGTTCAGAAGTTCACGTTCGCACTCATTCTGCGTTTCGAATTATCTGTTTTAATGAGTTAAAAAGTCTTGGTCATCATTGTGTAGTGCATGGATGCGTGAAAAGTATTTTTGAATGATATTAATACATTTGTCGTTTATGTTTTTGCAAATATAAAATTTAACAATAGAGTTGAATTTTTAGTGATGTTTTTCTAAAATATGATAAATACATTAACAAATATTTTTCTATGTAATATTATAATAATTAGTTATAGAATGTTAGAAATTATAGAAACCATTACTGTTGTGAAAGGAAGAAAAATTGGTGATAACGTTAAAAGAAGTAAAATAGTCTTGTACATTTGTCTCAAATTATCGACCAAAGCTGATATTTATTTATATATAGTTTTAAAGTATTTCTTTTTAGTTGATCATTTCACTTAGCAAACTATAAATACTAAGTATATATTTATAAATACACACAGAAGTTGTACAGGGGGGCTTCTTCAGTAGGAAAATAAAATTGAAAATTAATTTAATAAATAAACAATAAATATAAAAATAAATTACACAAATACCTGTATTAAATTCACCTTGTTTAGAGTCTTGTTCCGAATTTAAAGGGACAGTCGCGGTGGAAGCCGAAATGGACGTAGAACTTAGGAGGTCATACTATTAATAGAAGTAGTAGGTGACCTAGATATTGTAACCGTCCTTAGCAGACGACGCCGTTTTATCAGTTTCCTGCCGTAACCTAAATACAATTCAGGCAAGGAGTTTTCCATTGTAGGTTTCTTGTCAATAAAGATGAAATGGACAAATATAAGTTGTTTTTTTAGATAGGTGTATCAGTCTGAGTGCCGCAAGACATTCTCTCTTTAAATATGGATCGTTCGGCTTTCTGTAAAATGTGAAAGGAGGGCCACGTGGATATTCTATTGTCCTAAGTGGGAAATGATCAAATCAGGACATAAGTAATTGTTCATTCAATTCCTTTCTATGTGCATCCATATACTGTACAAAGATAACCACTATTTTAATAACTCATTAAACAGATAATTCCAATCGCAGAATGAGTGCGAACGTGAACTTCTGAACGCTTCGAAACAATTAAACCGGAAGTTAGCAACTGACTTACTAGTTTTTGTGACGTGTTGGCAGCGCTTTTGGCTTTCTGGCGCACCGCCAAGAATAAGGTGGATTCTTCAGGGCTGTGAACCTTGCCTTTCCGATGACGTGAAAAATAATGGTCAGCGAAATATGCAGTTTTCTTCTTCGCCATTTTATTTTTTTTAAACACCCATACGAAATACCGTCGCCTCTCTTTATTTAGTGAACCTAGTTAACCTAGCAAATGGACACCAAAATTGCATACACTTCGTCCAGCAATAGTTCTTCTTCAGCATACATTGTACAGGTACAAATTCACAGCTCTGCTATTATTCTAACGCCACATACTCACGCACACATCACAGACACATACACATATATATACAGACACATACACATACGTACATACATACACACACAGTTACATAAATTTTTTAATGCATCTGTTCCTGTACCCTTGACCCATATTCTTGCCAGCGCATGTCAATTCTGCGCTGTTTTACTGTTTGGGTGTGCTTGAAAGGTAGACTCCTAAGTTGTACCTGGCAGGTTCTTAAGTTGTACCTGGCAGGAAAGTGTTTGCTAAACACTAATCTTATTTCCAGCAACCGTCAGTTTGATTGACTGATTGATTGAAAATAATTATCTGCTTACAAAAGAAGTAAAGTACTGTTGTTATTGGTTGTAATTTCCTGTTGTCATCTATCACCTAGCTGTCACAAATCGATTCAAGATCGTCTCACCCGAAACCTGGAATAATTACGTAAGCTTTATAATATAGGAAAGTGTCAGAAAGCTAGAATAAATACGTACATTTTACAATATAGGAAAGTGTCAGAAAGCTAGCATAAAAACGTAAACTTTATAATATAGGAAAGTGTCGGAAAGCTAGAATACGTAAACTTTATAATATAGGAAAATGTCGGAAAGTTAGAATAAATACGTAAACTTTATAATATAGGAAAATGTCGGAAAGCTTGGATTAACAAAAGTTATCCGTGTTCCATGTGCGTATAAATCTGTTGTATAATGCTGGAATAAAAACTCTCGGTAATAGATGCAATGTTCAGTTCACATAATAAATAATATCAAAATTATATTATATACTAATTTTAGAATTATATTATATAATAATATTATACATAATAAAATACTGTCACCAAAACTGGTCTCTTGCTTGAAGACAAAATATATGTTAGGATCATATATGTACTAAGTTAATTGGTGAAGACAAAATATATGTTAGGATCATATATGTACTAAGTTAATTGGTGAAGACAAAATATATGTTAGGATCATATATGTACTAAGTTAATTGGTGAAGACAAAATATATGTTAGGATCATATATGTACTAAGTTAATTGGTGAAGACAAAATCTATGTTAGGATCATATATGTACTAAGTTAATTGGTGAAGACAAATCTTAGATCTACTCTATTCATCTACCCTACTCTCACCTTATCAGTACTGTTCTACCCCACCCCCGTCTCAGTTGTACTGTAGTACCCCCCTCCTTAATTCATTTGCTAATCT
>CM054178.1:138439095-138809095 GCA_028829895.1 Sinotaia quadrata | reverse complement strand
TATACATATAAATCACATACTGAAATGATCTGTTATCTCCAACTTTCTGCAAGGACATATAGATAAATCTAGCCACATCAAACATTCCGGCTGTTATTTTGCCTTAAGCAGGGCCAAGAACAAATACTTACTTATTAGATTATTTTTTCTATTTTTTAAAATTTATTTCTTAGTCATTTATTATATTAAATCCTTTCTACCTTCTCAAACACTATTTTAACGTAAATCTTTGTGTTGAATATACTGGATTTTTAATTTATCAAAACTGCTTTCTCATATCTGTCGTTTTGTTTATTTGGTGGGTGGGGGGTTAGTAATCGGTTTATCATCGTACAACTGTTTTGTATGGATTTTCTTTAAACTTTATTTTTTTTTAAATGTACAACCCAGGAACCCTGAAATATATTATTTTAATATGAGAATTTAT
Source organism: Sinotaia quadrata (assembly GCA_028829895.1). Lineage (NCBI taxonomy): Eukaryota > Metazoa > Mollusca > Gastropoda > Architaenioglossa > Viviparidae > Sinotaia > Sinotaia quadrata. Next base: position 138,808,668 of record CM054178.1, on the reverse strand, counting down.
TACTATTAGGGCTGCCTGAAACAACTAAAACATGCTCAAAACCCGCACTTTATGATTGTCTGATACACTCTTTGATTGTCTGATACACACTTTATGATTGTTTGATACAAATTTTCTCATTGTCTGATACATACTTTATGATTGTCTGATACACACTCTTTGATTGTCTGATACAAACTTTTTCATTGATTGTCTGATACACACTCTATAATTGTCCGATACACACGTTTTGATTTTTTTATACACATTCTTTGATTGTCTGATAAACACTTTTGATTGTCTGAGACACACTTTTTAATTGTACGATACACACTCTTTGATTGTACGATACACACTCTTTGATTGTCTGATACTTTTTGGTCGATTGTCTGATACTTTTGATTGATTGACTGATCCTCACTTTTTAACTGTCTGATACTGTTAGGAGAGTTTCATTTCATTGTTCAAGTTTTCTGTGAGGAGGCTTTGTGCTATTTTGATTCCGACCTCTGGAGCTCTCTTGGGATTAGAGGTGAAAAGTAATATTTACTAATTAACTGTATAGTAATATTTACTAATTAACTGTATAGTAATATTTACTAATTAACTGTATAGTAATATTTACTAATTAACTGTATAGTAATATTTACTAATTAACTGTATAGTAATATTTACTAATTAACTGTATAGTAATATTTACTAATTAACTGTATAGTAATATTTACTAATTAACTGTATAGTAATATTTACTAATTAACTGTATAGTAATATTTACTAATTAACTGTATAGTAATATTGTTTTATTATTTTATATAAAAAAAACAAAAAATGAATACAAACTTTTTTAATACTTACTAAAGTTTACATCAATTTTCATACTTAACAATGTTTGGCATAAATCAAGAATTCTTTCTTTTAAAAAAAATACATTCTAAAGATAAAGATTCATGAAAGTTTGTGAATTTCTAGAGAATTATATTTTTTCAAATTTTATCGTGCTTTTGTATTTCATTGTGTTACATTTCAGTATTTGTTTAGAGACCCTGTCTCAGCATGAGGATTTAAAGATTATTAACTTCCAACATTCACCTATGCTGACGACAGACTGGTTGTCAGATTCACCCTTCAGTCTCCTAAATTAACTCCCTTGGTTTAGATGTTAAAGAGTGAGAGGTAAATCTGTGTAAGAGTGCACGAACTAGGTACGTTAACCAATCACAACTAATTAACTCCCTTGGTTTAGATGTTAAAGAGTGAGAGGTAAATCTGTGTAAGAGTGCACGACCTAGGTACGTTAACCAATCAAAACTAATTATGCATTTAAAACATTCATTCTTTTGACTCAGCCACCAACCAAGTTCTTAATTGGTCTTCCTTGCAATAATTAGCCAACTTCTGTAATTAGATAACAAATAAGAATTTAATAAAGTTAACAATTAACAAAAAGTAATTCCATATATCAAAATTCATAGGACTACTTATTTGTCTTTAAAGTTTGTATGGAATTGTAACACACAGTTCACCACTGTCCACTTAGGCTCTTTTAATCTTCTCATCCATTATGGCAGTTTGCACCCCAACAGAACATCGTTGGATGACCGGCAAATGTCGCATATCGCTGCATTTGAATCACGGCACTTGAATAGCATCGATTGGGCTTTTCAACTTAGTAGTCGTAAGGCCTGGTGTTCAGTAAGTTGCTGAGTTTTCCCCTCATAATGTAGAAATACAAATGTATAGCTTCTCAATACAATATATTTTTGCCTATGGTTCACAAGATGCTTATTAATGATCGTCTATTCACTGTTAGCACTTTCCCATTATAACGATTTTAGCAGCGAGAATAAAGCAATACACACATAGTTATTCTACCTTGATCATTCTACAAAATGTATCAGTCGCTAACGCCACTTAGCTTCTGTGAGAAAAATGCATCAATCATTTAACAATCATTTAACAATCACATAAATATTTTACACAATATTCTACAAATGAGAAATACTACAATTTAGAGAAGTCAACTATATTTACCACTATGTAAAGTCATGCGCGGTCAAAACGGATGCGATCTCTCTACCCTTGGACATTTGCACTGTGGATGAATAATGAGCATCTAAAGAATTTTGATTCATTCACGTGTATATATGAATGACTCAAGATCAGCTGGCGGATTAACGCTACGTCACGATACGGAATGCAAGAGACCAAATTTGGGCATCTCGTATCCAGTTAATGGCCTTTCCCTCACTTCTATTGTGACCCACATACTCTCAACTCGTAAACACGTTATTGCACCATCCGACCGCAAGTTGCCTAACGGAAGTCTCTTCTCATGAATTAATTAGATACGATTAATAAAATGAAAATAATATTTTTATAACTCGGAATAATTTGCCTACGACTTCCTGACATTTATACAAAACAGTATAATTATTAACTGATTGCTGCTCTGATTAGTCAGTTAATCACTGGATTTTATGTACAAACACTGCATACTGTTGCTTTATCTAGTAAGAAGACTTGCATGAACTGGTGCAGATTATGCAATATACTTATTACATCAGTCACAATACTGCTTAGGAGCTGCAGCCTATGTGTAATATGATGTCATTATTGCCCTTAACAGGTTATAGCAACAAAAGCAGAATGAAGTCCACAGGTGAAAAACTCACAACTCTTACAATTGTGCTGTAAATATTTTACAGTCACTGGCTTCAATGATGGAGTTCTCTTCTCTTGAAACATTTCTACACATTTAGAAGTGTTTGATTTCTGCTGTACTTAGTTGTAGACAATTGCTCTATGCTTTTCAGACTGCTCCTATTCTTGGCTCTCATTCTGCTGTATTTAGTTCTAGATCAATATTCTATGCTTTTCAGATTGCTTCTATTATTGGCTATCATTCTGCTGATACTAGAAGACTAAGCTGTCAGTCACCCATCTTCAGTTGGTGGCCCTGCCTGAGAAGACATCCTCTGAAAGACTAGAGCTGTTCTAGAATCTCCTTTCCATTAAAGAGAACACACTGCACATTATATTTGGAAACTGCATCCTTACTGAACTGACTCTTGTCACAACCTGTGATCACTTAAATGAGAGAACTTCCGTTATGCTATAATGTTTTATTATAGTATTATTTATATTTACTGGGTTATAATAAATGTCTGCATGCAATTTTTGTATCTTTTACTTAATTATCTCTAATGAAGCCAGTATTGTCCATTTCATAATAGATGACGTCAGTTTGTGCTATCTACGCATGTGTTACTACCAATCTGTGACATCACTAATCATGTCACTTCCCGATTGTGTTCAGACTTAAGGTACTAAGTATGGCAACGGACAAACCGTATTCACCTCCCATACGTCACACACTGAAATACACAAGCTTAAAGAAACAAACTTAAAGACTCGATGAAAGACTACACGTGCAAGCTAAAAGTAAAATACAAGCATTCGTGAATAAACATTATGCACAAATCAATTATGAAGCTTCAAAAAAGTCTATTAAACATATTTTGAGACACAACATGCTCTGTGCCAATTAAACTTGAATGAAACTGTAATCTATCTGTGGTTCCCATAGCCATGGGAAGCTCATCTTATGATTTGGCGTGCAGAAAACATTCCCAACTCCTGCAACAACTTCGCCCCCAAGATAACCTGTGTCATGGCAGACGCTTCTTACGACACAGGCTCAAATCAGCCAGTCTCGCCATATGCTGTAATTCATAAAATAGTTTTGTAAGTTCATGTAGGTCACAATTTTGTAGAGCGATTTTATATTAATTTTTTTAAAGTTGCTTTTAATTAAACGATTTAGCAAGCTGACCTCAAAATCATGATGGAAGGAAACAGCATAAGTTGTTTGTTTTGTTTATTGTACTTTTACGATGAAACCCGCGGCGGGAACTCTGGAATTTTTGTGAAAGTTAATTGGCTGGTGTAGGGGATGGGGATGGGGATGTGGAGGGCTTGCTAAAAATTGCAATCTGTTTGGGACGTGAGAGAAACCGCCCGTGAACTCAAATTGACTTACGCTCAGAAAAGCAGACAGTGCTAAGAATTGGCTTGAGTACAGGCCCTTGTCATATTCAACCTTGAAAGCACAAGATCCGGGAATATTTCGCTGATCATTCAAGATACCTGGAAATGACTACCTTTTGATAGTCAAGCCCCGCCCTGTTTGTTACCTATAGCGATTATTTATATAAAGAGCTTGTTCATCAAAATGAATTTGATTGCCTCAAGAACAAATCGAAAGTTTTAATGACGCAGTAACAGACTCCCGTCCTGATGCAGCGCTTTAAACAGTGAGTTTTGTAGAAAAGTAGAGCTTGGTGGTGGTTCACTGAGGACAGAGATAGCTCTGTGTACAGTTTTACATGTCATCAGAGTGCAGTCACCATTGTCAGACTCGTACGAGTTCTGTGTTCTTACAACTCTAGTCACAACCAGACACTTTAAAGTTCTGTGTTCCTACAACTCTAGTCACAACCAGACACTTTAAAGTTCTGTGTTCCTACAACTCTAGTCACAACCAGACACTTTAAAGTTCTGTGTTCCTACAACTCTAGTCACAACCAGACACTTTAAAGTTCTGTGTTCCTACAACTCTAGTCACAACCAGACACTTCAAAGTTCTGTGTTCCTACAACTCTAGTCACAACCAGACACTTTAAAGTTCTGTGTTCCTACAACTCTAGTCACAACCAGACACTTTAAAGTTCTGTGTTCCTACAACTCTAGTCACAACCAGACACTTTAAAGTTCTGTGTTCCTACAACTCTAGTCACAACCAGACACTTTAAAGTTCTGTGTTCCTACAACTCTAGTCACAACCAGACACTTCAAAGTTCTGTGTTCCTACAACTCTAGTCACAACCAGACACTTTAAAGTTCTGTGTTCCTACAACTCTAGTCACAACCAGACACTTTAGAGTTTTTGTTCTTACAATGCTAATCGAATACCATATTTATCTGCGTTCTTACAACACTGATCACACACACATACGCACATACACGCGAGTTCTGTGTATATACTCGACGCTAACCAATCTCCTTACACTCTACAGTCTTGTGTTTTTACAGCGTATCATACTCCAGTTGTCTTCTTTAAAGTTCTTGGAGGATTAATCATACATAAAACACCATGAAGCTAATTTTGTGTGTCTGGTGCGGCATTAGCATTGTAAAAAACACATTTCTGTGTTCTTCTAACGCTAGCCACCTCGAGAGGCACCATAGAGTTGTTCTTCTAACGCTAGCCACCACGTCACACTATAGATTTACTTTTACAGCTCTATTCCCCACGACAGACACTATAGATTTGTTTTTACAGCTCTAATCCCCACGTCAGACACTATAGATTTATTTTTACAGCTCTATTCCCCACGACAGACACTATAGATTTGTTTTTACAGCTCTAATCCCCACGTCAGACACTATATATTTATTTTTACAGCTCTAATCACCACTTCAGACACTATAGATTTATTTTTACAGCTCTAATCCCCACGACAGACACTATAGATTTATTTTTACAGCTCTAATCACCACGTCAGACACTTATAAGTTATTTGTTGGTTGCATTAGCATTGTAACAATAGATTTCTGTGTTCTTATAACGCTAGACACTACGAGAGGCACTAAAGAGTTGTTTTTTCGGCGCTTATCACACACCAAAAATGACGTCATTTGTTTCTTTATTTGTTAATAGCTTCTTTTATGATATTTTCTTTTACATAATTCCAGCTAATATTATGTTCTTTATATTTCACAACATAGTAATCTCAAAGAGCTTTTATAGTGTCCCCTTTTTATTCTACGAAAGAAATTGTTCTTGAATATCGTGTTATTGCTTTCTTGTTTCAACCATTTCTAAGGCAAGCGGTTATCAAACGTTATTGAGTAACTGTTGAGTTTGACTCTAAACAGTTTGTGCTTGAGACATCTTTACAATGCTGCCAATCTAGCAAGAAAATCAGCTCCTCTTTTCTCGTGCCATCCTGGTAGCCGACCAAAATAAATCTGAGGGTTTTGTACGATAAACAGGTGCAGTTGTTCTCTATAGTTCATCGTGTCTTATTTTTCGCCCAACATTTACACTTTCAAATATTCACCTGCTTCCCTTTTCATAACAATTGTATTGGTTTGTATATCATCATTAATATTGCCGTACAAATTACACTTTAACTTCTTATTATGCTGACACTTTTATTCGTCAGCAGCTACAGTTACTGATCACAACATTTATTGCTAACAATTGTAACTCGCGATAGCACCGTGGTATAGTCACATGTGTACTGCTTATTTCAGTGAACCAGGGACCTACTTTCTACACTACCGTGTGATGGAACACGGAATAAGATTTCTAATTCTTGACTAAGTCTCTAAGTTAGGCTTACTTCATTTAAGAGTACCTAAGTTGTAATAAAGCATGGTCACTCGATAAAGTCATAAATGTATCTTTTTTTCCGTGTACTTTTATTGCTTGAATTTATTACTTTAGTTGTGGTGTATCTTTCAACTCTGTTAAAAAGTCGCTTGGTCTGATTGGCTTCATGAACATACATATGCTTGTGTATAAGAATGAATGTGTATGTGTGTGCGCGTGCGTTCAAGTTTTGGTTGGGGTGGGGTATGTGTTCGTGCAAGCAAAGACAAACGACTGTTTGAGAATATTGTTATATGTGCGCCTGTGGGTCTGAGTGCGGACCTTTGTTAACACAGAGAGAAAGAGTCTTCTCAACAGGCGTTGTGAGGTGAATACCGCAGCGTCAGTGATGCGTGTGTAAGAATGGTCGAAATTTCCACTTAAAAATTGAAGACACAGTTCACCATCAAGACACAAGCTGGTGTCCTGCACTTTCACGTGACATTTTGTCCTGAGAGACAGAGACAACGACAGACAGACACAGGGAAAGTTTAGTTCGCTAATTAAAATGTTTTGCACTTTTTGCCGGAAAGTGTGCGCTAATGCTTCCTTTTCCTCCGAACGAATTCTCGGACAGCCGTGACAATTAAGTTTGTCTCCGCTAAAAGCGGGACTGACGTCACGTCTACGGACAAAATGAGGTCAGTTTGGATGCTATCCAAATTTTGCCATATTTCGACGCGAAGAGATTCCAGGTAAACTCAGAGAATGGAGCCGCATCTTGCTTGGGTGCTCTTGTTTTGATGTGAGCCGACAACGGCGTGTCACCTGAACTTTAGCAGAAGGCGATTGGTGGAAAGAAATCAAAAGGTACATTCTGACCTAAATGTTCACTAGATAGCGTTGATGACTTATTTACAAATTTGCCGGAAATTTGATCACTGAATTACAATAAGAACTAGCTGTATGACTTTTCTCCTCTTCTTCCGTTTTCTATCTTATTCAGTTGGTACTGCTAAACCGTGTTTCCTTTGCCATTAATAATGGTAATAATTGTTTTTGTTATTATTATTACTTTCAAGGAGAGACACACACGCACGCACGCTCCCCCACCCACCCCCGACAATTCCACACTGCGTGTTATTCGACATGACAAAGGCATCAGTGCGGAATGGAGTCGAGACACTTACCTCATACACACAGTACAAGTGTTGTAATTGATATTGCTTATATATTCATTTGCATTTTATGGTTGTAATGGTGGGATTAGGGGAAAAGCATACACGCTGTTTATTGACGTCCTTACTGCCAGTACCGTGAAGGCACAGGGTACTGCACTCTTGCTTTAGCAGGGTATTGACGTCCTTACTGCCAGTACCGTGAAGGCACAGGGTACTGCACTCTTGCTTTAGCAGGGTATTGACGTCCTTACTGCCAGTACCGTGAAGGCACAGGGTACTGCACTCTTGCTATAGCAGGGTATTGACGTCCTTACTGCCAGTACCGTGAAGGCACAAGGTACTGCACTCTTGCTTTAGCAGAGTATTGACGAGACTACTCACATGACGCATTATGAATAATAGTTTAGAAAATTCATAAATTGCTGCAGGTTCACTCTGTACACAACTTTTAATGTAATTTACTCCTAAAGAGGGGAACAACTTCTACGATAATTATAATTTACTTCTAAAGAGGGGAACAACTTCATCTATAATATACTTTTAAAAAAGGCACATGGTTCGAATATAATATACAAAAGAAAGCAAACACTTGTAATATAATATACTTCTAAACAGAGCAAAACCTTCTAATATGATATACTTCTAAAGAGGGGAACAACTTCTACGATAATTTACTTCTAAAGAAAGCACGTGGTTCGAATATAATATACAAAAGAGAGCAAACACTTGTAATATAATATACTTCTAAACAGAGCAAAAACTTCTAATATAATATACTTCTAAAGAGGGGAACAACTTCTGATATAATATGCTTCTAAAGAGGACAGCTTCTAATATGATATATTTATAAAGAGAGCATTTGGTTCTAATATAATATACTCCTAAAAAGAGCATTTGAAATATCGCTTTCACTAACCGTAGGTACATAAATATATTTACTCTTATGTATCCGGAGGTCTGTTCTTTTTATCATCCGTGCCCTACTCTTTGTATCCAGGAGGACTGTTCTTTTTTACATCCGTGCCCTACAGTAATGCCCCTTTCGCCCCACCACAGTCAAGGGCTCCCCAAAATCTCACCTGAAGTAATAATTGGGAGGATCACCTGAATAACAAAACTTTAAACAAATATAATAAAATACCACAGAAAATTTATAAATAAAATTTTAAAAAAACACACCTATATTTATTTCTTCAAAATCCAACAGCTGAAAGCAATTAGTGCCTAGGAAATAAATAAGAAAAAAACACAAATACCTGCAAAAGAACAAACATTACAATGTTTTGACGTTAATTTAGATATAGTCCCACTCCAGCCTTCTGAACATTCCCCCACCCCCTACAAGCCCGCTCCCACCTCAATTCCCAGCGCGAAATCGGACACGGCCGGAAGCGCTCTCCATAAATGAAGAAGACTAACCGTAGAATGTTTGATGCACTAATCAGCGTTGTTTTAATACATTTTTTGCTTGTTTGCTTGCTTGATTTCTGTACCATATATTCGCTTCTGTCACCATTATACATTAGACAATCTATGCTGCTAAAACCTGCATATCTATGAATTAGTAATTAAATAATCCAACGTTAACATATATCAGTTGGGCAAATTGGAATTTAATTGCAAGGAAGCGCGGACATTATCGCGATATAACCGACTCGATTATGCATATCCGGCAACAAGGTCATAATCGGAGAGTGCACGTGCGAATTTGAACCCGAGTTTGTCATTAGTGTTCTGCAATATTCCATTTTATCTTGCTTATCCGTGTCGGGTAATCGGATTTTTTAAAAATTGTTTACTAAGGATATATTTACTCTCAGAGTATTCATTCTGACAAAGAATTTGAACTAGAAATATCTCAAATCTGCAGCCTTAGAATAAGATTATCTGTTGTTAAAGAACTTTCGAAGAACACAGTCACTAAACTTGGCAACTTTTAACTAGTCCTCACAAAACATTTACTAAACATGGCGACTTTGAACTAGTCCGCACAGTCACTAAACATGGCAACTTTGAACTAGTCCGCACAGTCACTAAACATGGCAACTTTGAACTAGTCCGCACAGTCACTAAACATGGCAACTTTTAACTAGTCCGCCCAGTCACTAAACATGGCAACTTTTAACTAGCCCGTACTTAGAATAGTCATAATACATGTTGACTTTTAACTAGTCTCCACAGCACAGTCCCAGCAATTGGAGAGTCTTAACTAGTTCACAGAGAAGTGTCCTAGAACATGGCGACTTTTAGCTAATCCGCGCACAGAACATCCACATAACATAGTGATTTCTATTGTATAATGGGAAATTCTTCCACATATTTTAAATATAAATTTTAATTTCTGATCTCTAGTTTTAAATATAAATTTTAATTTCTGATCTCTAGTTTTAAATATAAATTTTAATTTCTGATCTCTAGTTTTAAATATAAATTTTAATTTCTGATCTCTAGTTTTAAATATAAATTTTAATTTCTGATCTCTAGTTTTAAATATAAATTTTAATTTCTGATCTCTAGTTTTAAATATAAATTTTAATTTCTGATCTCTAGTTTTAAATATAAATTTTAATTTCTGATCTCTAGTTTTAAATATAAATTTTTTTAATTTCTGATCTCTAGTTTTAAGATGAGATGTTATTTGTAATCTGTATAATTTTGAATTGTCATGATAAAAGTTTATTAATGAAGTGAAATTTGAGGTTAAACAGGGGTGGAGGGGGAGATACGTTGTTTTGATGGAAAGGGTGCGCGTTGAGAGGTCAACAGCGAGTAGGATTATCACAATTGTTGGGTGGGGTGGGTGGGAGAACGTTAGTTATTGGTATCTGCTCAGTAGAGTAACGGCAGATTAAACGGATTAAATCTACGTCTCGCTTTGATAAAGACCTCGTTAAACGGTCATCCAATTTTTACACTGATGTAATGTGAACTTGTTTATGGGTAGGCGATGTGTGCTGACAGAATGGGGTATAGAAGTTTTGAGAATAGAACTAAGTCTAAAAATTCATGAATTTGATTGAAGAAAAGAGTTGACCGAGGGGGGCACTATGTGAATCGAGTACTTCCTGTCATGCGCGGGTTGTCATGTCGCTAAATACAGGTGATTTTTTTTTAACACTCCACCCAAAAGAACAATCAAACAAATGTGATGACTTTAAGAGTAGTCCACACAAAGGACATATTTTCTAATTATAATGACTTTTAAATCAGCAGTGCACACAAAAATAACTTTCGCTCAGTGTAGTGTATTTAGCTCAGTCCATACAAGGAAAAAAGTACTTAATTATGGTGCCTTAAGGACAGTCCACACAAGAAACACACTAAATATGGTGACTTTCAGAACAATCCACAAATAGTGCACTAAATATGGTGACTTTCAGAACAATCCACAAATAATGCATTAAATATGGTGACTTTCAGAACAATCCACAAATAGTGCACTAAATATGGTGAATTTCAGAACAATCCACAAATAGTGCACTAAATATGGTGACTTTCAGAACAATCCACAAATAGTGCATTAAATATGGTGACTTTCAGAACAATCCACAAATAGTGCACTAAATATGGTGACTTTCAGAACAATCCACAAATAGTGCACTAAATATGGTGACTTTCAGAACAATCCACAAATAGTGCACTAAATATGGTGACTTTCAGAACAATCCACAAATAGTGCACTAAATATGGTGACTTTCAGAACAATCCACAAATAGTGCACTAAATATGGTGACTTTCAGAACAATCCACAAATAGTGCACTAAATATGGTGACTTTCAGAACAATCCACAAATAGTGCACTAAATATGGTGACTTTCAGAACAATCCACAAATAGTGCACTAAATATGGTGACTGTTAGTTCATCAGCCTATGCAAAGAAAACAGCTATTAAATATTGTGAACTTTTAGATCAATTCACACAAAGAACGCAATCACTAGATATACTGATTTAGAAAATAGTTTAAACAAATAGAACAGTCACATAATATGATAACCAATATCAGCTAACACCATAAAATGTAACGCTTACATAGTAAACGTGTCCACGATATTAACACTATTTCGTGTTATTACATTGTCCTGATATTGCTTGTGGACCAAAGTTCAAAGGTCAAAATTAGATTAATTTAATTTAATATCAATAAATTATAGGCATCAATCCTCTGCAAGATTTATATTTACGTTTTTGCTATAGAAACCACCTATCTGCAGAAGAAGAAAAGAAGGAAAAATAAGAGGGAAAAGATAGTCAAACAGTTGGACTGTCCCACAGTAACCTGTAGAGAGAGGTTTGCAAAACTCGTTGACTGTCCCACAGTAACCTGTAGAGAGAGGTTTGCAAAACTCGTTGACTGTCCCACAGTAACCTGTAGAGAGAGGTTTGCAAAACTCGTTGGCTGTCCCACAGTAACCTGTAGAGAGAGGTTTGCAAAACTCGTTGACTGTCCCACAGTAACCTGTAGAGTGTAGAGAGAGGTTTGCAACACTCGTTGGTTGTCCCACAGTAACCTGTAGAGAGAGGTTTGCAACCCTCGTTGGTTGTCCCACAGTAACCTGTAGAGAGAGGTTTGCAACTCTCGTTGACAGTCCACTGTGCTTGTCATATTTTTATTCAATAAGCCTATATTACCACTTTGTTCATGGAGATTTCTTTTATGACTAAAGTTCGTACCTATTAAAAATTAATGGTTAGGTTCCCTGTAAAGTGACAAAAATGACCTTTTGATTTAATCGTTGCTTCTCTGATTGTGCATGTGGTTTAATTAGAAAAATTGTTTATAATGTTATGCATCACATTTAGTCCTGATTTATCTAAACTGGCATTTTAATGGCGCTTTAAGACAACTTCCGTGTGAGTGAATCATTAATACAGCTTTGAAATACTGATTTAGAGCGCCAGTCATTCAACAGTATTTTGTGAATTATTTATTGTCAGTAGCTCTTCATTAACATGTTTCGTTCTTGTCTGCTTTATCTACGTTCATTTCTGCAGGCAAGATTTTTGAGCTGGGAATAATACGAATATTTCATGAACCGGTGAAAATAATTTGATTTACTAAAATAGGAGCAGATATTTTTGTTTCTTGCTAAGTAATGGTGTAGTGACCGTGCAATCACTGATTGTAAAGTTAAAAGGCTGTTCCAGCTGACCAGTAAGGGCAAAGTATAGAGCATAGTGTGTTTATTGGTAGTGAAGTTAATGAAAAGATTTCTGAGTATAGTATGTTCATTAGTAGTGAAGTTAATGAAACGATTTCTGAGTATAGAGCGTTCACTGACTGTGAAGTTAATGAGCAATTTCCAGTTGACCTGTAGTACTATGCATTTGTCGATTCTGAATAATAATAATGTATCGGTCATTTCTTGGCTGACTTTTGAGAACTTGCTCCTTACCGACCTTGACCCTAACAATGACCCACTCTATATGGAGTTTATACTTGTCATCCTTTCAATCCAGTGGATTAAGTCACGCATCATTGCATAGAGATCGTTTTGGACGGATTGCCCTTTGTAGTGATTCCTGCTTCCTTTGACATTACTTCTACACCAGTGGATTCATTCCGAGCCATAAATTCCTATCATGTCCCAAGCAAGCCTCAAGGAATTATAAATTATTACCCTGAACCTGTGGACTGCCTATTAACGTATAAAGGTGTTTTAATTTGCCTTTTGCTTACAATTAACTGTGAGAACTCAGACACCAGCGATGGACAAAACCCCTAATGATGACGTACGTTTCGCTACAAATCAACTTGCATTTAACACATCTGGAACATTATTAGTCAATTTTTGTTAATATTTCTCTTCCAAATAGGTTTTAAATTTAAAAAATCGTTTTCTAACACAATTTATTTATTAAATGTTACAAAAGTTGATTAAGGTACATTGAATAGTAGACATTGATAACGGTAAGTACATATAAATTCAATATTAGGTCATCATTGTTCAAAATTCAGAACATGAACTTCCGTCTCTTCGAACTTATAGAATGCTCAGCGGTAGGAATGTCTCTCTTTAGAGTCCAACAGTAATCAGTCATCATGACTGCCTCCCAGAGTCCCTGATACCTGGTCTCCATCTCTTTCATATCCTGATGAAATATCTCCCCTTGCTCGTCGCGCAGTGATCCCAGATTTACAGGAAACCGATCCATATGTGAGAATAAGTAATGCATTTTGATGCTCATGTTGCATCCAAGGCTTCTGAAAGCATTCAGGCGTAGTTTCTGGCCTTATTGTTGCCAAGAAAGTTTTTCACGACGATTTTAGCTCCTTTGGCGTAGAAGGATTTGAAGCATCATCATCAAGAACCACTAATTCTTCTTCTTCTTCATATTCTTCAACACTAGAGAATTCTTCTTCACTAATGTCGGTAAGTTCTCCAGGGACAGGTACTGGAATTTCATCACAATGAGGTACTGGACGACGTGCTGATTCAAGATCGGGATATTTAAGGCTGCTCTGGTTTTTTCCGTTAATCCCAGTCAAATCAATAGCGCAGAAGTAGCAGTCAGTGACATGTTTGTCGGTTCCCTCCAAACCATAGGAATTCCAAACTTCAGACAACTCTTCTTACCCTTGGTCCAACGACGCAGATACTCGGTGCATGTCTTGCATACCATGTGCGGCGCCCAAACTTTATCCTGGTCACCAAGTTTTATACCAAAATAAGCATAGTAAGCGTGTTAGGAACAACGGTGTATTCGCCGCAAATGTAGCAAAATACATCGGGTTTATTTTTGCAATGTCTTCTGGCCGATTCCATTTCATTACCTAAAAAAATATCAATTAGTCAAAAATTACCTTATGTAAACTCTGTATCTCTGTATAATAATAATTTGAATGAGTATACTTGATTTGTATACGTGTGTGCATCTGTTTTTGTGTGTGAGTAAATGTGTGAATACTGCAAGCCCATTTGTGCGGCTGTGCGTGCGTGTATGTATTAATATATATATGCCAAGGAGTTCATATGTGGGAATGTTTCTGTATTTGTCTAGTTTGTTTGAATGTAATGCGTACTTGATCGTGCGTGCGTGCGTGCGTGCGTGCGTGTGTGCGTGCGTACGTGTGTGTGTGTGTGTGTGTGTGTGTGTTGTCTATAGCAAACACCTTATCGCTCCCTTCCACATATAAGTTTAAAAGACAAGAGGCAGGACCACAAAAAAAAATTAAAAAATAGATCGCTAGGTTAAAGTAGGTCACAGAACATACCAGACAGTACTGGAAAGCCGGGAAGGGAAAACAACATGTAACTTTGCCGCTAGGCACCTATAGATAATTTTCACCACCGAGCGCACAATTAGGGGTCAACGTCCTTGATATCTACACCAGAGAAGCAGGAAAACGGCCGAGGGACTGCCTTCAGGCGTATTTATAGCAAGAAGGTCACGGGGAACAGATTGTTCGGATGAAGAAGACTTGTTGTATTAATTATTAAGGGGATTCTTATTTTCTTGTTTGATGATGTCATGAGACAAGGTGTTACATGGTTTCAAGAATTTTTGGTTACTGTTTTTACATGCTTCTTTTGTTTAGCCTTTTTTCCCTAATGATACTTATGTAGGTCTACATTCACATTGAATAATAATGGACAAACTGGCGTTGTTGCTTTCTACATTCAATGGAGTGAAAATCTTGTTGTTTTACACTCACTCATGTGAAAATACTCTTGTTGTTTTTATTGTATTCTACACTCAATCATAGGTGAAAATATCGTTGTTGTTTTCATTTTCAACATTCACTGCAGTGAAATACCATTTTTTTTGTTTTCATTTTCAACATTCACTGCAGTGAAATACCATTTTTTTTGTTTTCATTTTCAACATTCACTGCAGTGATATACCATTGTTGTTTTCATTTTCAACATTAACTGCAGTGAAATACAGATTTAGTTTTCATTGTTTTCTACACTCATTCACTGCACCGAAAATTTCGCTTTTGCTTTCATCGCTTTCTACATTCACTGCAGTGAACAGTGAAAATATTTTTTGTTTTCATTGATTTCTACATTCACTGAGTGAAATACTTTTGTTGTTTTTATTGTTTTCTACAGTCACACACATCAGTGAAAATATCGCTTTTGTTTTCATCGCTTTCTGCACTCACTGGAGTGAAAATATCGTCGTTGTTTTCATTTTTTTTTTGTACACTCAATGCGAGTGAAAAAGGGTTTCTGCACTCACTGTCATTGATGACGGGCAAAATATCATTGTTGTTTTCTGTAGTCACTAACGGGCAAAATATCATTGTTGTTTTCTGTAGTCACTAACGGGCAAAATATCATTGTTGTTTTCTGTAGTCACTAACGGGCAAAATATCATTGTTGTTTTCTGTAGTCACTAACGGGCAAAATATCATTGTTGTTTTCTGTAATCACTAACGCGCAAAATATCATTGTTGTTTTCTGTAGTCACTAACGCGCAAAATATCATTGTTGTTTTCTGTAGTCACTAACGGGCAAAATATCATTGTTGTTTTCTGTAGTCACTAACGGGCAAAATATCATTGTTGTTTTCTGTAGTCACTAACGGGCAAAATATCATTGTTGTTTTCTGTAGTCACTAACGCGCAAAATATCATTGTTGTTTTCTGTAGTCACTAACGGGCAAAATATCATTGTTGTTTTCTGTAGTCACTAACGGGCAAAATATCGTTGTTGTTTTCTGTAGTCACTAACGGGCAAAATATCGTTGTTGTTTTCTGTAGTCACTAACAGGCAAAATATCGTTGCTGTTTTCTGTAGTCACTAACGGGCAAAATATCGTTGCTGTTTTCTGTAGTCACTAACAGGCAAAAAAATATCGTTGTTGTTTTCTGTAAGTCACTAACGGGCAAATTATCGTTGTTTTCTGTAGTCACTAACGGGCAAATTATCGTTGTTTTCTGTAGTCACTAACGGGCAAAATATCGTTGTTTTCTGTAGTCACTAACGGGCAAAATATCGTTGTTGTTTTCTACATTCAGTGCGAGTGAAAAAGATTTGTTACACTCGTTTGCTGTCTTAAGAACGGGTAAAATTTCGTTGTTGTTTTTTACAGTCGCTGTCTTAATCAAGGGCAAATTATCGATGTTGTTGTTTTCTATGCTCAGTCCCTAACAACAATAATGGGCACTATTGTTATGCTTTTGTACAAGTACTCACATGAACGACATCTGATAACTAATTTTGTTGTGTTATTAACGTGCACCTGTCATATAATGGGCAAAATGTTTCCTTTGACAAAGCTTGCTGCTGTCATATAATGGGCAAAATGTTTCTCTTGACAAAGCTTGCTGCTGTTGGTAATAGACAAATTATTCTGACAGTTTTCTTAGCCGCTCACTGTCCTTTGAGACATCAAAATTACGCGGTACACTGTTGTTTTGCTCATGGTGTTTGTTTTGCGTCTTTGTTCTTTTTTTTTTGTTGTTTTTTTTTTTTGGAGGAATTTAAAAAAAACCTTTCGTGTGTGTGTGTGTGTGTGTGTTTGTGTGTGTGTGTGTGTGTGTGTGTGTGTGTGTGTGTGTGTGTGTGTGTGTGTGTGTGTTTGCCTCTCACAATGACAATGATGAAAAATATCACTAGCTTTATACTAAAACATGGCAAAGATTTAGTCTGAATATTGGATTGTCATTTGATCTCTACTTGGCGGGAACTCTTCTAACATTCAGGGAGACAATGTAATTAGTTCAATTTAATTATTTAAACAAATTCATTAGTCACTGAGTAGCTTGCGCAAGTTACCGGGATGCTGCAGTTTAAAAGTCGTTGCAGGTGAGTTGTTTGTAACTTTAAAACTGTGTGGATGCCCTTCGGTACTTGTGAACTGGAAGAGATGAATTCTCTAAAAGTAGAAATTGAAATGTTGCTGCAAAGCAGAAACCTTTCCGGGTTCTTTTTATTTCTTTCACACCCACAAAAAGTGACACACACACACACCCCTTTGGTTGTGACCATGTAAGTGGCTGTATAACCAGAAGGGATTCGTGTTCCCATAAAAAATATCAAATTATAATAAAAGTCCATTCACTAATGAAAGGAATTTACTGACTGTTAATTTGACTTAAAATTGGCAGAATTACCAGAAGGGTTCAAAGATATCAGAACATCATAATGGATTACAAGATGTTTTTAGCTGTCTGGTGGACAGTAACCATAGTGATTTACAAGAAGGGATTCTGCACCCGCACCCTATATCTGTTACTACTATTAAAATTCATATTTAATAATTAAATACAGAGGGATGGTTAATAATGCATATGTTAATCCTAAGTAGGCGACTTTTCTCCAATTCCACATGGCGGATCTGGCTGGCGCTTTCAGAACTTTTTTTCTAAGTACATAAACCATAAAAAAAAAAAAAAATCGTTTTTCTTCGGCATATTTCCTACAGACGAGAACTTCTTGCTTAAGGGATAGTTTTGATCCATCTCTAATCACTTCTGCCTCCACCCACCCCACCTTCTTCCATCCACAGACTTTTGAACGTGCAAGAATTTGGTTACAAGAAAGAATAATATTTATTGCATATAACAATCGTGAAAGAAAACAAATGCATGTTAGTTTGCTAACGAAACAATAGATTCCAAATAACTATCTAAAAGAATGTCCAAATGAAAGTCAGAGTTTACTATTGAATAACTACAGTCCTATAGCTATTGAATAACTACAGTCCTATAGACTACAGTCTTATAGCTATTGAATAACTACAGTCCTATAGCTATTGAATACCTCCAGTCTACTATCTGTCATCTTAGAAGATTGCGATTGAAAAACTACAGTCCTATAGCTATTATCTGTCATCATGGAAGATTGCGATTGAAAAAGGATAAAGCATATATAACGATGACCTGACCATGTTTGTTTGCCAGGCAGCAATGACGTCACTCAGCACAGTAATGACGTTTCATAATCAGGGCGTTCAAGTCCCTGAGTATAACTGTTCAAAAGATAAGCCTGCACACAGAATAAAGTCGCATCAGACATTTCTACTGACAAGTGTTTAAGAGGACAACCTTCCCTCAAGGTTGCATAACAGAAAAAATGCTATTCCTATTTTCTACTTCAATTTTGGTGAGAAGAACTGAATCACCTCCCTTGCATAACACCAACAAACGTTGACTTTGACCCCCAGTGGTTAACAAATTCAGTAGGACCCTTGTCTGCACAAATTTCCAAACAAACCAGGAAAGCAGGTTCCTAGGAGCACCAGGCCCTGAACCTCAAATCCCAGCATGGGAAAAATGAATGGGTGTGAAGTGAAGTGTGCTTCACTGAAACACAGCAATAGGGTGCACGCATAAATCTCTTGTGTTCATTTTTACTCTCTCTCTCTCTTTCTCTCTCTCTCTCTCTCTCTCTCTCTCTCTCTCTCTCTCTCTCTCTCTCTCTCTCTCTCTCTCTCTCCTTTTATTTTCAAATTTTCAAATGTACACACCTGCAAAAAGAATTGCTATTTATATCAGAAACTATATAATGTAATTGTTACGTTTCCAGTATTTATTTAAAGACCCTGCTTAGAATAATTAAAAGACTTTAAATATAATTAATTCTTCCTCTCATATTCTACGCAGACTGGTTGCTCAATTTATTATCTGACTAATTAAAAGTGCGTCTTGTAGTTCAGACGACAAATTTACAGACTAATAAACTGCGAACTTTTAGCTAGATTTGAAAACAGTTAAGTCCCTCTAAATTAATATGCACTCGTCCTCAATCTTTCTGCTCATCCGCCCCCATTCAAATCTAAGAATTAATCTAATTGGTCTATTGTGCATAGAAATCAACTACTAAGAGGTATTAACAAAGAAAATAAGATTTAATAAAGTTTAACAAATTAACAATAAATCGAATGCAACGCGAATAGTCTTCACTCTGTCTTTACGCGCCTATGCCTGATTTTTGTCAATCTAAATTGCCAGAAAAGTGTTCCTTTGAGATCTGTACACTTGATTTTGCACTTAGCTCTATTCTTGTATCCTTGGTCTCAACACTCAGTCATGCTGATTCGTTCCCTCAGTCCCCCTTTAACGACACACGTGGTGCATAAGGAATGATGTCCCTTTGTTAGTGGCTAGGAACTGGAATTTTTGCAGCATGGCCCTCAGAGTGGATTTCGACACGCTTACACCAATAAGCTAATGCAGGTGAGGCATGGGTGAACATGAACCATGAGCCGACCTGTGGATGCAACGTGTTTGGATATAATTCTCAACCTAACAGGTCCTACCTAGGCATGGCTCAATTAAATGCGCTGAACAAAGAGTTTCGACCTCGCGTCGCTTACAATTAGATTTTAAAAAAATATAATCGTCTCACATGTGTTCCATTTAACAGTCATGACGTATGAAGCAATAAAATAGATACAACGTTAAATTAATGTTCATACAAGGGGTAATTCAAGCCGACAGAGCGCTTCACAATTTACAATTTAAATTACACGCAATAATTGAATTACATGAAGAATTCATATCGAGCGCAGCATTCTGGCTCTTAGTGAATTAAAACAATATAAATTAAAGTACAGAAATGGAAAAATGGTTACAATAAATTTATATTCCGTAACGTATAGGTTTTCAGCCATTTCTCTGAACCATGCTCAAGTGTATATGGAAATCATATAATACATAGCACAAATACATACTTAAACAATACATAGGCAAATACTATTAAATAAAATGATACCTTTGAGAGAAGTCGAAGGGTACCTTGATTCTCTATGGCGCCGGCTGCCTCTCACGACCCGAGTAAGCTGATGGAATTAGCTAAAATGTGCTCGAAGTGAGGGAGCGGAAGCGTGTGGGTACATATATAGAAAGGTATATTGCGTATCACGTGACTGTTCGCAAAGCATGTGGTTGGTTCGAGAACTGGACAATGGTCCTAAAGTTACATAACATCTTGACCTGTTCTAGAAGCACCTAGAAAAAGGAAGCTTTGAACAAAGGGCCAAGGGTTTCAAATATTCGAATTTGAAGTAAACAAGGCAAGTGGGTCACGAAGTCGGACAATTTTATCAGACTGTGACACCCCCTTGCTTTTGAGGCGTTTATCTTGCCAAAGATAAAATGCCTCCTACAAATTATGTATGATAAAATGTAGAAGTCCACAATGAAGAAAAATTTACACAAAAAAAAATTTCGACATTCCTAGAAATAAAGTGTGCAACTATATTTCATATTTACAGGAAGGAATCCGTAGGGTTCAGTTAATTGATTAAACGACATTCTATCAGTACCGGCACTTGATGGCATCAAGCACGACTCATGTAATCTGCGCCAACATTCAAAGACCCTTTGATGTAATGAATATTTGCGTCATACTGTGTCAGAAACAAAGACCAACGCATTAAACGGCTGTTCGTAAATTGCGCCTGTCCGAGAAAGGCCAACGGCTGGTGATCGCACTCAATGACAAAGGTTTTTCCGTACAAATAGTTTTCGAACTTTTTTATGGCCCAAACTATTGCAAGACATTCCTTTTCACTGGTGGAATATTTCTGTTCAGTAGTTGTGAGTTTACGGCTTGCATATGCAACTGGGTGTTTGGTGTCATTGTGTTCTTGTAATAACACTGCTCCTAATCCTGTGTTGCTAGCATCAGTCCTTAACAAGAATGGTTTTGTCAGATCTGGCAGTTTAACAACTAAATCTGAAGTCAGTCTAGATTTCAGTGTGTCAAAAGCGTTTTGGCATGCATCAGTCCACACTACTTTTGTAGGCATATTCTTACGTGTCAAGTCAGTCAGAGGACATGCAATGGCACTAAAATCTGGTACGAATTTTCTGTAGTAGTTAGCAAGACCAAGAAAACTTCTAACTTGTGTTTTTGTTAGCGGTTGTGAAGTGTCCTTAAGTTGTGCTATCTTAGCTTCACTTGGCGACATAGTTCCATGACTCAACTTGTGTCCCAAGAAGTCTAAGGAGAATTGTGCTATTTCACACTTCGTAGGGCGGGCAGTGAGGTTGGCTTGTTTTAATCTGGCTAGTACATCTCGTAAGAGTGTTAAGTGCTCCTCCCATGTCTGGGTGCCTAGAATTAAATCATCCATGAAGTTCTCAACTCCGCGTCCGTACAGTGGTTCTAACAATGACCGCATCATTTTAGAAAAAATGCTTGGAGCGTTTGAAACTCCGAAAGGCATAACTTTCCATGTGTAGTTTCCTACTGGTGTAGTGAAAGCTAGTATGTGTCGATCAGTGTCCTTGACCTTGATTTGCCAAAAACCGCGTGACAAATCTATTTTGGTATAGTAATGAGCGTTAGCTAGCTTAGTGAAGATGAGATCCGGATCAGGAAGAGGTTCGGCGCAAAACTCTGTCACTTGATTGAGTTTGCGGTAGTCTACGCAAAAACGGAACGAGTTATCACGTTTTTTAATCAACACGATGGGTGATCCGTAGGCACTGTCAGTCTTCTCTATGACCCCTAGATCTAGCATAGTCTTAATCTCACGTCTAACGTCATCTATCTTAGCGTGTGGCAACGGATACGGCTTCAAACGTATCGGTTTGTTGTCAGTCAGCTTCAGTGAAAATTCTATTAAGTCTGTCAACCCTGGTTTGTCTGTCAGAGTAGATGAGAACTCATTAAGCAATTCATTCACTTCTTTTTTCTGTCTTTCTGTCAAGGCTTCATTTACCCTAACGTCTTTGACAGTTTCGTCCGTCTGTAGAGGACAGTTTGGTAAAGTACCAGTGACGCAATCAGTATCCCCCTCGTCTTCTGTAACTATCGTCGCTACGACAAAATCAGCTTGAGTGGTTTGATCCTCACGGCTTATGTACTTTTTGAGTAGGTTAACATGAAAGATTTTCTCTCTCTTTCCTGTCTGCACCTTATAGTTCAGTCCCCCTAGCTTGGCGGTAACTACAAAGGGCCCCTTCCATTTCATCTGAAGTTTGTTATGTGCTTCAGGAAGCAACAGTAACACTTTGTCATTAACTTCAAATTCTCTAGGTTTGGTGTGCTTATTGTAATATTCTGCCTGTCTAGACTGAGCTATCGTCAAGTTTTCCCGTGCTATCTTGCCTATAGTTTCAAGACGGTTTCTTAAGTCAGTGACGTATGTATAAGTTGTCTTAACTTCGTCATCTGTCTTTTCATCAGTCCAAAGTGCCTTCAAAATCATCATCGGTCCGCGTACAGTACGTCCGTAAAGTAGCTCAAATGGTGAAAACCCGGTGGAAGATTGTGGCACCTCCCTATATGCAAATAGTAGGGCAGGGATGTATCTGTCCCAGTCTTTCGGTTTATCTGTGGCGAGCTTTTTAAGTGCTGTTTTTAATGTCCCATTGTATTTTTCAATCAGACCATTTGCCTGGGGGTGGTATGGTGTGCAAGTAAGATGTTTGATGGAAAGTAAACGATTTACTTCCTTCATTACGTTGCCTATGAATTGACTCCCCTGATCCGTCAAAATTTCAGTAGGAATTCCAACACGACTCCAAAGACCGAAAAGGGCTTCGGCGACAGTTTCAGTATCAATATTTTTCAATGGTACTGCGTCGGCGAATCTTGTTGCGTAATCAATAGTGGTCAGCACGTATCGATTACCTCTCGTTGATGTGGGTATTATAGGCCCAATCAAATCCAATGCTACGCGCTTGTAGGGTTCACTGATCAGTTCAGGCTCTCCTAACGGTGCGGGTCTGATTGAATTTTTAGACTGTGTTCTCTGGCATGTGTCGCAACTTAACACGAATCTACGGATATCGGCAGTGATGTCCGGCCAATAAAACTCACTTGTAATACGACTAGTTGTTTTTTGTACACCCATGTGTGCACCAAAAAGACTCTCATGACCTAATCGTAATACGTCATTTCGTTTGGTTTGTGGAACGACTAATTGTTTCCGAAATTCGTCTCCCACTTTCGAATAGCGGTACAATAAACCCTTTTTCAGAATAATGCACGCTTTCTTATTCGAATCGTCAGTGTTGACGTCACTAACAAGTACAGCTTGTCTGCGTAACTTGTCTAGTGTTTCGTCCTCAGCTTGTAATATTTTAATCTCGCTAACTGTTGCTTTATCTACGGCTGGTGCGGCAGACATCGGTGCAGTTACAGATTTGTCTTTACTACTCGCTGCTCTGGTTACAGCGTTAACCAGTGGTGGTTCGGTTGAAGTTTGTTTTTTGCACGGCAAAACATACTTGCAACCAAGGATCACGTCATGCGGTGAGTTTTCCATAACTGCCGCTTTGACTGTTCCTTCTACAAAGTCTGAAACAATCGAGACTTCAGCTACTGGTAAAATGTCTTGTTCGCCGTTTGCAAAGGTGACAGAGATTGTCTCCCCTGTGTAGTCGGTACGGTTAACTAATGATGCATTTACAATAGCGTCTAGCTCACACCCTGTATCAAGCAAAGCGATTGTATCGTGACCGTTTGCCTGTACTGGTGTTCGATTCGACTTTTCTGTTTTAGGTGTATGACTTTCTACTGCGTAAACTTTAGCTGTTTTCTTTTCAGGACATGTTCGTGAAAAATGGCCACTATCACCACAAGTGTAACATGCAAGATTCTTTTTATCTTTCTGTTTGTCGGACTTGTTTTTAGTGTCGGGTTTAGATGTTTTATCATCACGCTCATTAGGTGCCTTCCCGTCATTTTTCTTATCCTTTCGAGTCTGCGGTTCGTTCGGTCGAGACTTGTTGTTCGCGTGTGCGTTCGAGAATTGAGAATGTGCGTCATCAAAGCGATCGGCGGCGTTGCCTATCTCCTCTAGCGTAGATTTTTCCCTTATTGCTAAGTGAATCAGTAGATCTGATTTGTATGACCCGAGAATATGGTCTTTTACCATTTCATCCCTAAGACCTGCGTACGTCTGTGGAGTTTCGGCTAGATCTATCCATCTTTGGAACAAGTCAGCTACGCGTCGTATGTACTGTGCGTGCGTCTCTGAACTGGCTTTAGTGGCCTGTTTAAACTTACGTCGGTATGTATCTGCTGTGAGTTTGTAACGTTTCAATAATGCGGCCTTGACTGTGTCGTAATTATCTGACTCAGAATCGCTAAGCTTATTGAACTCGTTTTTCGCACTGCCCTGCAATAACCCCGATAAATTTATCGCCCAATGTTCCGCTGGAATGTTTGTTGCTCTGGCTAACTTTTCGAACGTTTTTAAATACGCGTCTATTTGATCTTTGTTCTCATCAAATGGGACCATATTTATCTTTGGAATGATATTTTCAATTCTACTGTGATTATTTCCATCGCTAGAACGCGAATCACCACTGCTTCTGCGGTCACGGTTTGGATTGGTAACTTCTAGTTTCTTCACTTCCCATTCTAACCGTTTTATTTCCGCGTCTGCTGCGATGCGTTTAGCTTCTGTGTCCGCTGCGATACGTTTTGTTTCGATGTCGGCTAATCTTTCAGCTTCTAACCTTTTAGCTTCTGCGTCAGCTGCGATGCGTTTAGCTTCAGTTTCGGCTAGTTTTTCAGCTTCTAACTTCTTCAGTTCGCGATTAGCAATACGTTCTTCTCTTTCTATCTCTTGTCTCTCCTTTTCCGCTTTCTCTAGCTCAGTTTTAATGTAGCTAGTCAGTTCGTCACCCTGATATCCTATCATGATACCGGTTTCTTTCAGGTCTTCGAGAACCTGTTTGCGATCCATTTTACTGTCTTAGCGCGCTGGCTACAATAACAATGTATCTCGTGAATTGTGTGTTTTAACCGTCGGCGATAACTCCGCTTATCCCGAAAATAACTTTTAGGCTACAACCTTACAAAAATTATTTAATTTACTCAGAACACCTTCCGAAATAAATTGCGCGTTAACTCTTACACGTTTCACCTGCTTGTCACAGTGTCCGCTGTTCCAAGACTTTCGTAATGTCACGGCTCCTACCATACAACATTACACATTATATCTAGCACCCTAAATATAATAGTCCGAAGTCTGTTACTACCGATAACTCTCCTAGCTGGCGGTATAACCTTCGACTCCTCACAATGAAGTACTCAGTAACACAATACTAAATAAATCATTCAATAGCTAACATGACATATTTAACTACGCTTAAATATATCAACATTAACTAACATGCACGCTACTCTGCAAAAGAATACATGCACATGTCACAACAAAAGCAAAGAAAATCAGTGATACAAAAATCAAAAGAACAATTGGCAATTCTGTTCGTTCGTTCGTTTCTAGGTTATGATGCGCCCTATGTATAAAAATGTTACAATTTACAATTTAATACATATCAATCCCGCGACGACCCACACTTGTTACGTTTCCAGTATTTATTTAAAGACCCTGCTTAGAATAATTAAAAGACTTTAAATATAATTAATTCTTCCTCTCATATTCTACGCAGACTGGTTGCTCAATTTATTATCTGACTAATTAAAAGTGCGTCTTGTAGTTCAGACGACAAATTTACAGACTAATAAACTGCGAACTTTTAGCTAGATTTGAAAACAGTTAAGTCCCTCTAAATTAATATGCACTCGTCCTCAATCTTTCTGCTCATCCGCCCCCATTCAAATCTAAGAATTAATCTAATTGGTCTATTGTGCATAGAAATCAACTACTAAGAGGTATTAACAAAGAAAATAAGATTTAATAAAGTTTAACAAATTAACAATAAATCGAATGCAACGCGAATAGTCTTCACTCTGTCTTTACGCGCCTATGCCTGATTTTTGTCAATCTAAATTGCCAGAAAAGTGTTCCTTTGAGATCTGTACACTTGATTTTGCACTTAGCTCTATTCTTGTATCCTTGGTCTCAACACTCAGTCATGCTGATTCGTTCCCTCAGTCCCCCTTTAACGACACACGTGGTGCATAAGGAATGATGTCCCTTTGTTAGTGGCTAGGAACTGGAATTTTTGCAGCATGGCCCTCAGAGTGGATTTCGACACGCTTACACCAATAAGCTAATGCAGGTGAGGCATGGGTGAACATGAACCATGAGCCGACCTGTGGATGCAACGTGTTTGGATATAATTCTCAACCTAACAGGTCCTACCTAGGCATGGCTCAATTAAATGCGCTGAACAAAGAGTTTCGACCTCGCGTCGCTTACAATTAGATTTAAAAAAAATATAATCGTCTCACATGTGTTCCATTTAACAGTCATGAGTATGAAGCAATAAAATAGATACAACGTTAAATTAATGTTCATACAAGGGGTAATTCAAGCCGACAGAGCGCTTCACAATTTACAATTTAAATTACACGCAATAATTGAATTACATGAAGAATTCATATCGAGCGCAGCATTCTGGCTCTTAGTGAATTAAAACAATATAAATTAAAGTACAGAAATGGAAAAATGGTTACAATAAATTTATATTCCGTAACGTATAGGTTTTCAGCCATTTCTCTGAACCATGCTCAAGTGTATATGGAAATCATATAATACATAGCACAAATACATACTTAAACAATACATAGGCAAATACTATTAAATAAAATGATACCTTTGAGAGAAGTCGAAGGGTACCTTGATTCTCTATGGCGCCGGCTGCCTCTCACGACCCGAGTAAGCTGATGGAATTAGCTAAAATGTGCTCGAAGTGAGGGAGCGGAAGCGTGTGGGTACATATATAGAAAGGTATATTGCGTATCACGTGACTGTTCGCAAAGCATGTGGTTGGTTCGAGAACTGGACAATGGTCCTAAAGTTACATAACATCTTGACCTGTTCTAGAAGCACCTAGAAAAAGGAAGCTTTGAACAAAGGGCCAAGGGTTTCAAATATTCGAATTTGAAGTAAACAAGGCAAGTGGGTCACGAAGTCGGACAATTTTATCAGACTGTGACAGTAATACATATTTCTAAGTCGAAGTTTTTCTTCTCATTCTATCAGCCAATTAGCTTACCAATGGTCAGTGGTCAGATAACATGACGCTCCTTCCACGGACTACAGTTCCTTGTAGAACCAGGTCAAGATCCCACCCAGTATTTAAATTAAAAGGCGTTTTGGAGAGAACAATTTGACACCTGGCAGCGGTTAGCTTTCTCTTCAAACACAATCGACGAGTGACACGTGCATATGGTTCAAATCTTTTGCCTTCATTCAAAACCCTAGCCACCTTCATTGGTCTCACGTATACCCTTGTGGATATCTTAGCATTTCAATACTGGTCTCACGTACACACTTGTGGATATCTTAGCATTTCAATACTGGTCTCACGTACACACTTGTGGATATCTCAGCATTTCAATATGCTGGGCTCACGTGTATCCTTGTGGATATCTTAGCATTTCAATACTGGTCTCACGTACATCCTTGTGGATATCTTAGCATTTCAATACTGGTCTCACGTACATCCTTGTGGATATCTTAGTAATGTTGTTTTTGTATTGTGACTTTGATTGAAGGAACTGATTAGCCTGAGTAACAATTGGCATTTTCCGGTGACTTATTCGAAGGAATTAATTTGTAATAAATACTGGTCTCACGTACATTCTTGTGGTTATCTCAACATTTCAATATGCTGGTCTCACGTACAACCTTGTGGATATCTCAGCATTTCAATATGCTGGTTCGTTCATACTCCGAACTTCGTCGGTCTTTATAGACACCATCCTCACTCGTCTGATTCTGGTGTGATGTCGTAGCAACAGTCATTGCGTATTGTCATCATACTGCTGTGATCTCCTAGCAACAGTCATTGCGTATTGTCATCACACTAGTGTGATCTAGCCACAGTCATTGCGCATTGTCATCACACTGGTGTGATCTAACCACAGTCATTGCGTATTATCATCACACTGGTCCTACTTGGAATTATTTTGCGCGTGTCTGTTTTCCTCGTTCTCTACAGTCACATGCCATCTTGTATGAATCAGTGCCACAGATGACAGCTCTAGTCATTGCAATAGTTCATGAACCATAACTAGATGAGGTCAGCTGTCTTTTTAACAGATAAAATATCGCAATATCTATGGCTTAAAAATAACGAAAGATAGTAATTAATAAAAATAATGAAATATGTATGGAGTACAAATTGCTCTATCGCAGTTTCAAGGTTTACAAGCATTGGTTAAACTCGATTCACAGCTTAATGAATGTTATGAAAATTGACTTAACATTAAAATGGCAGATTTACTATTGTCAAAACTTGTTCACTTCAATGCATGGATTAAAAGAAGTTCGACTGAATTACTAGACAGAATATGTTTCACAGTTAGAATGGCTGAATTACTAGACAGAATATGTTTCCAAATCATTAAAACGTATTGAGTTTACAGCACATGGATTACAGCATATTAATAGCTTGGCTGTTTAAACATACGAGAGCCTAACACTAAATAATAACTTCGAACCATAAACAAATATAAATTATTAAAAGTCGGAATAGAACACCAGTGTTTCTTTAGACCGTAGAGTACATAGCAAGTTCTTACACAAGAGACTTCTTGACGTCATCGCAAAGTAAGGCATAGTTCATGTTCCCATCTATTGGACGCAAACGATGACGTCATTCAAAAAGATGTAAAGATATCTCGATTGTGCCTCTTAGTGCATTTGTTTCCGATTATTTATAGAAGAAATTTGCACTATAGCAAAGAAATAGCCTTAATGTTTCATTATAGGAGTTAAAAATCACACTTTGGCTTTAACAGCTGTTTGGACTTAGGATAGTCTTCGGACACCTAGATGACCTGTTTGTTGTGAGCGCGGGAGTGTGGAAGGGGTCCTGGTTAGTAAATTTCAAAATGCAGGAGTAATAATAACTTCTGCACAATAATTTAATTGTAGGGTTAATTACACTTTGTTTCGCATAAACTGGTTATTATTCTCATGCATGTTTGTTTATCCGAACCATTTGATTATCCGATCTAAGCTAGGTTTCAGTTCAGATTGTCGACGCTATACCTTTATCACAAATGATCAGAAGCACTGTTGGCCTAGTCAGCACTAATTAACGGCAAGTCAAAACTAGACACTATTTTTTCAACCCTGCTCTCAATGACTGGAGTGTCTAGTTCTCAGCATCAATTTTTTTTTCTTCCTTTCTCCCCGCACCTTACTTTTTCTAAAATTTTAATGCAGGCTAGAACCCTTTTCAATGCCATGCGAGTCCCGCATCCTGCAAAATCAGTCAAGCGTAATGGAGCACACGCGACTAAACAACTGACAAACTCCGACTGGGAAGGCGGACACGCCCTCTGAGGTAAAGTATATGATAGCTTGGTGAGTGTCCCTTCTGCTGTCACTAATCTAGTTTCTTTCCCCCTGTTTGCCCGTTCCACAAAGGGGGTCTTGGCTGGAAACACTACCAAGCCCGCCCCCTTCCCCTTACACGCTTGACAATTAAACGTACTCAACCGTGCACGCTGCATGAAGTGCGCAAATGCATCTGACACTCGCACACACACTCACACAAACACACACTCGCACGCACAGCACAAGAGACACATACACGTACAGCATACACACACGCACGCAGAGTACGCACAAAATCAAATATACAATACACACATACGAACGCACGAACAGCACAATCTGACAAATAGCACGACACATACATACATGCACACACGACACACAAATATAAACATATAATCACACGCGTATACAACATTTACACAAACACATTCACAAATACAGGCAAGTACACGTACAAGTACTACTAATGTGAAGTTTTGACTTTGAAATATAATGTTGCTTTTAACAAAGTACTACTAATGTGAAGTTTTGACTTTGAAATATAATGTTGCTTTTAACAAAGTACTACTAATGTGAAGTTTTGACTTTGAAATATAATGTTGCTTTTAACAAAGTACTACTAATGTGAAGTTTTGACTTTGAAATATAATGTTGCTTTTGTGATTATTAAATTTAGAACGTATGTCTTCACTGACAGGTACGCCCTTGTCAAACATTAGATACGTCTTAGCAAGTGTCATTTACGACCTTGATAAACATTAGATACGTCTTAGCAAGTGTCAGGTACGACCTTGATAAACATTAGATACGTATTAGCAAGTGTCAGGTACGACTTTGATAAACATAACATGCGTCTTTACTAATTTAAGTATGACCTTGATAAACATAACATGCGTCTTTACTAATTTAAGTATGACCTTGATAAACATAACATGCGTCTTTACTAATTTAAGTATGACCTTGATAAACATAACATACGTCTTTACTAATTTAAGTATGACCTTGCTAAGCGTTATATGCGTCTTTTACTGGTTGAAGCGTCTTTACAAACTGTCATAAATGTCTTTGCTATTAATTGCGTCTTTACTAATTATTAGATATTTCTTTATAAACAGATACACATTATTATTTATCATAAACAATTTGGCAACTGCTAGATAAGCTTTAATAACTTTTACATTTTAAAATATATGTAGAAAAATCATATGTACACTATTTGTTATTTTGTATTTGTGTGTGTGTGTGTGTGTGTGTGTGTGCGTGCGTGCGTGCGTGTGTGTGTGTGCGTGCGTGTGTGTGAGTGCGTGTGTGTGAGTGCGTGTGTGTGAATGTGTGTATGTGTGCGTGTGCGTGCGCGCGCGCGCGTGTGTGTGTGTGTGTGGTTTAACATATAAGTGATGTAACTTGTCTGATGCGTTCAATCAAAAAAATAATCATCTATTTTTAAAAATTGTATATAAAAATACAATTGCATTTATTTATTGTTGTGAGAATCAGTCAGCTAGTAATATTTTTTTAAATTCTGAAATCTTTTAAACTGGCAATTCATTTAATGATGAAGATAGTTGAATTAAACTGTGCAGATATCTATAGTTGAATTAAACTGTGCAGATATCTATAGTTGAATTAAACTGTGCAGATATCTATAAGACATGAGCTCAGTGAATTCGCCCAGTCAGCTAGTAACAGTTAATATGAGTTAGTTTGAATCAGTAATATAAGATGGGAGTTCAGTTTATATATTCATTCAACCAGTAATATAAGACAAGAGTTCACTTAATTTACCCTTTCAACCAGTAATGTAAGACAGGAGTTTACTTAATTTACCCATTCGACCAGTAGTATTATAAGACAGGAATTGAATGAAACTGACCAGTCAGCGGGAACACATCAGATATGTGTGCTTAGTTCAAGAGACTCACAATCGCAGTTCTACGAAGATAAACTTGGTTTTCATGTCCAGGTGAATAAAATAGTTTTAAAATTTGCTATTCTAAGCAGAATAAGGAGTTCATGTTTGGATAAGGCTGAAAGTTGATATTCTAACAATGACGCAATATCTGTTCAGACAGAAGAAGGCAGATAATAGCTATTCTAACAAATACGCAATATCTGTTCAGAATGGAGAAGACAGACAATAGCTATTCTAACAATGATGCAATATCTGTAAAGAATGGAGAAGACAGACAGTAGCTGTTCTAACATGATGCAATATCTGTTCAGAATGGAGAAGACAGACAATAGCTAATCTAACAATGATGCAATATCTGTCCAGAATGGAGAAGACAGACAGTACCTGTTCTAACAATGATGCAATATCTGTTCAGAATGGAGAAGACAGACAATAGCTAATCTAACAATGATGCAATATCTGTCCAGAATGGAGAAGACACAGACAGTAGCTGTTCTAACAATGATGCAATATCTGTTCAGAATGGAGAAGACAGACAATAGCTATTCTAACAATGATGCAATATCTGTCCAGAATGGAAAAGACAGACAGTAGCTGTTCTAACAATGATGCAATATCTGTTCAGAATGGAAAAGACAGACAGTAGCTGTTCTAACAATGATGCAATATCTGTTCAGAATGGAGAAGACAGACAGTAATTATTGTAAGGTGTGGTATCTGATTAGACTGGAGAAGACAGGTAGTAATTATTGTAAGTTTCGGTATCTGATTAGACTGGAGAAGACAGACAGTAATTATTGTAAGGTGTGGTATCTGATTAGACTGGAGGAAACAAATAGTGTCCATTCAAACAAAGACTCAATACCTGTTTAAATTGGAGAAGACATACCGTTACGATGCATCACTTCTTCAGATTGAAAAAAGGAAAAAGAATTGTTGATCTATAATGAAGGAGAGGCGATTACAAACAATAAACTATTCAAAAACAGACCAGAGAGAAAGGGAGAGATATTAAGACTGAAGAAGTGAACAGTTTGTAAGGGTTCTAAGCTGAAGTAGAGATAATCTCTGTTTTTTCACACTAATCTTTAAAATTAAAAATCACCTACGCCCTACAGCGTAGCAGTTTTATGGCTATGAAGACGCAGATATGATCTCAAAATGCCGATGGGGTGTGACGCAGGTTTTATAGTGCGTGATTAGAAGAAAGAGAGAGTTCCTGAAGCTAACGAAAAAGCTACTTAGGAACTATTCTAGCCTACCAAGGCAACAGATAGTATCTGTTTCACACTCAAGAAGAGAAAGATGGTTGTTCTGTCAGACGACAAAATCACAGTAATGAATTATTGGTTAATTGCCGCATTTTTCTTCGCAACTGAATGCAAATTTCGGCCCTGATAACACGATTTTGATATTAGACAATCAGGAAGAACCAGGAGGAACAACGTCACTTCTAGAACTACGTAATACCTTGTCATTTCTACAACTACGTAATACCTTGTCATTTCTACAACTACGTAATACCTTGTCATTTCTACAACTACGTAATACCTTGTCATTTCTACAACTACGTAATACCTTGTCATTTCTACAACTACGTAATACCTTGTAATTTCTACAAGTGCGTAATACCTTGTCATTTCTACAACTACGTAATACCTTGTCATTTCTACAAGTGTGTAATACTTTGTCATTTCTACAAGTGCGTAATACCTTGTCATTTCTAGAACTACGTAATACCTTGTCATTTCTAGAACTACGTAATACCTTGTCATTTCTACAAGTGCGTAATACCTTGTCATTTCTACAAGTGCATAATACGTTGTCACTTCCAGAACTGCAAATTTTCCTTTAGAAAATTGACTACTCAGAGCTTCTGCCATGCTTCAGCGTGTTCTTAGCAACCAGACATTTCAGTTACTATTGAGTAATGAGAGTTTATGGTATCCATGGTAACCAGTCTATTACTGTCGCATGACAGGAATGTATAACACCATTCTTGCATTACACACCTGCCAGAAGTGAACATGTACACGACCAAGAGAAGTGGGGACAAAAAATAATAACTGTCCAATATGAGATGCTAACTGACAAATTCCACTGTGTATTGTTATTTATGATTTATCACTGAACCTTTCTTCAGAAACTAACTCTTTATGACAGTACTTTTTAAAATATATACTTCCTTAATATAAATACTTCTGCCGTACGCAGTTCCTTAAGAAAAACGCCGTTTTAATTAGCCTTTCCTTAAATGAAACATTCTGCAACTAGTCTCGTTACAAGAGATATTTTATACAATAACCTTTTTTATTCAACCGAGAATATTACGGAGCAAAGGTAGATAATAGACACGGCACTTGAGTTTGGTTCTGAAAGCTTGGTTTAATAGACAATCGCAATATATTTATACAAAATGCATAGCGTGTGATTTAGTGGTGTGTGTGTGTGTGTGTGTGTGTGTGTGTGTGTGTGTGTGTGTGTGTGTGTGTACGCGCGCGCGCTTGTAGGTGAGTTGAGGGGGTGAACGCACCATGTACAAATATTGTTTTATATTACCGAGAATGTAGCTCCCGTAACTGGATTCGAGTTATTAAGGTCAACTGTGTTAAACGAGAGACTGTTAAAATCATCCCTGCACCATTAGACAGTTCTGTCTGTGATTAAAACGGTATCCTGTGGCTTTGGTGTCAATGTTCACGGAGATCCATTTACTAAATTAAAAGCATTTGTGCGTCGAGATGGGCATGGAATACAGTACCGATTTGATTTCTTTTATAGTTTAGGAGAGATGGGCATGGAATACAGTACCGATTTGATTTCTTTTATAGTTTAGGAGAGAACATTATCAATGTGTACACATTATCCGTGTATACATTGTCCGTGTGTATACATTATCCGTGTGTAAAAGGTAAAAACAATGTCTGTACGTTAACAGTTTTCATGTGTAATAAGTGAGCATATGTAAACAATATCAACTTTTAATCATCATCCTTGTGTTCAGTGTCCAAGTGTAAGCAATGTAAATTTTTAATCATTATCTATGTGCAAAGGTGAGCATATGTTAGTACAGTACTGTTCAGTGTAAACAGTGTCCACAAAGAAAACACTGTCCCTGTGTAAAAGGTGCGCATGTTTAAGCATTGTATGTGTCTAATCAGTGTCTATGTGTTAAAGGTGTCCACGTTGTGCATATAGTGTCTATTTCTAAACAGTGACCATGTGTGTGCATGCAATGTCTATGTGTAAACAATGACATGGGCGTGCACGAGTATCTATTTGTGAAAATTGTCCATGTGCGTGCTTACAGTGTCTATGTGAACAGTGTCCCTGTGTAAGCATTGTCCTTTTATTTTTTTTTTTTGCATAGTGTCTCTATTTGAACAGTGTCCATGTGTGTGCATACAGTGTGTATATGTGAACATCCCTGTATTAAAGGTGCCCGTGTATCAATACTGTCCACATGCAAAGTGTCTACATGAAAACAAAGTCCCTGTGTTAAGTAGTGTCCTTGTGTAAAATGTGTCCATATATAAATGAAGACCAATGTTCAAACATTTCCATATGTACAAAGTGCCCAAGTGGAAACAGTTTTCATAGAGCACTAAATGTAGCAAGTTGCGAAAAGTAATTTTTAAAACTAAATTCTAAATAATTCGATTTCCATAATGGTCTCTTGAAATTATATATCTGTGTAAAGATACGACAGCGGTTAACTGAAAAGGATTATCATTAATCTTACGAATAATAAATGCATTAATTGTCGACATAATCTCTGCATTATCTTTTAATGTGTTTAAGAAATGACGGTCTTAATGATTTCTACAAACAATTAATCAACGCTCTAATCACATTGTGTCGAATACACACACACAAACACCAGCACTCCATAAAGTTTCCTTTAACACAGACACATTCACAAACACATAAACACAATTCAAACGTAAACTAGAAAGTGCCTAAACTGTTCAGCAAAACACAGCACTCAGCACGCGAAAGTACAGGTCAGTGAAGGATGTCTCGAGTCCTTGGGGGGGCAAGGAAAGCGGTTTAAAAGTTCAACCCCGGTCTTTGAACTCACTCGCGCACTGCCAGCTGGTAATGCCTGCAAGACGCCTTAACGATATTAGTAATGTCCCCATCAACACGGTTTCAGAAAGAAAAAAAAAACTTGTCATATGCCATGTGATTTTGGAGGTCAATCAGTAATATATTATTGAATAACTAAAATATCGCTTTCTTTAAAAAATTAAAAAATAGAAAGTATGTGTCTGTGTGTACAGGGATCGGCTGAACGTTCAGATTATTTAGTTGGGTCCGCTCGGGTCAGTTACTTTTCAGTGGGAAGACGGGTTGAGTGAGGTTGAGTGGGTGGGCGTGGAGAGGGGGTAGAGGAGTGAATGCTTGCGGACTCGGCAACGATAAACGATTCATATTAATAGTTTTTGTGAACCGTTTGATCTGATAGTACTTGCAGTCCTGGTATTTAATTTCACTACGACACGTTGCTGCTCAGAGACACATACTTCTAGTCGTCAGTTATACGTAGTTATACTTCTAAAGACATATACTTCTAGTCCTCAGTTATACGTAGTTGTTATACGTGGTTATACTTCTAAAGACATATACAGTCCTCAGTTATACGTAGTTATACTTCTACAGACACATACTTCTAGTGCTCAGTTAAACGTAGTTATACTTCTACAGACACATACTTCTAGTGCTCAGTTAAACGTAGTTATACTTCTAAAGACACATATTTCTAGTCGTCAGTTATACGTAATTATACTTCTAAAGACATGTATTTATGGTCCTCAATTATACGTAGTTATACTTCTAAAGACACATATTTCTAGTCCTCAGTTATACGTATATTTATACTTCTAAAGACACATATTTCAAGTCCTGTCAGTTATACGTAGTTATACTTCTAAAGACATGTATTTGTAGTCCTGAACATGTTCAGCAAAAGAAATTCGTGGTAATATGGGCGTGCATTTGAAGTATTGCACTGTAATTTTCAGTAGGAATTAATACTCGTGTAAAATATATAGTATACAATAAAATAACTTTCAAACCGTCAATGAATGCCAGCATAAGCTATCAGTTTCTGTCCATGTAATCAGAACTCTATGACAACGCAGTGTATCCTACAGCTCGTAACATACCACTTTATGTCAACATTGTACTACACAAATAAACAACACATGTACGTGTAACTGTAAATATCGTCTGTACTCAGTGTTACATGTTCCCGAAAGTGTAACGATATAATTCTATTTGTGGGAAACCTTTGCTTATTAAAGCCTAACAACGGCACATAGTCGTGTCTGTCTATTATGTTACCAGCAAGTTGCCGGCTATAAGAACTAGAACGAAATAATAACTATAAGTGGCCTTGCAATAGTAGCAATAATAAATATCCATGTAACACCCTCTTTTACATTTTACCTTACACGTGTTTTGTTACTAAATTTGCATTTATCTCGTTCTTAGGTTCTCCGACACCCACCCACCCCCGATCTTTCCCACTACCATTCCAAAGAGTGCATTATTAAGGCAAAAGTAAAACAAAAGTGAGAATGGAATAAACACAAATATCGTACTTAACAATTATCTATAGAAAAATACACATTTGGGGATCGCGATATTGATCCACCGCAGAATCAATACACTATATAAAGTCATCCTGTACTAGTAGGCATACTGTGAGTAACCATGCTGTGCGAGTATTCATGCAGTAATCATAATGTACGAGTCGCCAAGCATTACAAATAGCCAGGCTGCATCAGTAATCAGAATGTGCAAGTAACCAAACTTTGCGAGTAGCCACGTTCTACAAGTAATCAGAATGTTCGAGTAACCAGGCTCTGTGAGTAGTCAGAATGTGCGAGTAGCCAGATTGTGCGAGCAGTATTAACATACGCAAGCATCGTGTGCGAGTAGTCAAAAATATGTGAGTCGCCATATTTTACGAGTAGTCATAATGTGCATCCAGGCTGTACGAGTAGTCAAAAATAGAAGTCTACTATTTTACGAGTAGTCATAACGAGTAGCCAGAATATACGAGTATTCAGGCTGTGCGAGTAGTCGGGCTGTATGAATAACATGGCTGTTCAAATAGTCAGAATGAACGATTATCCAAGATGTGCGAGTAGTCAGAATGTACGAGTGGCTAGGATATGTAAGTAGCCAGAAAGTTCGAATAGTCAGAATGTACGAGTAGCCAAACTGTGCGAGTAATTAGAGTGTACGAGTAGCCAGGCTGTACTAATAGACAGAATGTACGAGTTACCAGACGGAATTAATAGTTTGGATTGAACGGATAATGATGTCACAAGCTTGCCACTGAGCAATGCCAGTCAGAATTGAAGTTCAACCAGCTGACGAAATCTAACTTATTAATACTTAGCGACATAGTAAGCAATGTATACTATATGGATCTGGAGGGGGAAGGAGATGTTTGTGATCATGTGAGATGATAAGAAGGGAAATATAAGACCAGTAGTTATCATTTGCTGTAGGAACTGGTAAATCAGTGGGTAGCAAGAACTAAGGCCTTTAAGCTGGTACAATTTTGGACAAGCCTGTTTTTACTCTTATGTTTATATTTAAATGTTAACGTATATTTTTAATCTTATATAATTACAGAGGTGATAATGAATGTTATTATTTGGGTACGGATACAGATGATTTTGTGAACTATATATATTCATTCAACTGGCACTCACACTTTGGACAGTTACAAAGTCACAAAGCCACGTGATTTTTCACTAACCAGAAAGATTGATACCTAATTATGGGCTCGCCTCTTTTTACACTATATGCAATATTTAATTCGTAATGAAAGGGTAGATTTATAACAAATAAAGACAAAACAACTTTGTGAATAGCACAATGACATGCATAATATAATATAATTTGTTTCAGAGTCATCATTACAGGGTCCCCCAAAAGCAATTTTATTATTTCTTTAAAAATGTTCTTCATTTATGTCAGACACTCTACTCTCTTTAGTCGCCTTGTCTGTGGCATCACCCTGTGAACTGTTTTCAAAATCATTGACCCGTTTTATTTACCATTTCATTTTAATAGCCATCATTACTAAAACTGTACTCAGCACAAAGTTACATTTGCAAATACGCCCCCTTTACTCAACTATGTTCATATTTCGTTGGGTGGCGCAACTGCAGCAAAGGGTCAGACATCTATTTCTTACTTTGGAATATCTTCTGCTGTGTAAGTCCTAAGGCCCTTACTTTTTATAGTATGTGTGAATTCACTCTGAGCTCAGATTAATGAGAGTTCCCTCTAAGTGAGCTCAGATTAATGAGAGTTCTCTCTAAGTGAGCTCAGATTAATGAGAGTTTCCTCTAAGTGAACACAATGAAATAATGGTTCACTCTAAGTGAGCACAACGTAATAATGGTACACTCTAAGTGAGCATAATGTAATAATGGCTCACTCTGATGAGAGTTCCCTCTAAATGAGCTCAGCTTAATGAGACTTCACTCATAGTGAGCACAATTTAATGAGAGTTCCCTGTAGGTGAGCTCAGCTTAATAGACTTCACTCAAAGTGAGGACAATTTAATGAGTTCACTTTGAGCAGAACTTAATGAGTTCACGCTAAGTGAGTACAACTTAATGAGTTCACGCTGAGTACAACGTAATGAGATCACGCTAAGTGAACACAACTTAGATGAGTTCACGCTTAGTGAGGACAACTTAATGAGTTCACGCTTAGTGAGTACAACTTAGTGAGTTCACGCTTAGTGAGGACAACTTAATGAGTTCACGCTTAGTGAGGACAACTTAATGAGTTCACGCTGAGTACAACTTAATGAGTTCACGCTAATTGAGCACAATTTAATGAGTTCATGAAAGTCAGTAAGTTGACACTTTTCAATTATAACTTGCAATCATTCTCTCTTCTATGGAGGATAATTCTGCAGTATATTTTCTTTGCTGTGGCGATACTTCTAAACCCACTGAGTCCTATATAGAAGATTCTTTCAAGGCAGAGTTGCTGACTGAAGATGGGTGACTGACAGCAGACTGGCAGTTAATACCAAGAGCACGGGTCTGGAATGTAGCAGGAAGTCAAGAAGGAGCTAGACTTTATAGACTTGAGTAAGTACAGTACAAAGGTCTCCAGCTCAAAAACTCATATAAAACAGTTACCGTCTCACATAAGTGACATGAGCTTTTTATGCTGTATTTATTTACTACCGTGTGCTGTTACAACCTGAAATGACAACGCCGTACATAAAAGCCCTGATCATTGTCATGCTTATATATTAGCACAATCGACTTGCACATGGCTTAATATTAGCTAAAGGTCAATAGTAGGCCTATACAATACATGTTTTACAACATTATCTAAAATGTCCACAGTAGGGCTATACCGCACATGTCTTAAAACATTATCTAAGAGTCCACAATAGACCTACACAATATATGTTTTAACAACATTAGCTTAATGTCCGCGGTAGGCCTTCATAGCACATGTCTTAAAACATTAGCTAGCTACAGTAGGTCTACACAGTATATGTTTTACAATATTAGCTAAAAAAATTTAAAAAAGTCCACAGTAGGTCTACAAAGCACGTCTTAAAACATTAGCTAAAAGTCCACAGTAGGACTCCAGTTTATGTTTTCCAACATTAGCTAAGTTACAAAAGTAGGCCCACACAGCACGTCTTACAACAGCTAAATGACAACAGTAGGCCTATACAGCACATGTCTTACAACAGCTAAATGACAACAGTAGGCCTATACAGCACATGTCTTACAACAGTTAAACGACAAAAATAGAACTACACAATACTTGTACATAGACATTCTCAAAATAAATAACTTGCACTCTACTAATCTGTAAAACAGAATTCAGTTGCATCATTTCCACTGACAAGAGACAGTCACGTAAAGTGCATAACTATAGTACATGCACAGATTGTAATAGAATTTGTCTGCTAACAGGAGACAGTCACGTAAAGTGCATAACTATAGTACATGCACAGATTATAATAGAATTTGTCTGCTAACAGGAGACAGTCACGTAAAGTGCATAACTATAGTACATGCACAGATTATAATAGAATTTATCTTGCTAATAGGAGGCAGTCAAATAAGTGCAGAACTATTGTGCACACACAGATTATAATAGAATTTTTCTGCTAACAGAAAACATATTCGTACAATGAAAATGCTAGAAACCATCCTCTCAAATATTGCCTATACAAGAAGCAGTGGTTAAAATGAAAAGAAGACTACGATAAAAGAGGGCACATTAAAATTGTGTAAGAGAAAATAGAAATGGTTTACATTAAATTTACATAAAAGTTAAGCTAAAAGAAATGCGTTTTCACACTTAAGAAACTAGTTTAAATTACTAGAGCGAAAAATATAAAGCACTTCATCTGGCTTCATGAACGGCAAAATAAATTAGCTGTTCAGGGCAATTAACAGCTGATGGATTCACATGTCTTCAGAGAAACGGTACACCTTGCCTAGTGTGGGTTTTATAAAGCTGGGGTAAAAGTTTCAAATTTTACTCTTAGTTTATAGTTTTACCATTAGGTAGTATAGTCCAGAAACTAGTTTTACTATTAGGTAACATAGTCCAGAAACTAGTATTACTGTTAGGAGGTATGGTCTAGTATAGTATTAGGTAGCATGGTCTAGTAAACTAGTACTAGGTAGCATGGTCTAGTAAACTAGTCTTACTATTAGGTAGTATGGTCTAGTAAACTAGTCTTACTATTATGTAGCAGGTCTAATAAACAAGTGACATGCTTGAGCTGCCCATATTAGCTGGCCGTGTTCACATGTTAAAGACCTCCTCACACCGTAAGACATTTGTCTTAAGAAACTGTCTGTGAAAACATTTCGTATAAGACTTTTTTTCTGCCTTATCCGCATATGCTAAAACAAGGTCACATAAGACTTCCAACAGCCCCGCCTTCATACCATTTATAGCAATGTCACATGACACGATAATGCAAAATGGTTGCCTCCATGGACGTTATTGAATTTAGTGAAAGCGATAGTGAGACAGAAGATATTTTTGTTTTAGCAGCACTGATTGAAACCATAGACAGCCAAGAAAAAGAAAGGAAAAAGACCATGTTGGAGCAGACGATGGATTTCACACAGGGATCAGTAATGTGCATGTGCGCAACAACTGACGGAGCTGACAACAGAGGACCCAGAAAACGTTAATTCTGATGACCTACGATGTGTTCCAAGATATTTTATGCTTGTTGAACTGATTATCAAAAAGAAAAATGCATCATGAGAGAGGCTATTTGGGGGACGGGTGTATAGCAGGTTTACGTCACCAGTGAAGCTTGCAATGATCATTTCGTCATCAGATCTGGAATGTCCCAGAGGGACCCCTCAGACTCACAACTGTGTCCGATTGGAGGGTTTGAAAAGCCATTGGGGGAGGGGGGGTCGATAGCAGTTTATCGTCATCACTGGAACTTACGGTCATAAGACGTTATCTGATCTGGAGTGCTCTAGTGGGACCCCGCAACCTCACATTGAGTTCCAAGGTAGCCGAGGGCGGGAGGGCTGGCGGAAGTGGGTGAAAAAGGATTCAGTTTGGCGCACACCCTCAAAAGCCCTCCGTCGGCGGGTTTAGAGAGCATCTAGCATTAACTATAAGATATTTTGGTTCAGATAGGTAATATTAAAATATATATTAATTAACAATTTCAGCCCCTACAGTTAGAATCCTGACATTTCTCTGTTGAACTAGACTGGAATTAATTCTAAACTAAAACGTATTGTATTATTAAAATTACATTTTGAAGGAGGAGTCAGAAACCACAAAAAATAATTTGTTCAAATGGACATACCTTTCCAAATATTTAAAAACCTTCTTCCTATTTTTTTCTTTGTTACCCCCCCCCTTTTAAAAATCATCCTGCTCGAGTGTACATGTGTGGTTGTGTGTGTGTGTGTGTGTGTGTGTGTGTGTGTGTGTGTGTGTGTGTGTGTGTGTGTGATTGTGTGTTGTGTGTTTTTACGTGTTACTTAAAGCATTGTTATTTTGTATCGCGAGAACTTAACACTTCGTGAGTTTATTTATAAAATGACCGAGAGTGAGTAAGGGTGCCATTTTAGTCTTATTTCTATTGAACACTCAATTATCTGTTGTCATTTATTGCTATAAGGTTCTTCTTTTATAATGTATTATGTTTTCCCTAGTAAACAATAACGAAAACAGTTAATGGCTGATCGCTTATGCTTTCACTTTTGACATCTAAATGTTCTTTAGATTATTATCCGGAGACTGTTGTGGTTGCAT
Organism: Sinotaia quadrata; assembly: GCA_028829895.1. Taxonomy (NCBI): domain Eukaryota; kingdom Metazoa; phylum Mollusca; class Gastropoda; order Architaenioglossa; family Viviparidae; genus Sinotaia; species Sinotaia quadrata. The sequence continues at coordinate 138,765,783 of CM054178.1, read as the reverse complement.
CTGCTCCAAGTCGTCAGCAACAACTGGCAATGAGGGTAATGTTTCTAGCATGCGTTGCCGTGTAATGATAGGAAAACCTGACTCACAAAATATTTTCATTATACGAGTTATTGTGTCATGACAAGGAAAAGGGCTGGCTTATTTGTATGAATTCATTAATATGTCCTTATGACCTTGTACAAAATATAAAATAAAATAATACCTGATTTACAGCTTATTTGTACTTAATTTCGTGAGCTAATTATGTAAAGATAGAAAATAAAAACAACTCCAACATACTTCTCAGCTTGTCATTGCGTCAGTAAGTAAAAACGACCCACCATATACTTCATTGTACCATTAAATTAAAATGACCCACCATATTCTTCAATGTATCATTAAATTAAAATGACCCACCATATACTTCATTGTATCATTAAATTAAAATGACCCACCATATACTTCAATGTATCATTAAATTAAAATGACCCACCATATACTTCAATGTATCATTAAATTTAAATGACCACCATATTCTTCATTGCGTCATTAAATTAAAATGACCCACCATTACTTCATTGCGTCATTAAAGATCCACAATTGCATGCATAAATATGTCTAGCAGAAAAACAAAGTATGTCATGTCAAGCGCCATTGTATAATGTCAGGAAAAGAACTTGTTGGATACTTATTATTGTATTATAGTATTTCATGACGCTTGTCATTGTGTCAGGCCAGAAAATGATTCAAAACTTCATTACGTATACTGTGATATGAATTGTATTGCTATATGTGTTGCATTGCTATACACATTATATGTTGTTGTATGAACTGAATTGCTGTATTGTATTTTTGTATATACTGAATTTCTGAACATTGTGCTTGTATCCGCGATTGATATATTCGTAAATTAAAACGAATAATAAATTTAAACTTGATTTGTTGTTTGATTAGTAACCAGCTAAACCAGAATTGTGTAAGACTAAGAGTATGATTTTTAAAATGCAAAGTGAATTTAAATCTCTATTTTTTTCTTTTCCTTTATTAAACATATTTTTAATTTTAAATGAGTTGTCTATATTCTACAACGTGTTAATTGTCGTATCTAGAATCTGCTGTCTCTGTATAATTGTCAGTGCAGTCAAGGTTGTCCGTCAGTGTTCAGTAGTGTCTTCCTACGTCATTCCTTAGGTGACCAATCAGTAGCCAGCAGGGGTGGGATTTACTACGAGTCACAGATTTCAAAGGAGGCTCTGATAAATAGGAAAATGTAACTCTAGAGTCTAGAACTATTCATGCTAAGTTTAACCCCACTGTTCTAGACTTACATCTTTATATATATTGACACACACGTTGTCTGCCCCTTGTTTGTCTTTCTCTCCTTGTATAATGTTTGTCTCTCGTTTATATGTATGTTTCTCACTTGCCTTGAAACTATCTCATTTTTGCTTATCTCGGCAAATGTTTCTCACTGGCCTTGAAACTATCTCATTTTTGCTTGTCTCGGCAAATATTTCTCACTGGCCTTGAAACTATCTCATTTTTGCTTGTCTCGGCAAATCTTTTTCCATCAGCACTTTCCATTTTACACCAACTGGTCAGTCAGGAGTAAGCTTCCTAATTCACTGAGTGGCTACTCTTGATTTACAGGTCCAGTGCTTCATTATTTTACTGTACGCTCTCAATCCTGTTATGCACTCTTCAGCTTTCGGTACAAAGCTATGTAGCCTTGAGCAAAATATACAACTTGTTCAATCTTTTCATTCACACTTTTACTTTTGTGTAACATTCACAACATTGGATAAATATGATATCACAACTTTCATACATAATAAGTATAGTATCAACTTTCATGCAAAATAAAGTAAATAGTAAGAATTCGGGTGTAATTACCGAAATCCTATTTCCTGATTGAGTACGACAGATACACACAAGGTTTGCTTGTTTGACATGGCTAGTGCAGAGCTAGCAAAGATGACAGACAGCTTGGTGAGAGTGGGGCAAAAGGGCCAGAACTCATGGTAAATTACCAGTCAAGGGGTGGTGGTGGTGGTGGTGGTGGAAAGAACGGTGTGAAATATGCTGAGTATCCAGTATTTGCGAGTGGAAGTGCAGAAGTCTGAGAGAGTGGAATTTCATTTCCTCTTATTTCACTTGTTGCTGTTTCTGTTGCTATTTCTGTTGCTATGGTTTTAAATGAAAACTAACCCCCAGATGGGTGGAATGGACGATGAAGAGTCAGTGGGACCAGAGATCTGTGGAGAGTATAAATGCTGACTTGTGTCAACTGAAAGTTGAAGGAGATGAGTGAAATACATGCAGTAGACTATCAAATCTTGGGGAATTGCAAAGGCTGATTTTCGTTTATCAATAATTTTGTTTTAATTTTTGAAAAGACAAACTGACTGGAAAGAATGAGTAGACACAAAATAGGAGAGAGAGAGAGAGAGTGTGGGGTGGGTGGGTGGAGGTTGGGGGGTACATGTGAATGAGTGACGTTGCACAAAGGATATGGTGATTTCGCTTGTTTGTCATTTAGCATGTAGAACGCCAAGCTCAACTTCAGCTGATGAAGCAGGAATCCTGACATAGGGAGGAGGGGGTGGGGACGATGTATCAAGGTGTGTGAGAGACACGCTGTCACTGCAAAGGAGGGACCCCTCGCTGAGAAATAAACTCAATTTGGAGATTAGCAGGTGGCACCTACTCCAAAGAGTCGTAACTGAATAGATGGAGTTTTGAATGCTGCATCCGGATTTAGTTCACACAGACCAAGATGCCCAGAATGTTGTTAAAGTTAATATGCAAAGTAATGAGCAAGGTCAAGCTTGAGTTTATTGGCTTCTTCCGGCGTGGAGCATCAGTAAAGAATGGGGTGAAAATATAATGGTAAGAAAGTTGAAATTTTGCGTGCACGTATCATGAGTGGATTTTCGTAAATTTAGCACAAGCAAAAAACTACACGTGTGAGCTGCCTTCACTATATCTGTGTGTCTATATGAGCGAGTACCTGAGAAGAAGAATGGAGTTGTTCTCTCCTTCCGTTTAAAATTATAAACTTCATCTAGTTTGTGAAGTTAAGTACCGAACACAATTTTTTATAAAATCTAAGAGAGCTGTCAACACCTGCTCTTCCAAAACACCCCCCTCCCTTCTGGAAGGCATTCAACAGCACATAGGTACAGTAAACGAGCCGAGGTGACCACTGGACCACTGGTCTGAGCATGATTATGACCTGTTCACCTACATCTGTTGGAGTGTACATTGCACGACAAACTATGTGTTCACAACATGCGATTATAACTTGATCACCTAAGTCTGCGTGGAGTGTACACAGCACGACAAGTAGGTATTCACAATTATAACCTGTTCACTTAAGTTGCGTGGAGTGTACATAACACAACAAACTATGTGTTCACAATTATAATCTTTCATCTAAGTCTTTGTGGAGTGTAAAACCATGTGTTCACGATTATAACCTTTCATCTAAGCCTGTGTGGAGTGTAAACGTTTTGCAGCGAATGAAATTGAAATAGATGGTAGAGATATGCGTGTGCGTGTACATCCTGAGATGGAGGACAATTGATCCTACTCTTCAAAGTGTAAACAATATCTTCAATAACCACTCCATGCTTTAAAATGACAAAAGTCAAAGCCACAGTCTGTTGCCCAAATTGAAAGAGCGACAGCTGATACATCAATGGCAGGCACCTTGTCCATTAAAACGACAAGTTTAACAAATTCACAGGAAGGGACTGGCGTCAATGCGCAATATAGGACAATAGCATCTCGCTCAAGTGGAGCGGGTTCGAGCCCCTGTTGGGATGAAAAATTTGCGACTGTCTTTTATCCGTTCCCTGGCTCAAGGTAGTGGAACTCGTGTCTAGTTCCTCTGATGTGACTATAAATCGTGTCCCGTGTGCTGCTACGTCTCGCAATTTAAAGATTGGAGATGAAAATTGGAACTTGTGGGTCAATGGTCGCTACTTGGACAAATTCGAACACAGCTAAAACTGTACTCAGGCCGTTCATTTTTCCTACCAATGACACTTTATATCTCCCTTCCAGAACGTAACTCTCTTCTCTTGACGCTTGCAAAAGTTGGAAGTGGACGCAAAGCTCAAATCAAGCAAACTTCCACAGATGCACACAACACACCCGCATACACGCGCACAACAGAACCACACGCTGGTTATTAAACGCATCCTGAGCGACCTCATAAAAATAATTTTCCTCTTTCCTTTAACGCATCCAAAGCAATAAGCAGCCTCAGTGAGCAGTCTGTAAATTAACACATTTTGTTTTTTTTTAATAGTTCAGAATTAGTTAATGAAGTAGCACCCATTTCGTACCTATTCAGCTAAAACTCCCTTTTCCCTTCAGTGCACATTTATCAAATTAGAAAACTTTCCCATTTTCTCAGCATGCACTAAGTAAATTAACTAGCCCTCCCTTGTCTTCAGTGCTCAATCGACAAATTATCTAACCCTCTCTTGTTCTTCAGTGCGCTGTAATCGAATTAACTAACACTCCCTTGTTCTTCAGTGCGAGGTCATCGAATTAACTAACACTCCCTTGATCTTCAGTGCGAGGTCATCGAATTAACTAACACTCCCTTGTTCTTCAGTGCGCGGTCATCGAATTAACGAACACTCCCTTGTTGTTCAGTGCGCATCAAGCAAATCAAGTAACACCCCCCTTTTCCGTCAGTGCGCACTTAAATAATACTTTCTTTCTCTTCAGTGCACAGTCAGCTAAAGAACTAATTCTCCCTTTTTCTTCAGTGAGCAAATAGAAAATTACCTAACACCTCTTGCTTCTTCTTTTTTTTTTTTTCATTGCACCACGCTCGTCGCATTGGCAGACCGCTCTTTGCGGCATTTTAATTCTGTGTATGCTTAGCCATTTTTTATCCTTTATTAAGTAAATAAATATTAACCTTCCTTAACATATCGTCAGCGCGGCAATAAACGTCACTCAATCCTCGAATTTCGATTTAATAAAACATCGATTGCTGAGTGACTAGGGTCGTGGCAAAGACTCACGGGAAATTTGGATCAAAACTGCACCTTGTACTTTTTAATTGACTTAATCGAAATACCACGGGGGACTAGTAGACCTCTTTAACTAAAAATAAAAGCACGAGAAGTTAAACGAGTGCACTAACTAAAAATAGTAAGGATACAAATGCTTTTTGCAAGGATTAATCTTTCACGCCATTTCATAGCTCCATTTCCAAGCACCTGATGACATCACAAACACATGAAATCTTTAATATCGTACTCGAAAAAGATGCAAAGCAAACAAAAAAAAAAGTTATTTATCACGGAATATCAGTAATGAAACAGACTGAAATATTTCACTCACGACACTTAAAGTTTCGAGCGAATTCAAATTAGCATACGAAAGCATTTTATGACAATGCACTACAGTTTGTTATGTGTGTGAGGAGGGGGGTTGTTGTCTGAATGAAAGATTGCATTGACTTTTATATGTGCAAATTCCTTGACCTTGACATTTTCATTTGTAACAAAATGCTATTGGGAATTTTAAACGAAACACTAAATTTATTCATGGTCAACCTGGTTTGAAAATGAGTATCTAAAATGCTAACATGCAAAAGCAGATCCGAACAAACGGCAACAGCAGATTTCACAGTTAATTTGAATGAGTCACTTTGCTGGTTATAAAATATAGATCGGCATGGATGTGAACTGTAATAAGTACAATTTCGAAAAAAAATAAATTAAATAATTCTTATCTATAATTTAGTACATCTATAAAATATGGAGTCTGTAGATATTTCTCAGAGCAAAATGCCTGATAACTTGTAGGATTAACAAAGATATTCACACAGTCAACGCATGTAAAGATGGAACATATCAATATAAAATGCATGTATCACAGGAACCATGTGATATTCAAAAACAGATGAATGTAGTATATATATATTTATGTATCATACAAACAATATGTTGTTACTGTTATATTCTAACATAGGTGAATGCAGTTTATATATATTTTTCTATCTGTGGTGGAGAAAATGTTCCTATCCCTCTCTGTAAACTTAATTGTCATATAATTTGTTAAATGTCAACGTGCCCTGCCTTGGGCATAGCTTATGGTGATATCTTTGGAGTAAACAACTCAGGTGGGAATATTCTAGAATTTGCTGATGCTCTCCGTACCAGTTTAAAGCAGATAAATAGATTTTCTTACTAATAGTCTCACACTTGCTCATAACAATTTCATCCAATAGGGACGAGTTACTTTGTTGAAGTAGTCCTATATTCTAATCACTTTGATTTTTATTAAATTTTAGTCCCGCCATAAAGGCTTATGGTACGTTAATTGACTGATAAAAAAAGAATGGCCTTAAAAATATTTTGTACATGTTTGCAGTTGATCTATTATTTGAATTGGAGAATGCTTATTTAATTGAATCATTATTTCTATGTTTACTCACTTGATTATGTTGTACATTATATTTGTGAATTTTGATCAATGTTATTTTTTATGCTGTATGTGTATCTGGTTAAGGAATATTGTTGCAGGATTTGTAAGTTGATAATGTGTGTAATGAAGAAAGGAGTTTAGAGATGAAATATTTCTGAAATTTAGCGCTGCCTTAATTTGACTTTTGCAGAGAGGAGCATGCCTTAATTTTTGTTTCTTAACCTTGTGTCCACTTCAGACTGCAGTTACTGCTGTAATCTACACCTGCATTATTGTCGAACTTATCAGTAAACGTGTTACTGCAAGTTGATTCCTGTAAATTCCATTCGAAAACCAATACGGCAAAAACTGAGGCTTGAGTTTGTCTCAAGATTTCACAAAGAGTATTTTGAAAATTCACTGCAAAGCTCATTCAAGTAAGAAAAGTGGAATTCGACATTTTGTACCGTCAAAATTATATTGTTCTCAAATCGACCACAACAGAAGATAATTTTGGGAATATATAATGTACACAATAAAGTCTTAATTCGAATCCATTTACCTGTGTGAAGTGGTTTTTTTAACGATGAACATAATAAAGTTAAAAATTAGATCTTGACTTAAAGATGGACATCTTGATGGTTGCTTTCTAACGTGAATATCAGTTTACTCGGTCAATTGCTGAAAACTGACTGAGGAAATGCAGAGCCAAAAATCATACTGATTTATTACAAGCACAGGAAATAAAATGACCTTTTTTCTATTCAGTTCTGGTGAGCTCTTATAAATATTATTTATTTGTATGTTTATAGACATCCGGACACACGTAAAATAAAAATTGTGCTTAACCTTTTTCATTGTTGAATGTTTATTTGTTGAAATCCAGATTCAATTAAAATTTAAAAAATATTTTTAATTAATCATAAGTGGCTTCTATATTACAGTAATAATAATAAATATGTTTATAGACATCCGGACACACGTAAAATAAAAATTGTGCTTAACCTTTTTCATTGTTGAATGTTTATTTGTTGAAATCCAGATTCAATTAAAATTTTTAAAATATTTTTAATTAATCATAAGTGGCTTCTATATTACAGTAATAATAATAAATATATTTCGGCCAAAAGTTCAACAATATTTTACTTTTCAAAATAAATAAGCTGAAAACTGCCTGCTTAATGATATCTATTTTGTAAAAGCGACTTAATTCATCTTCCAGATGGATTCAAAGAGAGTAAATTCACATTGTAATAGTCAAATATTAATTCGCTTAATGGTATAATATTATGTATTTGTAAATATGATGATTTGCATATTATTTGATGTCCAGTACAAAAGTAATCTTTCAAAAATTAAAATTGCCCGCCAAACTGTTCTGAACATTTGAAGTGCTTGCTTTTAGGCACAAAATAGTTGGGAACCACTGGACTGATATAATAGTTAATGTACATGATCATGATATTACTATGATAGACTGATATAATAGTTATTTTACATGAGATATTACAATGATAGACGGATATAATAGTTACTTTACGTGAGATATTACTATGATAGACTGATATAATAGTTATTTTACCTGAGATATTACTATGATAGACTGATATAATAGTTATTTTACCTGAGATATTACTATGATAGACTGATGTAATAGTTATTTTACATGAGATATTACTATGATAGACTGATATAATAGTTATTTTACCTGAGATATTACTATGATAGACTGATATAATAGTTACTTTACATGAGATATTACTATGATAGACTGATATAAAAGTTGTTGTTTTTGCAATGGCGGGAGGGATGGAGTGTGGCAATCTTCCTTTATTTACATTTCAAGTGAAAATGCGAGGAACCGATGGTACATAGTTGGAAATGGATACTGTATTGTATTGGATCTAATGAACATTTTGTTTTAAGCGTAATTATACTTGCTGGTATTTGTGTTAAATTACCGCCAGGTCAAAGTATAATTTGGTGCATGGTGTCTCTACTGCAGACTTGCTTCTCCGAATCATGTGACCTTTTAAGCCGAGTGCAGACAGGCGTAGATAACTCTCTTTTCTTGAAGTGATGCAGTTCCCTGCACTGGTTGCCAGCAGCCTCATGACACATTTCGCGTGAAATAAATGTCATTTCACACTTACCCCAACCTAGCCGTTGTCTTCAACTTTCGCCGTCCTTTTCTGTCTCACTCTCACTGCCTCTCCAATCCTCTGCTGACTTTAAGTTATCCCTATGTCTTCCCCACCCCCACCCCCCATCTCTCCTTAAATTATCCCTATGTCTTCTAACTCCCACCCCCATCTCCCTTTTCAGTCACTTTCTGTCTTTCCTCTCTCTCTCTCTTCAGTCAACTATTGTCCTTCCACCCTCGCTCTCTCGGCAGCCAACTGCTGTTTTCTTCTCTCTCCATCTCTCTCTCTCTCTCAACTGCTGTCTTACTTTCCTCCACTGTATTTTACTTTCTCATTCTCACTTTTCTTCCATAGTCACTATGTCCCTCTCTCAACTCTCGGTCAAGGTATCACCCTCATTCTGAAGTCATTAGATGTCTCAATCTCATCCGTCCTTCTTGATCATCTAATGTCTCACCTTCTCTTCAAGATCAATGGGTGTCTCACTCTTTTTTTTTTCGTAGTGACTAATTGCGCTTCTAAGATCATCAACTTCTCGCCATCTACACTTCGTATCTTAAACGTATCTTCTCTCCTATGTTACTGCGTGTTCCCCACTCTCTATCTTTGGGAAAATGGTGATGTTTAATTTTTTTTAGAAAACAACATCCATATCAAGACATTTTTTTATGTCAGAGCAACTTCGATGCTGTCTTCGGGGTCCAATAAATTTCTAAATTTTGTTTTTAAGTTTTTAAGTTTGTTTTTAAGAAAAAACTTGTTAACAAATGTAGGTAGTTGGAAAAGGCAGCAGCATTTTTTACGCTTCTGCATGTGCAATTTTAAAATCCTTTGCAGTTTTTGAAATCCAAAAAGATGAGAGCTCTGTTTTGTTCTGAAATTCCATGAAAGCTTCACTGTTGAGCGAAGTTCAAGAAGTGCTTTGTCAATCCTTCTGGCACATCAGTAAGTTAACAGTAAGCCAAATGACAGTATGTAGATCAAGCTCTGGAAAGTAATCAGTGTACCGCTTTTTGAGTTTGGTCAGATGGCATGTAAATGAGTCCCTTGATGTCACACAAAGACAGAAATCTTCACAATCTTCCAAAATCTCTGCTAGCTTTGGAAAGATGGATGTCTTGTATTGTTTCACTTTCTTCCAACAGCTTCACAAGCAATGCTTGCAATGCATCATAGAGAAGGTAACTTCAAATTCTGGATTCTGATTTTTGGCCAAAGCCGAAAAGCTACTAACAATACCCAATATGGCTGAAGCGCTATCAACAGACACACCAATACAGTCTTCCCACTTTAAATCAACGCTTGGTGTTTAAAATATACATCAACCCTGTTGAAAACACCAATTCCACACGCTTCCAACTCAAGAGAAGAACAGAACATTTCTTCTTTATTTGCATCAGAGCCACTGTATCAGAAATACATCATCAGGTGCGAATTGCTAATGACATCTGCAGTCTCATCAAGTTGAATAGCAAAATGTGTGTTCTCTTTGATTGAAGAAATCACTTGTTCAACCACATTTTCTGCTAAGATGGAAATTCTCTCTTGCACAACTCTTGCAGGCAAAGGCACTGAACCCAGCCACGTGGCTTCTTTCTGGTCACACATGATTTCTGTCATTTTCACAGCTGCAGGATTGACCAATTCTTCACCAATAGTATGTGGCTTCTTGTTTCGGGCAATCAACCAGGCCACTTCAAAGCTAGCTCTAGGTGCTGAACGTTCATCAAATGTACCTCTCAAGTTGTTTTCCAATCTCTGCCTTTCGATAGCTCTTTCCAAATTCTCAAAGTATTCCCGCGGTTTGGAAGACAGATGTGAGTGCAATTTGTCCAAGTGTTTCTTCAGCTGATTCTCTTTGAAAGACTCTGCAGTCAATTGTTTCAAACAAACGGATACATCGTGGCTTCGTTTTCCTTTGTCTTCTATTTCTGTTGAAAACATAATTGAGGAGCTCTGCCTGGCATTTCCTTTTCCTGTTTGATGACGTAATAAAAGTAAAAATGATTAAAAAACGGAAAAGTGTAAGCAAAATATTGTCATAATTAAGTCTTCAACTCTTTATCAACATGCAATGCAATTTGACAAGACCTTTCAAATGTCATACCCACCAGGACAATATAACTATGACATTAGTTATAATATGTGTGGAGAGTGTTGTCATAATTCAAACTGGACTTACGATTTGAACAAGGCTGCTCGAGTCGCAACAATTATGGTTTCCATTTTTTTTTTTTTTTGGCTTGGTGTTTTTGTATATGCAGTATCAATGAAAATCTCACATAAAATAATTTTTTTGCCGTAGATTCAAAAGTGTTGAATGCAAAAAAATATATATATATTACTGTCGTTTTCTAAAATTTTCACAACTCGCTTGACATAAAATAGTATTAACTAAATGTATATACTGTAATAACTTTGAATTGCTATTTATTGGACGACCATCAACATGTCATTAAGATATCACAAAAATCCCTTGTTTAATTCATAAGTACTTTATTATTTACTGAATAGGAACAAACACGCCAAGGGAAATAATTACATATCTACAATTATCAGTCCACCAGAGAAAAGAGATTGGAAAAGAAAAGCAGAATAATAGCATCATTTGCAAATATACTCAAAGTATTTCATAAGATTACATCACCACAAAATTCAAACCACGTACTTTGGAATAAATACTGGGGACCAACTGGGCTGGCATGCTCCTGGTCGGAAGTCGAAATCATGGCCAATGTTTTTAACGACTAGCTGAAATGGCGTCTTTGACTTAATGATCAAGAGAAGTTCAGTTTATGGAAGTAAGAATTCATGCTTGATCTATTAAAATTGAGTGGAGGAACCAAAACAATTAATAAGTGAAATTACCAGATATATCGTTAACAGCATGATTTCAGTACCATCAAATCACCAGATATTTCATTCACAACGTGACTTCAGTACCATCAAATCACCAGATATTTCATTAACAACGTGATTTCAGTACCATCAAATCACCAGATATTTCATTCACAAAGTGACTTCAGTACCATCAAATCACCAGATATTTCATTCACAACGTGACTTCAGTACCATCAAATCACCAGATATTTCATTCACAACGTGACTTTAGTACCATCCAATCACCAGATAACCACTTTCGTTGTAAACTAAGTTGATCGTTTGAGTATTTATTTTACTTTTTATTTTTTAATTTCTTGCTATTACTTGCTTAAATATTGAACTGAGTCCTTTTATCGTTATTCTCATGAACAACTATGACAATTGAGTATAACAAAGTCAATGATTGTGATGCATGTTAATAGCAATAGGTGTACTTAATAGTAGTACCAACACAAACCTTTACTTTTATACAAATCTTCAAAATATATTTCCTTGCTTTAGTGACGCTAACGTTGAATCCAGAAAAATGATTTCGTAGTTTTTCTAAATAAAATATGTTTGCGTGTATCAGCCTGTGACTAGGCTAAATGAAAATTCCTCTGAGCTGAAAACGCTACCTCCATTGTAGAATAAAGAGTTTATCAAGACACCGGCAATAAACTCTACAGTGTTCTATGTCTCGCTTTTAGTAGTCACGTATCAGTCGGTTAGTGAGTGCTCGTACGAGGGTCACGTGACGCGCGCACCCAGGCAACCCTCGACAATGCCTCATATTTGTCTGGCCGAAAGATCTGGAAAGGATAAGCGCGCGCAGTGAAGGCATAAATCTTCTTTTTAGTAGACAATTGTCACCCCACCGGAAGACGAGCAGTCATTCTTCAGATTCGCAGTGCCGAGTCTAAGACGTTAAACGTCGTGAAAGTGCCGACCGACACAAAAGCGCGTTTTAAGCAGACTTGCGAGGTGATTCTACTGCAGCGACAATTTTTTAAAAAGCATAAACTGATTACGCCTGCAGACTAGATAGCGCACTTTACTTTAAAATGTTTAAAACGACCGATTCCCTGGTTATAATAAGAGATTGACTTCTCTAATAAAACACGTCTGAGATATAGACCTAGTAAGATTTTGAAGGAGGAGCAACATGTGGGGTTCGCTAAGACAGAGACATAGTAAGATACAATGCTGGATTAATACAGACTGGCTAAGGCATGGAAGGACATAGTATGTTATTAATAGGTGGATTAAAATAATGAGACTGGCTAAGGTATAAAAGGTCTGCTAAGGTATTAGAGTTAAAGTATGGAAGTTGGCTTAGATTTAGGTGGTCTGCTAAGATACTGAAAGTAGATGAAAGCCTGTGGTTGGCTAAGATTTCAGAGGTCTGCTAAGATACTGAAAGAATAATGAAAACCTAGGGTTGGCTAAGATTCCAGAGGTATACTAATGTATTGGAATCAAAACAAGAGGAGGACAAAGATATAAACTGCCAATATATTATAGATGGGTTAAAGTATGAGACTGGATAAAACATACTGTGTCCGCTAAGGTCTAAACGTGGTGATGGCTAAGGTACAAGAGCTTTGCTAAGGTCTTAGAGTTAAAATATGAGGTGGACTAAAATATAAAAGGTTTCCTAAGGTCTTAGAATAAAAATATGAGGTGGACTAAAATATAAGAAGTTTCCTAAGGTCTTAGAGTTAAAACACGAGGTTGGTTAAGGTAAAATATAAGAGGTCTTATATTTTTTGTTGTTGTTGTTTATTGTTTTGTTTTTGGTGGGAGCGCTTCCAATCGGCTAAGCCGATTTCGTGCGGGAGTGATAGCTGAGTGGGAAGTGGGACTCTAAGAAAACTCTGATGAACTTCGACCTCTCAGTCTCTGCCGACTGTTGGTTTTTTTTCCTTTTGTTCAATTGCATCTATTTCTTTTTTCCTTAGTATCATCGTCACTTAGCAGTGGCTGATACAGTGATAGTCTCTGAACATTGCTAAGGAGGCCCAAGCTAGTTCGTACCAAGGCTAACTTAGTATGTACACACACCCGGGATGTTCAGTCCACTTTCAATGATGTTGATATTACTGGTGTTCTGTGTTCTATGATCCTTGTTGCCGTTTGTCACCGTTCCAGCCTGTGTTTGGTTCTGTGGACCGGTTGCTTTTTTCTTCAATGTGGTGGTGAGGAAGCACATGTAGGCCTAACATGTTTATAAGAGACGGTTTAAATAGTCCCCATGGCAGTGCTAATTGATTTTTTATTGTTATTTGGGGAGCTTCAGCAGTTTTGTTTTTGTCCTCATTGGCTGTGGTTGTAGTGAATGTTGTTTCTGTTGCTGTTGTTTTTTTTTTTAATTTTTGCTCTTAGTTTATATCTGTTGCTGTTGTTTTTTTTTTAATTTTTGCTCTTAGTTTATATCTCCGTGAGGAAGTCTGCTAAAGCATGTTTAGAGTTACAACACGAGGTTGGCTAAGATGTATGAGATCCGGTAAGGTATTCGTGTTAGAAACATTAGACTGGCTAATTATAAGAGGTCTTTTAAGAGATCTTAGAGGTAAAGTATGGAGTCGGCTCAGATATAGGTTTACTAAGGTATTAAATTATGGGGTTGGCTCAGATATAGGAGGTTTACTAAGGTATTAAAGTATGGGGTTGGCTCAGATATAGGAGATTTACTAAGGTATAAGTATGAGGTTTGCAAAGCATTTACAAATTAGGCTCGCTAAAATATAGTCGGTCTTCATGGAGTGTATTACAAGTGGATGACAACACGAGGTTGGATAAGATACAGGATTTCTTTTAAAATACCAGAGGCATTGAAATATCATGCTGCATAAATACCTTATATAAGACTTTTATGTGTAGAGTAGCACAATGGGAAGTTGGTAAGGTAATTAGTCACAGACTCATATATAGAAAGAAGACAAAGCAAATATTGATACACCTTGGTACAGAAGGCCGATAAGGTATTTATTCATAAATTATTGTATTGCAGGTATAATCAGGTAGCTATAGATAAACTAATGCATTGAAGTTAGATTAGGCAATTATTGATAGACTAATGATAAGATAATTCCTGATAAACAAATATATAAAACGTAAAGCAATATTTGATTAATTAATGTATAGAAATTAGATAGGGTCATTTCAGTATAATAGGTAAAACAATGAGATACTAAGATATAGAAAGGAGATATATATTAATAGATTTCACAAACATTTGGAAAACAGAGGAATTCATCACTAATAAATGGAAAACAGAGGAATTCATCATTAACAAATGGAAGACAGAGGAATTCATCCCTAGCATGTGGAAGACAGAGGAATTCACCACTAATAAATGGAAGACAGAGGGAATTTATCACTAACAAATGGAAGACAGAGGAATTCATCACTAATAAATGGAAGACAGAGGAATTCATCACTAATAAATGGAAAACAGAGGAATTCATCACTAGTATGTGGAAGACAGAGGAATTCACCACTAGCACATAAAAGATAGATTAAATTGTAGAAATTATTTCAGTGTCGGAATATGACTGGAGAGAGTTCTGACTTAGGATGCACTCTGTGGGACCTCAGGACGAATACAACATCTATAAACTTCTCATACAGCCGAGCTATTTGGATATGTTATCATCTGCTGATAAATCCAAACGATAGCACGTATTTAGTGCATTTAACGCGGTTTCTCTATGTGTTAAATGTTAATCATCATCAACAACAACAGCAGCAACAGGTTTGGCTGGGTGTAAAGCAGATGACTATGTGACATGGAAAATTGAAGAGTTACTTTAACACTGATCTCCGACATAACTGTTTATATCTACAATTCACATTCACTAATCAGTATCTATCGTGTATGGTGAATGTAGCGGTAATCAGTTACAAGCGCTTTTTCACTGATTCATCATCCGTGATAGCAGTGAATGCTAGAAATTTCTAGGGGCGGTAAGCAGAAATAAATCACTCGCACTTGTAACAAGTAATCGCACATGGTACTGCACACGCTTCTGTGTCATGCACAATACCACGTGTTCATCATATTGTCTTTCTTCCGTGCGTGTATGTAGCCTATGTGTTACACTTTCGAGTTGTTTCTTTCTTGGATTGCAAGGGGAGAGAAAACCTCCGAAAAAATGAAAACGCAAGTCCAAAGAATGGTATGCAGGTTAGTCGCCGTGCGTGGTTTGACTCGCTTTTTTAAGACTGAGTAGATTAAAGGTGACACCTTCAAGCCACAGTCGCAGTGTTCTTGATCAAATTACCATTCTTCAGCACCCGACAGAGCTCACGAAGACGTAACTGGCATCTCGACCATCGGTACCGGAACTAAGTGTCTTGAGAACGGCATACGCTTAAGTAAGATACATTAGGGAATAACTGATTTTATTGGTCCCCGAATTATAAAAGACAAATCTCTCTTGTAGTCCAAGAAGATGCGATGCTCTGTGTGTGTGTGTGTGTGTGTGTGTGTGTGTGTTTTCGCGCGCGCTGGAGAGAGGATGAGTGTGACAATTGATTGAATGCAGTTTCCAGAAAATGGACGATAGGTTTCTTTGATCCTAAATTTGCAGAATGAAAAAAAAAGAATTATTTCACGCGAATGTGTTTAGCACTTGTCCACTGAGCAGAGAAGAAGAGTTCATGTCCACTACTGCACTTTGAAGAAATCGGCGTCAGCTTGTTTATAGCTTGCCTATTATACTGTAATCTCGGTAGAGTGTAAGCAGATTGGATTTTCAACTACAAAAATACTTTCTTTACTACCGTATTTATTTCATCTATCTCTCTCTCTGTTATTTCTTATTTTTATTCATTATATTTATTTCTAATTGCTATTATTTATACTACTTTTAAGTGTTATAATAATTTATAATTCGATTTGATATTAACTAAGATGTCTCATTCTGCCCCCGTCGTGCTTCCAGGCACCTGAAATATGAAACAATCAAAATAGCATTCTGTGAATAAATTTATTACAAGAATTGTCATAATAATTTCATGTCTCATTCACATGTATGTGTCCGGGCAAGATTCCACGCATGCTTGTGCCTTGGGTATTTTCAGCCATTTCGTTTTTATTATTTTCTTTCATTATAATTATTTCATATGCCTTTCTTCGTTGCACTACTTGGAGTACTGTTAACTGATGACATGCTCTAGAATCTTGGACTAACATTTAATTCTGGCATGCTATAGTTGATAAGCTAACGTTTAATGTTGGTAAGCTCTAGTTGATAAGCTAACGTTTAATGTTGGTAAGCTCTAGTTGATAAGCTAACGTTTAATGTTGGTAAGCTCTAGTTGATAGCCTAACGTTTAATGTTGGCATGCTATAGTTGATGGACTAACTTTTAATGTTGGTAAGCTCTAGTTGATAGCCTAACGTTTAATGTTGGCATACTATAGTTGATGGACTAACTTTTAATGTTAGTAAGCTATAGTTGTTGGACTAACTTTTAATGTTTGCATGCTATATTTGTTGGTCTAACTTTTAATGTTTGCATGCTATAGTTGTTGGACTAACGTTTAATGTTTGCATGCTATAGTTGTTGACTTAACGTTTAATGTTGGCATGCAATAGTTGTTGGACTAACGTTTATTGTGGATGTCACAGTCTGACTTGGTGACCCACTAGCCTTGTTTATTTCAAATTTGAATTTTGAAACCCTTGACTCCTTTGTTCAAAGCTCCCTTTTTCGAGACGCTTCTAGAACAGGTCAAGATGTTATGTAACTTTAGGACCATTGTCCAGTTCTCGAACCAACTACATGCTTCGCGAACGGTCACGTGATACGCATTATACTTTTCTATAAATATGACTACACGCTTCCGCTCCCTCACTGCGAGCACATTAGCTAAGTCCATTCAGCTAACTCGAGTCAGGAGGCCGCCGACAAGCCGTTGAGAACAAGATATCCTTCGACTTCTCATAAAAAGGTATCATTTTATCTAATAGTATTTTGCATATATTGTTTAAGTATGTATTTGTGCTATGTACTATATGATTTCCATATATGCTTGAGCATGGTTCAGAGAAATAGCTGAAAAACCTATAAGTTACGGAATATAAATTTATTGTAACTCTTTTTCCATTTTGTACTTTAATTTATATTGTTTTAATTCACTAAGAGCCAGAATGCTGCGCTCGATATGAATTCTTCATGTAATTCAATTATTGCGTATAATTTTAATTGTAAATTGTGAAGCGCTCTGTTGGTTTGAATTACCCCTTTGTATGAACATTAAATTAACGTTTTAACTATTTTTTATTGCTTCATACGTCACGCTGTTAAATGGAACACATGTGAGACGATTATATTTTTTCTAAATCTAATTGTAAACGACGCGAGGTCGAAAACTCTTATTCAGCGCATTTTAACTGAGCCATGCTTTAGTAGGAACGTGTTAGATTGAAAATTATATCCGAGCACGTTGCGTCAACAGGTCGGCTCGTGCCTTGTCCGTGCCTTACCCATGCCTTACTCGTGCCTTATCCATGCCTTACCTTACTTTGGCTACTGGTACAAGCTGGTTGAGTTCTATGGGAGAACTATGCTCTGAGGGTCCATGCCACTAAAATTCAAGTTCCCTAGCTACATAAAAGAGGAGCACCTTTCCTTATGCACCACGTGCATCGCTAGAGGGGGACTGTGAGAATAGACCGGCATGACTGAGTATTGAGACCAGGCTGATACAAGGCAATCCAGCTAAGTGCAACTCAGTGTACAAATCTCTAAAGGACAAATTGATGGCAGTTCGTTAAGTTGACAGAATAAGCATGTACGCGCAGAGAATAGAGAAATAGACTATTCGCGATCGTATTTTGATTATTGTTAACTTGTTAAAACCTTATTAAATCTTATTTTCTTTGTTAATACCTCTTAGTAGTTGATTTCTATGCACAATAGACCAATAGATTTCTTAGATTGAATGGGGGCGAATGAGCAGAAAGTTGATAACGAGTGCATATTAATTTAGAGGGATTTAACGGTTTTCAATCTAGCTAAAAGTTCGCAATTTATTAGTTTGTAAATTTGTCGTCTGACTACAAGACACACTTTTATTAGTCAAATAGTAAATTGAGCAACCAGTCTGCATAGGATATGAGAGAAAGAGTTAATTATATTTAAAGTCTTTTAATTATTCTAAGCAGGGTCTTTAAATAAATACTGGAAACGTAACAGTGGACATGCCATAATTCTCACATTACATTATAATGGGGCATGCTGAAGTTCTCGGATTACTTTTGAATTTTGGAATATTGTAGCTCTTCACCTAATGTTTAATGCTGGCATGACAAATGGGATTAAAATTTATTGGTGCATTCTGCATAATATGGTTCTTGGACTACCGTTTAATGTTAGCATGCCATAGTTTTATGACTATACACTGTTGGCACGATATAGCTCTTAGTCTACTATTGAATGTTGGCATGTCATAGTTATTGAATTACTGTTTAAAGCTAGCCTGTCACGGTCCTTGGAATACAACTTAATGGTGTATGCCCTGTTCTTGGATCACCATTTACTGCTAGCAGTGCCATAGTTCTATGACACCTGTTGAATGCAGGCGTGCAAGAACGGGTCGTTAAGAACCGAGAGCATTTCCGAGAGAACGTTATGGAAATAGTTACAAGCTAGCTCTTCCCACATGTTAGATCATTTGACCTGACTCGACTCTGTGAAAATATATTGTACGTGTGCTTGCCTTTACGCCAACCTACCTGTTTCTGGTGATGCAGCAAGGTGTGGGTTGAAATATTGGTGTTATTTTAGAGCATCTCACACATATTTCAGACGGACGCAGCAAAAGTGTGTCTTGATATTAGCGTTATTTTAAATACCTCACTGATGCAGATGCGACTAAAAACAGGGCCAGTAACTCAGTTACCACATTAGCCTGTCTCGCTTGTCTGCCAGGATTTCCTGCAGAGTTTAATGGTATAAATTTGATGAAGGAAACGAGCTGAACTAACGCGTCTGCAAAAATGTTCCGGCATGAATCTTTATTTCTCAAACGGGAATGTCTGCTTTTTCGCCAAGATGTATGACCTTGAAATTCTTGTGTGTGTGTGTATGTGTGTGTTTGCGTGTATGCTTGTCTGTGTTTTGTTGTTTTTTTCATTCCAAATTCCATTGAGACCATACGGCAAGAGCAGTACTTGACCAGATTTGTAAATGATGTCTTGGATGTGGTTGTAAAATCGTCAGGCCAAAAGGAAGGCGTAATGGTGATTGAGTTAAATGTAATCTAAGAAGCGATGAAGCTATTAAACTGTCATATTAAAACAATAATGCCTTAATTACACACACACACACACACACACACACACACACACACAAAGCGAAAGAAGACGAAAGTGGAAGGAAAAGAAAACAATCCAGAATTACTGCTTAAACTTCTAAAATTGTATTCGCATGTCCATCTTCACACAGACACGCGCGCGCGCGCACACACACACACACACACATTTATTAGTTCAACTAAACTCTGTTTTAAATAAATTCAAATTTTTATGGCATTGGTGGGAGGTACGCTTGCTACTCTACATTTGACAGGATTTTGGAATAGATGTGATACTCCTGCTACACTATACATTTGAGAGGATTTTGTAAATAGATGTGATACTCCTGCTACACTATACATTTGACAGGATTTTCGAATAGATGTGATACTCCTGCAACACTATACATTTGACAGGATTTTCGAATAGATGTGATACTCCTGCAACACTATACATTTGACAGGATTTTCGAATAGATGTGATACTCCTGCTACACTATACATTTGACAGGATTTTGGAATAGATGTGATACTCCTGCTACACTCTATATTTGACAGTTCTGTTACATGCGATACTCCTGCTACACTCCATATTTGACAGTTCTGTTGAATACATGCGATACTCCTGCTACACTCTATATTTGACAGTTCTGTTGAATGCATCCGATACTCCTGCTACATACGTGTGTGTAATGAATCTAGTAAAGTACTATTTTTATAACTATAGCAAAGCACTTTACATTTAGACCCGTAGACTTACTCTATTTCATAACTTTACTAAGTATATAGCAAGTGTATATGAATGTTCACAAATGAATTTATTTATTTGATAAGAGTTTGGTAAGCTATGCCCCAAAGCTATATGTCATAATCACAGTACCTAAGTATTAAATACGATATGTGTATAAAGATATATATATATTTCACAGAGCTACTAGCAAGATTCTTATGATTTACAGATAATTTATTAGCCCACTAAAGTATTTGATAAGCCTACTAAAATTATACATTTGGTAATCCTAGTAAAGTAATACATATACCATTGTTCTCTTAAGCACTCCACATTTGTCATGTTTACTAAATCACTTTTATTGAGACATTTACCAAAGAGCATGTTTTCCATTTAATAAACATTTGATGTTAATAATAATTAATATGTTCAATAGATTTATCATTCATATTGTATTATTTTTAGAACACGTAATCTGTCTGACTGGTCCACGAATAACTTAACTACTATCCTTTGAAAGCTTTACTAATGGAGCCGTACTTTATGGCACGCTTACTCCACCCGAAAGATCTATTAATAACTAATCCTTTGGAAGCTTTACTAATGGATCTGTACTATTTATGGCACACTTACTCCACCCGAAAGATCTATTAATAACTAAACTACTATCCATTAGTAAAGCTTTCAAAAGAATCTGTACCTTGTTTAGTAAGCTTGTTGACTGATCTATTAATAACTAAAGTGCTGTTCCTGAAAGCTGTAGTAATCATCTGTAGTAATGTTATCAAGCATGCTAAATAAAGTAGATATTGTGATATGTATCACTGCTGAATTATCACCACTCTCATCCGTGTAACTGCGTGATAATACGATTGATCAAACAAATACACGATAGATATCCAGTCCTCACGACACCCCCCCCCCCAAAGGTACACTAATCTCTGAAAACACTAAGATAACATACAAACATTTAATTCGTGTAGAATACAGTAAGTGACACGCTACAATGCATCCCGATTTACACATAAGCTAGACAAGTGTATCTATCTGAAGCTATGTTTCATACTTATAAAATCAATATTTACCTTCAGTTTAAAATTTAGAAATGAAAACAAGAAATGTAAATACTGAGTTTCTTTTGCGTTTTTAATAGAGATTAATAAAAAAAACAATGGTGACTTTGTCTTTCCGGCTGAAGACCATAATAATTCGTCGCTAGAACCCGAGACCGCCGGTATTACCGATTCCTCAGAAGAATGTATTAAATCAGCAGCTCTCTCTGAGTAAGGGAGATAAAGAGCATGGTTTCAGGTAGCGCTGTCACATCTACACTCCAAAAGTCACGAATCTTTTGCCCCCGGGATTTGGTGGGAGCGGGCAGCGTCTTCTTGATACAACTTTCCTGCGATCCTGGGATCCAGACATGCTTCTGATAAACTGCATTCTCCCCCTCTCCCCCCACCCCCTCCGTTTCCTGTCTCTGCTTGTCTCCCCTTGTCCAACCCCTTCCTATCGCGCGCTTCAAAAGGTCAGGTAATCCATAAAACATTTAGAAATTGGGTTTTTGTTTTTTGAGAAAAGTTCCCGTAGATGTTGCATTAATTTAGTCGGGACACCTTGGACGTGGGTACCACACCCGCACAAAGAAAACGACGTATTTACCTTCACAAAACTCTAAAATAACCGTATCCACACCCGCACAAATAAAACGACGTGTTTACCTTCACAAAACTCTAAATAACCGTATCCACACGCATGCAAGCACATATGCTAGTGATGTTCTTGGTCACTCATCAACAGTGAACTCCGCACGTCGGTCTTCTTGGCAGACAAGAGAGTTGGCAAACGGACTTATTTCAGTTAAGAAGTTAAGCGGCATTATTTGTTTAGATTTGTTGTTGCAAAACAGACACTGGAAGGCAAACACACAATAAAACTTCACAGAGACGGATGTATCTCTTCACTACTAATTGTAGTTTGTCTTCACCTTAGGTCACACTAATAGGTCAACAAAATATTTCTTGTTATCTATCCGAGGGGGGGAAACAGCATGTTCAAATAAAAACAAAAAGTACATTTTAAAAGAAATCAATATCAACTCCACATCATTAGTGCAGAAATAAAGTGAATAAGTAAGAATTATTACATATGAATAACTAACATTTAGTTTAATATGTGAGAGAAAGAGGAGGGGCTAGTGGAGGTAAGCACAGCAATGACCTTGGGTATTTTATTGTTTATATAATGCTTACTGCAGAAGTCAAATTAGTAGTTTGTTATTGTTCATTTAATGTTTATTGCAGAGGTGAAATACTCTTGTTATTGTTCTTATAATGTGTACTGCAGAGCGAAATAGTCTTGTTGTTATTGTTCTTATAATGTTTATTGCAGAAGTGAAATACTCTGAGGTGTCAAGTCCTAAACTTTTTTTTAAATTACTACTATTGTATATAAGCATATCAAACCCTAAACTTTATCATATTTAATTACTACTATTGTATATAAGCATATCAAGCCCTAAACTTTATCATATTTCATGCTTACTATTGTATATAAGCATATCAAGCCCTAAACTTTATATTTCATTACTACTGCACATATATGTACCGACAATAGTTACATAAATCTTTGTAAATCAATTGGTAAATATTACAAAAATATTAAACTAATTAATTGACACTTTATCAGACAATAATATCAAGTCAATTTTGTTGACTCTCAGGCAGAGTTTTGATTGCTTAGTCACTTATTGACAGAGAACTCGTAAACACTACATTCAAGTACATATAAAGACTTGTTGATACAGAGCTCGTAAATGCTGCATTCATGTACATGTAGATTTACTGATAGAAACTCGTAAACACTACATTCAAAAACATTTAGATTTATTCAAAGAAAACTCGTAAACACTACATTCAAGTATATGTAAACTTACTGATTGAGAAATCGTAAACACTACATTCAAAAACATTTAGATTTATTCAAAGAAAACTCGCAAACACTACATTCAAGTGCATGTAGGCTTGTTAATAGAGAGCTCGTAAACTCTACATTCAAGTACTGTAGACTTGTTAATAGAGAGCTTGTAAACTCTACATTCAAGTACATTGATAGGAAGCTAAAGATAAATTTGCATACAAAGTCTAGCTACCACAGTCTGGTTAATCTAAAGATAAATTTGCATACAAAGACTACAGACTACCACAATCGGGTTAATCTAAAGATAAATATGCATACAAAGACTACTGACTACCATAGTCCGATTAGTCTAAAGAAACATTTGCACAAAGATCATTGGTTATTGCAGTTTGATTGATTTTAAGATACATTTACACACAAGATTAATGACAGCAATACAGTTTGGTTTTAACTTATTTGCCCAAACTTAAATCAATACGGTATATCATATAACTGTCAAATTACACTCATTCCCACGAGTCATGCAACCCAGTGCGACGTGTAAACTCTCCCATTTGTGAACAGGCCGTAAACCAAAGCATTTGGACAGCATTGCTCAACCAATCTGATGTCATAGTCAGGTACGAATATTCACATTCAGTTTACGATTCAATTCTCACTGCTTTGCAAAGATCGAACACAGTGAAAAGGCCAGTAGGTGTTGGTTTCATGAACAGTGATGAAGCCAGCAGATGTTGGTTTCATAGACAGAAAAGAGGCCATTAGATGTTGGTTTTATAGACAGAAAAGAGGCCATTAGATGTTGATTTCATAGACAGAAAAGATGTCATTAGATGTTGGTTTTATAGACAGAAAAGAGGCCATTAGATGTTGATTTCATAGACAGAAAAGAGGCCATTAGATGTTGATTTCATAGACAGAAAAGATGTCATTAGATGTTGGTTTTATAGACAGAAAAGAGGCCATTAGATGTTGATTTCATAGACAGAAAAGATGTCATTAGATGTTGGTTTTTATAGACAGAAAAGAGGCCATTATTGGTTTTATAGACAGAGAAGAGGTCAGCAGGTGCGGGTTTCCTGGACAGTAATGAAGCCAGTGGGTGTTGGTTTCAAGGACAGAGAACAGACCAGTAGATGCTGGTTTCATGGACAGTGATGAAGCCAGTGAGTGTTGGTATCAAGGTCAGTGATGAGTCAAGTAGGTGTTGATTTCAAGTTCAGTGATGAGGCAAGTAGGTGTTGATTTCATGGTCAGTGATGAAGCCAGCAGGTTTTGGTTTCATGGTCAGTGATGAAGCCAGCAGGTTTTGGTTTCATGATCAGTGATGAAGCCAGCAGGTTTTGGTTTCATGGTCAGTGATGAAGCCAGCAGGTTTTGGTTTCATGATCTTGTACCAGCAGCACTGTGAGCGTAGAGTTAGATTCTTTCTTGAGATATCGCAGGTTCAGACATCGTCAATCTGGAGACAAACACAACAAAATATTAATCAGTCTTGATGTAAAACAGTTTGCTAAACATATATTACAATAATTACAGTACTCTTTATGCATGGATGGAGAGAGAAAGAGAGAGAACACGGATCTGCTTCAGCTTTTCACACTGCTGCTTCTGAAACTTAAACTAAGTAGTGGCTAGAGTATTGTAAAGTTTTCATTTATCTCACATATTTGATTGCTAAGTTTACCAATCTTTGACTATTTTTCTGGTTTGTTGTATTTGATTACTAAGTTTACTCTCTGACTATTTTTCTGGATTGTTGTATTT
Organism: Sinotaia quadrata; assembly: GCA_028829895.1. Taxonomy (NCBI): domain Eukaryota; kingdom Metazoa; phylum Mollusca; class Gastropoda; order Architaenioglossa; family Viviparidae; genus Sinotaia; species Sinotaia quadrata. The sequence goes on along the minus strand of CM054178.1, from coordinate 138,740,640 downwards.
GATTACTAAGTTTACCAATCTTTGATTATTTTTCTGGATTGTTGTATTTGGTTGCTAAGTTTACTACTCTCTGACTGTTTTTCTGGTTTGTTGTATTTGATTACTAAGTTTACTACTCTGACTATTTTTCTGGATTGTTGTATTTGGTTGCTAAGTTTACTACTCTCTGACTATTTTTCTGGATTGTTGTATTTGGTTGCTAAGTTTACTACTCTTTGACTATATTTCTGTTTTATGACGATTTATGCAGTGGTCCGAGTCATGGCATGATAATTATTCCCTCCCTTGGTTTTACTGCTAGGGCCGTGACAAGATAATTGTTCTTGCCTCGTTAAGCACGAATTATTCTTGCCTTAAATCTCACTGGTAGAGTCATGCCAAATTAATCACTCTCGCATTAATCTTAATGATGTCATTACAAGTAACTATTCTTGACTTAGTCTTAAGGACAGAATTAACGACAGATGAATTATTATTGTCTTAGGTTTAAAGGTACCGCCATTGATATTATTTATAGGACATATTAACACTGGGAGCTGAAAACTGTAGATTCAGTGAGTTCAAAGAGAAGTTATGGAAGTGCATTCTGAGAATGAATCTCAGGTAATAGTAACTGTTATTAATATATATTAGCATCTTACTGGGTAGTAAATAATATGACTGAACGAAAGATGTAAGCTTGAGAGGTATTTGAGAGGTATTTGAGAGGTATTTGAGAGGTATTTGAAAGGTATTTGAGAGGTATTTGAGAGGTATTTGAGAGGTATTTCTATTATAATGTAACATCAGTCCAGTTGTGAGCAGCAGTCTTATGTCCTACAGTCTACAGTGAGGCGGGGGGTGGGGGTGGGGTGAACTCAGATTTAGCATAAGAATTGGGAGTAAGGATTTAGTTGGTAGAGTTTAAGTGTGAAGCTCAGAGGTAAATATATTTTTGATGGGAGTGCATGGATCATTGACTGTACTGTACTTGAACTTATTAAGATGTTAAGATTAAGAAGTTATTATAATAGTATAATGGGAAGAAAGAAGAATGAGTGAATGTTAACTGTAAGGAGGACTAACTGTATTGTGAACTCTTAGATAAATTATAGTAGCAAGAGTAGCTAGTCAGAAACATAATCAGTAGACTATAATTGACCAGTAAGCAAATGGCCAGATATTAAATCATATCACTAGAAGTATATATGGAATATTTTATCTTAACAATTATATTTATGAGCCGTATCTGAATTATTCTTCACTTAATGCGTTTTCTTTACATTAAATTATGATGCATTCGTGCATTGCCAATCAAGAAATGTGATTGTGCTAAATTCGATTTCTATTTTGTCAAGTGTGTTTATCTATTCAGTATATATATATATATATATGTATACACACGTATGTGTCAGTGGCACACACAGTGGCGTAACTAGTGCCCCTGCAGTGTTTAGGGGCCTTTCAACAGCAGGGGCCCAGTATTTGTTTCTTCAAAAAGAAATTGTTCTTGAAATTTGAAAAATATGCATCAAGTTTTCGCAGGCCGCACGGCAAGCTCATTTTCTGGAGCAGAGAGAGAGTATGGGGGGAGGTGGAGGGGCACTTTAGATTGTTTTGGCGGTATGGCCCAGCTTTCGAAGTTACTAAACGTGCCTGCGAATATATATATATATATATATATATTGTTCTTTAGTGTCCTGTAATGTTTTATAATAAGTATTGTCCAGCTATTGGTGGTTAGTCTATTTGGGGCTTCCGAAAATCTGCCATCGCAGAAATAGACCCTAGCGCATAGATTAATTTCCATAATATGTAAGTGCGCCGGTCTGAGAGTTAAAGGAGCAGGATACAAAGTAAGAAAAAGAATATCAGTCACCTAATTAACATTTTTAACTCACAGAAATCTACTGAAATTATGCTTAAATGTTTCTTTACACTGAAAGACAGGAAGGGCTTGCGAAAGTTGCTGAAGATAATCAGAATGCCATTTGTTGGTATGCTGACAGAAATAAAGAACTACAAAGCCGGAAGCAAAGAACCACAATGCCGGAAGTAAAAATCCCAGTACCCGAAGTAAGAAACCACAATGCCGAAATAAAGAACCATAAAGCCAGAAGAAAGGAACCACAGTGCCGGAAATATAGAACCACAATATCAAAAGTAAAGAACCACAATGCCGGGGAAAAAGAAGAGAAAAAAGTTGCACAAGGCGAATGAAAAAGACCGCAATATCAAAAGTAAATCCAAGTAACAATTCTGAGAGGCTTGGGAGACGGTGGCACTTGTACAGGAATAACCAGAGGAATATATGCTACATTATGGGCAGCAGATTATAAATTAAATGCGTATTATAACAAAAAATATAACATAATCGACATTGCAGATCAGTGGTCCAAACCTTTATAGATTTAAGGACCATTTTTCAAACTACATTTCGCTTGCGGACCACCAGCATTATATTGAGAACCACCAGTTATGATGTAATATCGAAAAATACATACTAAATAATGCATCCGTGGACCGCCTGATAATGCGTCGCAGCTCACAAGTCCAGACCCACTGTTCTAGATCAATCAGACTTTGACCTTACAGTGACCTGATATTTACGTATATGTATTAGACCAAGATACTTTGCCGTACTCAAATTTCGAAATAATTATATATATATATATTCTGCTCCATCATGGATTACAGACATTTTAAAACAGATAAACAGAGACTGCATAAGGTGTGTGTGTGTGTGTGTGTGTGTGTGTGTGTGTGTGTGTGTGTGTGTGTTTGTGAGAGAGAGAGAGAGAGAGATTACTGGGGATTAAGGTGGAGTGTCTTGATCTAACTCTAAAAAATTGGAAATATATTCCATGTTATGTGCACTCCACATATCGCTCTAATTTGAAGGGATAATTAAAACGTCAGCTAATTCTACATTAATGGTTTCAAATGATAGTTAAGAACAAAAGTACTTTATTGAAAATGTACCCACCTGCTATGAAAATTAAAAACATTCCAGAAATATAAACTCCCTATCAAAGCTAAGAACAGTCCATCTATCCATCCCTCCAGGAGATCATCTATCAGTCAAAGAAGCTAACGACACCCCGGGAAATTATGTCTTTGTCAAAGTCGCTAACCTCAATCTATAAAGTTATCTACCTACTTGTAGGTCAAAAATGTCAAAATCAGAATATGCTTATTCTAGAAGTAAAAAAAGCAAATAGAAAGAAAAAGGATATTGATACTTCATGAAATGATATCTAATCAAAGAAATTAATGTCACTACAAGAATTCTTTTTAATTTATTTTTAAAATTCTCCCTGTCATAAAAGTTAATTTAACTCTTTTAAAGATTCCAATAAACTAACGTCACTTCAGAAAAAAAAATATAGCTATCTGCCATGGAAGTCACACTCACTGCAGGAGACAATATTCCTATTGAGGAAGTCAAAACTCACTCTATAAAGTCACACTCACTCCAGGAGACAATATTCCTATCGAAGAAGTCAAAACTCACTCCATGAAAAGATGTATCGTCCACCATGACGCAAAATCCCTCCGGAAATATCTACTTGTCAACTTGTCAAAGAAGCTAACAGGAACACTCACCACACGAATTACAGTGATTCACCTCCTTAAATGTTATTGGCTTTCTTAATAACACAAACAAACTAACTGACTTACATACACACTGACACTAATTTGAAAATTTAGTTACAAATCAACTCCAATAAAACAACTCGAAGTAAGTGCTATTCAAATAAGTTTTATACAGGACATTTAAAATACATAGAGAGAGAGAATGTTCTCTTGCTTTCTTTCCTTCGTTATACCTTTTAGTTTAAAAACTCAAAGCAGCGTATTTGGGACACTGTCAGTAAGTATAAAGCTACGATAAGTTCAATGCATATATTATAGACTGAGTGTAGAAGGCAAACCGTTTCAGGAAACAAATAAGGGGAGGGAAGCGTGAACACTCGTACTGCTGCTAGCGAGGACTTAACTGAACTTGACTAACACGATTTCTTTGACTAACACTTCCCGAACACGAGTAACAAGATTTCTGGGACCGAACACTTACTAAGCACACTTAAGGTTTCTTTGAACACTTAGTAAGTTTACTTAAATGGTTTCTCTGATGGAACACTTACACATAAGATTTCTTTGAACACATTTTAAAAGTTTTCTTTGACTGGACACATTAAAAAAAATTCTTTGAACAAAAATAACAAGATTTCTTTGACTGAACACAAATAAAAATATTTCTTTCACTAAACACATTTAACAAGATTTCTTTGACTGAGCACAAATAAAAATATTTCTTTCACTAAACACATTTAACAAGATTTCTTTGACTGAGCATGAATTGCGTCGTCGAGTTTCCAATAACTACTGACAAAATATACATTTGATCTAACTAACCACAAAGTACTCAGAGGGACAGGTAGCCTAATCAGCAAATGAAACGCGCGCGCGCGCACACAGACACACAAATTAAAGGCAGTCGCCCTCGCAATTGGAATATAATGATTAAACATGCCATTGATTAGCACATCATGCAATGGTAAACAGAATGTAAAACCCTTGAAGCAGGTGAGTAGAACAAGAGGTTTGCTCAATAACTGACTCTACTCTGAGAACAATTAGTCTGACATCATCATCAACACAAACATCGTCATCGTTGGTGCCATCGTAATCTTAGTCAATAGCTCAGGAGCGGCCCTGACTGGTCAATTAGTCACGCTACACGTAAACACGTGGTCACTGGTTCCATGACACACTGTTAGTCAGAGCGCCCGCCACATCGCATTCCGCCTTGTCTTCAAGTCACGACAGCAACATGGCTGAGTCACCTGCTAATCGGGATTTAGTTATCGTCAGCTCGAAGGGCAAAGATGTCCGGCCCACTGTGCGAACGAGTGGCACTGTAAGCTGGCAGGAGGCTGGTGATACTGATGGAGAGGTACCGACAAAAAAAAAAAAACCAACAAAAAAGAATGGAACAACTGTATAGACAGGTACCTGATTCATAGCACGATTTCTTGGGTTTCAACTGCATAATTTACAAAGCACTCTCCTATGGTAATAAAAATAGTGTTTTAAAATAAAAATGTGGAAGATATGTAAACCACAAACTTCTCCAGTCTTTTACAAGAATTTGAAAGTAATGAGCAAAGTGTGCGTGAATATGGGTGTATAAGGGTGGGAATAGCCCAATCTCTTTAATTTCAGCATAGTTGCAGATTTTGATAGTAATTAAACGTGAGGCTAATTTAAGATAAAGTCGAAAACTCGTTCTTTTAAAAAAAAATTGTTATGCACTCATAATTACTAATTAACCTAGACGTCGATGCACAAGAATCGCACACTTTTCAATTAGCCACAAACCCCTAGACTATCACACTTTTCAATTAGCCACAAACCCCTAGACTATCACACTTTTCAAGTAGCCACAAAACCCAAGAACACACTTTTCAATTAGCAATACACCCCAAGAATAGCACACTTTTCAATTACTTCTAACCCCAAGAATAACACACTTTTCAATTAGCTTCTAACCCCAAGAACACACTTTTTCAATTAGCCACACACACCATGAATAGCACACTTTTTAATTAGCCTCTAAGTCTAACCCCATGAATAGCACACTTTTCAATTAGCCTCTAACACCAAGAACACACTTTTCAATTACATACAAAAAATCAAGAATAGCACATTTTTTCAATTAGCCACGAAAAACAAGAATAGCACAGTTTTCAATTAGTCACTCACCCCAAGAATAACACACTTTTCAGTTACATACAAAAATCAAAAATAGCACACTTTTCAATTAGCCACAAAAACAAGAATAGCTGACTTTTTAATTAACAAAAACGAAAAAAAGAAACATGCCAGTAGCGTATTTGTTTTTATTTTCTTTTCTGTTTTGCACAAACAGCTAACATAAAATCCACGACTGCACAACTGAATGCGAATATAATAAATCATTCATCGGGCTGCACTTATTGAAACTAATTGGTTTGTTCGATACGGCCTTCCTCTGCTGGTACTTCCTGAAAGTTTAAAAATGACAGAAGCACATGTGTGTGTGTGTGTGTGTGTGTGTGTGTGTGTGTGTGTGCGCGCGCACGCAATTAAACACTTTCTCTTTTTGTTACACTATCGCACACTCTCCTTTTCCCTCTCTTTCTCTTACACACACACACACACACAACACATCGTGAAATATCCACACGTACAGTCAATTGTGCTGTGAACGATCACCCACCTCCTCGCTGAGCCAATTCTAAAGGTAGTGAACAATGTGCCAAAGATATATCGATCCCCTCTTCCACCCCTCTCCCACCCTATCCCTTCACAATTCTATGGCGCGCTTGAGTCAAAGACAAAATTGCCTTATGCATGACTGCGCTAACAAAACGCCAATCGCCACTCTCCTATGAAAAAGTGCACGAGACGTGGCAACTTTCCGGTCTCACTAATCAGGCGCATGTAAGTTACTTAATAACACAGAACATTGCTGATTTAACTAAGGGCGTCTGCAAATGGCAGCTTTTATGACGTCTGCATTGAATGCCCATCAACTTATTACATGATCTCCGAGAGACAACCTTAGAATATTACTGTGAACTATTCTCTAGGTGTAAACGAGTGAGATACTAATTAAAATGTAAATATAACGTTCACTTTATTTCTTTTAAGTTATACTTTTGAGGTGAATGCTCCTTCAAAGAAAACATAATCATTTACAAATGTCAGTCAATGCGTATTACACTGATATTTTTCAAAATTATTTTTACGTGACGTCATTTATGACGTCATTATTTGCGGTCATGTAACGTCAGGAATGTGATGGAGCATCAGTCACATCGCTTGTAATGACTGCTCTCTGCTGTCTGACTCACAAGTTAAGGCAGTCCTCAACTGCCTGCTTATTTAGACGTGACATAGTGCATAGTACATCATAGTATACTGGCATGTTTGTATGACCAATGGGCGGCGGGGGTGGGAGGGGTTACATGCAAAGACTGAATGAATCTCCACATCTAACACAAACAAAACACACATACACACACACATGCGCGCGCAGCCCCCACCCCCAACCCCCATCCCACGCACACACACACACACACACACCAATATCCACGAGAACAATGTGGTCGGTCTCCAAATGGAACCAACCAGAGATGAATATTCGTTACAAACAACAATGTAGCGAAGCCACAAACAAATATATATGCGCTAATGCTGAGAACGTACACGAACACCGTGTGATGCATCAAACAGAGTCGCTGGACATTGCTGATTCCCTGCTGCAGTTAGGACAGTCTGAGAGGTAGGCAGACGAGGGCATACACACGCGCGCGCGCGCGCGTTTCAGTTTTGTCACAATTGTCCACAACAAGACGTTGACTTGTCCCACAAGTCAATTCTACCTCTTCCCCGCCAGGAGTAAGAAGGGCCCCACGCAGTTCTGTCCTTAGAGAAGCTAACAGCTTTCTCTGCCCGCAGGGATTCGCCTGACCAGGTCAAAAAGCAAGGGCATTGCCACCCACGACAACGGACACGGTAGAGGTACTGATGAGAAAAGAGACCCCAGACCCCAGACCCCAGACCCCAGACCCCAGAAAACTAAATGCATGCGCCTATATACCTACAAACGAATTGCTCAAGAAAGTCACCTGCCACACTTTGCATGTGTTCAGCACCTCACATATTGCAGGTACCACCGATTTACTTGCTATCAGGAATAAGCGCTAGATGCTAAAAGAAAAAAAGAAGAAAAAGACTCCCTTCCCCCCCCCCCCCCAGTTTACATTATACACAGGCAAACAAGGAAAAGCTATAACATTCCAGGGGACAGTTGTTCTTCGAGGTGAAGCAGTCCTACAAAAGCATAGTATGCTTTGTTATAAGAATGTTGCATATTACTCCTGCAACAGTATAGCGTCATCCACCCATAACCGAGTAAAATGTCTACCTATAACAGTGCAGCATTTTCTACCTATAACAATATAGTGTCACACACACACACACACACACAACATTATGACATTGTTTACCTTTAAAAGTGTAGCATTGTCTACTTGTGCAAGTGGAACACACAAAACCTAAACCAAAATAGCACAAACGGAAATGCCATTCACAAAAGAAGCACTACCTTACCCACCAAAATAGCTCAGAATACAAAAACAACTCATACACTTCTTAGCAGACAAGAACATAACAGACACAATTTAGCATACCCATACGCCGCACCAACAAAAAATAGTTAATAAAATGAATATCCTGGACAACCCCTCTAACAACTCCCTGCACAAGAAAGGTGGTGTAACCAAGTCAGAAAAAAAAAAAAAAGACCGCGAAACACACCTATAAAAGTGCAACATTGTTCAACTATAACAGTGTGGTATCTTTCACCCGTAACAGTGTAGCACTGTCATCTATAGTCACAATTCTTTCAATGCCCGTGTACATTTGGCTTTACGTAATATAAACAGCTGACATTTTGGCACATTATTCCAGAGCAAAGACTAAAAATACAATAGATCCCAAACTGAATATAACAACCAGTAGGAAATACTTTTTAACTCCGAAAAGAAAAATATAACTTTTGTTTTGTTTTGTTCAGATTGGGTCAGATTGGGTCAAACATGTCCATCATAAAAATGGTTGGCTCCATTTTGCATTATGACACATTAAAAAGCGAACTTTAGAGAAATTATTCATTTACTATAGGAAGCTACTGTGTAAGCACTCTCATTCCTATTATTGAAGCAACGATAGTTCCTTTAAGTAATAAGGCGCTTGTTAAATAAGTGGAATCACAGAGAAACTACACATTGCTGCTGTAGTCGAAAAAAGTTAGATGACTTCATTTGACTACATAACATTGAATTTACTGAGCAACTCATTTTAATTCTGACAACAAGTCTGATTCAGTCTGCGTCCACAATAAAATTATTTTTTACTGTTAACTGCAAAAATTACATATATATGCATACATAACTCATTCGATCAAAGACAGTCCTCAAGCAGACCAGTTGGCATTCACGCCATGATAGACGTAAAAACCACATACAGTCCTCAGCAGATCGGCTGCATTCAAGCCATGATTGAGATAACTTAACGGCCCTCAAGCGGATCACGCCATGAACTGCATGACTGATGACAACAATAAAAATCATTGGACAGTTTTCAAACGGTCAATAGTCAAGTAGATTCATCGCTCATTCAGTTCGATTTCTCTCTCTCTTGAAACGCAGAGACCTGCAGTTAACTGACAAATTGTAGAAAGGAATTATATTTCCGCTATGTAAAAGTAAATCACAGCGATAAGCATTATTTGTCATTTTGCGATTAATTTGTTATGTTTTTAAATGAGTTGATTACATAAAAAGAACCCCTGAAACTTTTCTTCTCAACTGGAGGAAATGATAGTGATAATATGATTGTCGTGAATGATTATGAAAAAAGTAAACAGAAGTCTAGCTAAGAGAATGTTTATGATGAAAGTGCACATGAACTTTGCTAACAAAATATAAATGATGAAAAAAGTAAGCAGTAGTCTTGCTAAGTAAATGTTTATGATGAAAGTTCACAGAAGTTTTCCTAAGATTATTATAAAATGAAAGTGTGACAAATATTTTCACCCTTTTCTCAGTTTGACACTTAATGTACATGTTGCATTAATTCTCTATATTCTAAAATGTAGTGCACTTATATATATATATATATATATATATATATGTGTGTGTCGTCTTGACATTAGTGGGTCCTGTAAAAGATAAATGAAATGCTACTGAAATTACGCGTACATTACGTAACACTTTAAGATTGTTAGGGCAATGTGACATCTTAAACTTGTTTCAAATTATTTCTTTTTTTCTAAGGAGGCACAGTTGCACTTTTTTTCTCATCCTGTCAATTAATTGCGTTGCGACTTGAATGCGTGTAGTGTGTTTGTGTGTTTGTGTGTGCGAGAGAGAGAGAGAGAGAGAGAGAGAGAGAGAGAGAGAGAGAGAGAGAGAGAGAGAGAAACATATAATTATGTTTATTTCCGGCGAAACAAGCTGATTTAAATTTTAAGTGTTTAGTGAAAGTGTAAGTAATCGACATAAATATTACAAATGTCAGCGTTGGGCGGAAACATATGTTCACTATATGTGCATATAAATACGAACATAGCAAAGCGTATCACGGCTCGTGCTAGCAAAGCTACTTGCTTATTTCCTTGGATTCCTCGTGGAACAAAGGGCCTCGACAACAGTTCTCCACCGCACTCGATTCTGGGCAGCCTTTTTCAGTTCACCCCGTGACAGGTTACAGCTCTTCATTTCCTCCTCACAGGATCGTCTCCAGATGGTCTTAGGGTGACCCACCCGTCTCTTTCCCTGAGGGTTCCACTGCGAAGCCTGCCGGGTGATGTCCTATAGGGTTTCCGCAGGGTGTGTCCTATCCATCGCCATTTACGCCTGGCAATCTGCTGGTCGATGGGATCTTGGTTTGTCCTCTGCCACAAATCGGTGTTCCTTAGTTTGTCTGTCCACCTGATTTTCAGTTTGTTGCGAAGGCAGCCATTGGCAAATACTTGGAACTTGTTGGTTAGGGTGTTGGTGACTCTCCAAGTCTCTGAGCCATAGAGGAGGACAGACTTAACGTTGCTGTTGAAAATTCGTAGTTTGTTGCGGACAGACAGGGATGTTGACCTCCAGACTGGTCTCAGGGTAATAAAAGCGTATATAGCTTTCCTGATTCTGGCTTTATGTCTTCGTCAGAACCACCTGTTGCTGATACAATGCTGCCCAGGTAGTTAAAAGAGCAAAGCTAACTGCTATTATATTCACCATGCAGGTATGTATGTATATTAGGCTAATCACGGCTCGTGCTAGTGAAATCAATAAATATTGATAAATAATATTGATAAATAATATTCAATAAATATGGTTAATCAAAGTTTATTATTAATATAGTCGCATTAAGGCTAATAATCAGAGTTCACGCAGGAAAAGAGACTGCCGCGACTAGCACCTATACATCAAAGCTATCTCACGCTACAAAAACTGACGTCATCATAAGCTTATATATATATATAAACTTCAGTTTAAGGGCTTGGTCACAGTTCGCACGCTGTATACATGCACTGCACATGAATCAAGTCAATTTCACGCAACAAAAACTCTCTGCCATTACATGCTTTACACTGAAGTAACAAGGCTTAATCACACAGTTCGAGCTATGTACACATACACAAGGAAATTTTGCACTGTAAAAATTGACGTCATGCTTTACACTTAAGTATCAGGGATTGATCACACACTTCGTGCTATGAACATGTACTACAAACCGTAAACTACCTCGTGCTGGAAAAGAAAGTCCCAAAAATGGTGAACTAAGGAATTACCCTACTCCCATTCTCACCCCTCCACTGTCATCCTTCCCGCCCCACCTCCAACTAATTGTCGTCCTAGACCTCATCACCGCTTCCAAGCTAATGTTTTGGCATTTGACCCCCAGCACACCTGAAATATAACTTTCTCATTGATGATTTACAATTAATGTCCCGGTGATCCAAATTGTTATCTCAAACATCCTATGCTTTGCACTATTGTTCACCTCAGTTAATCACACACACACACACACAAGCACCGCACCTCATTTTCCACTTAACTGTTTTCGTACCTTAACCAGAATCTCTTGGCGGAAATAAGGAGAGATATAATCAAAACATTTGCATGTTGAAAGTAAGAACTAGTTGATTTTGTTCACACTTAGTGGAAAGCCTTACTATTTCCAAAGCATGCTTTTCTTTAGATCTGAATGCTACAACACGTGTTTCTTACATAAATATTCCTGACATTTACTTCAATTCACCGACCTAGTCTTTTTAATTACAGTCCAATGGTGCAGCACTATTTAATTACAGTGTTCAGTAATAGAGTAACACTGGAGCGAACTGAAGCAATATTTAATTACAGTGTTCAGTAATAGAGTAACACTGGAGCGAACTGAAGCAATATTTAATTACAGTGTTCAGTAATAGAGTAACACTGGAGCGAACTGAAGCAATATTTAATTACAGTGTTCAGTAATAGAGTAACACTGGAGCGAACTGAAGCAATATTTAATTACAGTGTTCAGTAATAGAGTAACACTGGAGCGAACTGAAGCAATATTTAATTACAGTGTTCAGTAATAGAGTAACACTGGAGCGAACTGAAGCAATATTTAATTACAGTGTTCAGTAATAGAGTAACACTGGAGCGAACTGAAGCAATATTTAATTACAGTGTTCAGTAATAGAGTAACACTGGAGCGAACTGAAGCAATATTTAATTACAGTGTTCAGTAATAGAGTAACACTGGAGCGAACTGAAGCAATATTTAATTACAGTGTTCAGTAATAGAGTAACACTGGAGCGAACTGAAGCAATATTTAATTACAGTGTTCAGTAATAGAGTAACACTGGAGCGAACTGAAGCAATATTTAATTACAGTGTTCAGTAATAGAGTAACACTGGAGCGAACTGAAGCTATAGTACACGAGAAAATAAAAAAAGAAGCCGGGAACAAGCGCTATCGGACACACATGCACAATAAAATCTAGATTATCAAATGGCTTACTAAAATACCATATTCAAATGGCATCCTTTGACATTACACAATAATCACTGAGTCGAATGTAACACTCAGTGCAAGCGAGAACTCGGCATTGTGCCGAATTTATGCTTACACAAACAATTGAACCAAATGATGTCATACTTTTATGTCTATATAAATAATCCTGATAGAGAAAAGAGCAACTTCCAGTAAGTACTCCTCAAAACTAACTGATGCCAAATGGTCTGAACGCTCTGAAGAATAAACAGAAATGCAATCTCCTTTTCTGGGATTAAAACTTTTCGCTTCACTATACGTTTACAAACCAAGGATGGTCTCCAGGTTTACTGTCAAGTTACGCAAACACTGACGCTCCAAATCCCAAAGGGTAAACAATTAATGCCGGGCCTTGGGCCGTCTTAGCTTATACAAACAGGAAGAAACGTATCCACGACCTTTGAACTGTACCATTTCAGCACAAAGACGTATCATTAATCGTCAACCGTCTTAATGTGAGTAATAATCACTGCACACAGTGAGACTAGCCAGCACTGATTAGGAACGAATTTATTGTTAAGAAATAGAGCAAGTCAGCAAAAAAAACAAATTGTTGTGTCCATACTCAAAGGTCATTACAACTCAGCCGCTTCACTCAGACTGAAGGGCGCATATCTGATCAAGGCTATGTGGGGATGGGGGGAAAAAGAGGAGATTGAAAAAATATAAATTATGGTCCTTGGAATGTGCGCTAGGAGTGTCCTGTCTCAGCGGCCTGCAAAGTCTGAGTGAAAGGCTGGACCGGAATCCGCTTGAACCTAAAGCTTCATTTGACTCCGTAAGATGGATACAGCTTCACGCGTCGCTCACTGATCGGCAGTGCTATGAATATACTTCCCGATAATATTCTTCCATATTTGATATGATATTTAAATGGATTTGCTTTAAAGAAGGACCAGTAGATAACGAAAGTAAATGCAATTACTGAGAAGTATGGTCTTCGAAAGAGGACATCAGTGGCCTTTACATTTTGAAATAGTCTTTACAATAAATAAATAACAATTGTAATATTTAGACAATAAATCAGTCTATATATTAGTGAGCGAATCTTTATATCAGTCAATCCGTTTTTACATTAATAAGACAATCTATATCAATAACTCAATAATTCAATACACCATTGAATCAATCATTACCTCTGTGAACTAATCAATATATCAGAGAACCAGTACATCAGGGTGTGTAAGAGAGAGAGAGAAAAAAAAAAGACACACAGTCTAAACACCAGTGAACCTGTCTTTAAAAGAGCACTCCATTCTTTGCATGAATAATCAATCTCTGATTGTACACCATTGAACCTGTCTTTATATCAGTGAATCAGTCTTCTCAATGGTGAATCAGTCTCTACGTTAGTCAACCAGCAATTTAGCAAGTGTCTTTACATCAGTGAAGCAGTCTTTTCCACAGTGAACCAGTCTTCTCTACAGTGAATCAGATTCTACATTAGTGAACCAGTCTTCTCCACGGTAAATCAGTCTTTACATCAGTGAACCAAACAAATCTTTATAGCAACGAACCAGTCTTCTCCGCCGTGAATCAGTCCCTTCATTAGTGAACCAGCCTTCATTTAATTTTAAGTAAGCCAGTCTTTACATCAGTCAATCAGTCTTTACAAAGCATCTGAACAGTTTTTAAGTCAGTGGACCAACTTTTACATCAGTGAACCACCTTTTACATCAGTGAACCACGCTTTACAACAGTAAATCAATCTTTGCAAAAGTGAACCAGTCTGCACATCTCTGAACCAGCCTACACATCATTGAACAAGTTTGTAATCCAGTGTTCCAGCCTACACATCATTGAACAAGTCCTCCCGTGTTCCAGCCTATGTATCAGAGAATCTGTCTTGTTTCAACGAACCAAAAAATACGAAGGTGAAACAGTGCGTACAATTTTGCGTGAAAATAAAACTAAGGATGTGGTGGTGGTTGGGTGGTGGTAAGGAGACAGAGATAGATAAAGGGACAATACAAAAAAATATACATCAATTCTCCATGGAGCGAAATTAGATATGTGTAAGCAATCCCTACAGCATACACGGGCATTTGTAAAGGAAAGTGTTTTCGACAAAGTGCTAGCTTCTATTACTACTTTCCAAAGTCCCATAATCAAAACGTCGACTAACGATTGACCTTGAGGGATGCTGAAATGACACTGTATTTCCGCCCAGAAAGTGAGTAAGTGGATTTTAAGAAATGGAGCAAAATATCTAGTGGAGTGTAAAACTAGAAGAGAACCTGTGTAACTTCGATCAGATTCAAAATCCCAAAACTCCATGGATGCAACGCATCCTTATATGAAAATGACACGTTCAGGTCAAACAAATTAAATCAGCTGGCAATAGAAAACAACTCCCGGCAACACAGCCAGTGTTTAGCAGTATCCCGAGACCAACCTTTGGCATAATTATGGCTTAATGACTCGTGGAACAATTAATCCGTCGCACACTGAAACGATGGCAACACTTGTGTAAACTTTACAGTGTCTTTGTCCTAATTCGACTGAGATTCAGAAACTAAGACGGAGAAGTGCACACGTGTTCGGTCAGCAACGACTCATGTAAATCAGTTATCAAGGCAGATAGACAAACTCTCGAATATTCCACAAATCAATTAATGTCTTTTTTATTACAATCTTGTTATTAAATTTTATTGTTATTTTCACCTATGTTACACCCTTGTTACATAATTTGTTGTAATATCGACGATGAAAGTTAGTTGAGGGCGTGAACTGGAGAACTAGAATCGTAATCTTAGCCAATAAATAAAGGGGGAGATAATGTTACTAGCTTGGGCACGTCAACTGATTTATCTGGCGGTGTGTCATTGAATAACAGCCCGAATCTTTGGCATATTCGGAGAAGAGAGGTCAGGGTTGTCCAGCTGTTGCTAATATTAGACGATAATCAATAACCAATATTGATATTTGTGAAATCTAATATAGGACAGTCGTTAAACATAACCGGACACGTGGCATACAGGATTTTTCCATAGACACAAAGGCAGTCTGTTAATATAAGATAATGTGTAAGAGGAATTTTAATAGAAGAAAATGTTTAGACAGTCTTTTAACATAAGAAAATGTTTAGACAGTCTTTTAACATAAGAAAATGTGTAGACAATCTTTTAACATAAGAAAATGTGTAGACAGTCTTTTAACATAAGAAAATGTGTAGACAATCTTTTAACATAAGAAAATGTGTAGACAGTCTTTTAACATAAGAAAATGTGTAGACAATCTTTTAACATAAGAAAATGTGTAGACAGTCTTTTAACATAAGAAAATGTGTAGACAATCTTTTAACATAAGAAAATGTGTAGACAATCTTTTAACATAAGAAAATGTGTAGACAGTCTTTTAACATAAGAAAATGTGTAGACAATCTTTTAACATAAGAAAATGTGTAGACAGTCTTTTAACATAAGAAAATGTGTAGACAATCTTTTAACATAAGAAAATGTGTAGACAATGTGTAGACAATCTTTTAACATAAGAAAATGTGTAGACAGTCTTTTAACATAAGAAAATGTGTAGACAATCTTTTAACATAAGAAAATGTGTAGACAGTCTTTTAACATAAGAAAATGTGTAGACAATCTTTTAACATAAGAAAATGTGTAGACAATCTTTCAACATCAACTCTGAACAGTACACAAAGTGGAGATCTGTTTACCAAGAACAAGGTCTCAGTTAAGGTTCAAATGCATGAATGATTCTAATTAAGTAAACAAGATCTCATTTAAGATCTTTGTTGCAAAAAGCGTGCAAAAGACTATTGTGATAGAGCCAAATTCAGGTTATGTAAAAACTATTATCTTATCCCTAAAAATTCCATTTCTATTCTCTGATAAGTACTATCCTGTCAAACAATTTGATAATTTCAAACAAACCCAGTCCCATCATGTGGCAGGCTTCTAGCAACAATTTCGGTAAATAGACATGTTTCGTCCATAGACATAGGTGCAGGAAAGTCTATGCATGTCTGAAAACAGTTTCGCTTTGTAGACACTTTCATCCAAGTTTTATTTTTTTTTCTCCCCATAAATGCAGCCAGCTCATACTTGCTGGTACAGTAGGAGAGGGTAGGTAAAGGAATCTGGCAGACGGTAAATCTGATCCCTGACCTCCTTAGCCATCTGGATGCGTCAGAGAAGTTGCAGACGCCGAAAGTGTTTGGACTGGAAATGGGGCTTCATAAACTGTAGTGCTGTCAGCTCATTCCTTCTTAGAGAGGCGGAACCACGAATGGCTGCAACATATATTTTTGTTATGGAACTTTCCTAATAAATGATACGGGTGAAGGCAATTTTTAAAAGAGATCGAGGGTGGGGGGAGGGAAGACGGGCAAAGAAAGACCACAGTTGACTGACTTTCAGCAATTAATAAGGGAGACGTGTTAAGTCTAAGAATGGCATGCGGGAGAAAAGCGAGACTGGTGGGAGATCAAAGTGAAAAATTTCAGACTGAAATAACTTTGCCGCTTCACACAGCCACACTGAAATATAATGGAAACGTTGCCATTAATCACATTTGTCAGTTAATAAAACTACGACAGAAAATGGAGATACTCAGACTATGATTATAAATACTCTTCCAGTTACATGAGTAGTGACAACTACATAACAGTTGAGAGATGCAAGCACACTCCAGTAAAGATAGTTATATGAGCCGACAGCTATACGAGCAGACAACTATACGACGGAGATACGTAACACATCAATAATGATAGCTACGACATAACCAACATTTGATACAAAAATCCGAAGAGAGAAAGCTTTTCTTCTTCTTCTATTGGGATGATGGCAGCTTTCACAAGGTGCGCCAATGGAGAGAAATTTCAGATGTGGATGGGCAGAATGGAAGAAAGAATTGGTTGATAGAAAGTTGTTAGGAGGATGATGGTGGATGAGAGTGGAGGTAAGTCGATTGTTCAGCTTTTTGTTTTAGTTTTTAGTCGTGCCACCGTAAGTGCTTCTCATTTTCTAGGCTTGGTGGTAGCTGTTGGAGCTTATATTCTATACCTTTTTCTCTCCCTTATTTCCACTGGATCATTTATATTTACTTTATTTCTAACAGTTGTAAGTTTTGATACCTCTTTTAGGATTACATTTTATGACACTGATTTGATTTGATTTTAAGTATTGAGTATTTAGGTGGACCTACCAAGAAAGCTTTTCTAAGCGAGAGATTTATTTATATACTGCAGTATTGTAACGTCTAGACTCTAGATTAGAGGCTTCCTCTCCCCGCCCCCTCCCTCTTCTGTGCTCGGTCAAACAATTACCATGGGAGGAAAGCGTCACGAGGTCAGTGACCTTTTTGAACTTAACTTACACTATAGTGATACACAGTACGCTTGGCCTTGACACAACTGAAAATGAGGCCGCACTCAACGAGTACGAGAGAATATTTGTGGCCCCGCCTCTCTCACCCTTGCCAGTGACGTCACCGGCAACATCGACAACAGCAACAACAACAGAAGGCCAGGCAACAACAACTGAACAGGTTTTGGGGGGGTAAGACGGCGCCTATTACAGCATATAAGAAACAACAACGTCAACAACAGCAGCCACAACAGCAACTGCCTCAACAACAACGCCGGAGAAACAACTATCACCTATAACAGCAGCAACAAAAACAACAATAGTAACAAACTGAGCAACAATATCCACAGTGGGGATATTTCCACCACCCCAGTTCGGACACGATTCAGCTGCTGCTCGGCTATCTGTACTAGCCATCAGCACCTGCTTTCACTTATCCCAACGGACACCGGAGACAGCGTGAACAAAAACAACGACGACGACAATAACAACAGTAAGGAAGACAGGGGGGTTGAACATTCCGGGATTAGGTACACATTAGGTACAGATTGGTGTGCTACTAACCTGGGCTATGTGAGACACATCCATCCACCAACCCCTCCAACATCGGGGACTGCTACTACACCAACTATATCTACCACCACTAAATTGGCCCACCGGATTACAGGGCCAAAGAATGCCTCTACCGGCCAGACATGAATTCAACGAAAATAGGCCACCACCCTTCATCATCCCTCTACAGTCTACAACTTTCCTTTCTACTACCTTCCACCCTGTCTTTCATCATATTCAATTCTACCTAAAGCGGCACACCTCGTGCACGGGGCAAAATCGGCGGAAGCCGGTAGCCACTATCATCCTGAAATTTCATTCATTCTTGCTACCTAAGTAGTAGATGAGCTATTTTCTGTAAGAACGTCTGTATACAAGTATTGCGGACTGTTGTCTTAATGTTGTTAGAAATTTGTATGCACTTGTCCTAATAATGTTATTGTCACCCACTGTAAATATTACAGTATGCAAGCCTGTTATGTCACATTACATCATTATGGCATTCTGCAAATTGTACAGTGTTGCCACTGAGTACAGCATTAAAATGGCATAGCACTTAATGTGAATTGTGCGTGTTTTACAGGGGTTTTTGTGCGGGAGATCTTTCTACTGAAACACTCTTACAGCAGTGTATACAGAGTTTGACTCCAGCTTTGTCCCGTTCTGGCTAAAGGTTACTCACTGCATTCTAGACTTGTAATGTTACTAGTAGCTATTAGTCTACCTTATCAATCACTTATCTTTAGGAATTCTGCCTGAGAAGAAATCTTTTATCAGAAAACAATGGATTTTTGAAGTATCTACCCCAGCGGAGATGCACACTGCAGGTTATAATTGGTGAGTGTAAACTTATTGGATCTCGTCAACGTCTGCTCACTTATTTTATAGAGTGAATTCTTTATGTTATAACTATAGTTATACTATTATTTACATAGACTTTGCAAGTCCTTTATGTCAAAGGCAGCATTACTTTGTCCTTAAGCAGCCAGTGAATTCCATCTGTCTTTGAGTCGCATGTTCAATGTCATCAGTTCAATTATCAGAGTCTTCCGTTTTATTTTATCACATATTTACGCCCGTCTAGTAGTGACTGAGTGTTACTCTAGGGGAGCCTACAGCTAAATGCCAGCAATCCCAGCATAACAACTGTTAGTCAACAGTGACATGTACATGCCAAAGCTGAAACTTCTGAATGACAGCAGTAGGAACAGAAGACAACAATGAGAAACATATGACAACAGTAGAAAATTCTTAACAACAGTGAGAACTATGAGACAATATTGAGAGCTCCTTAACAACAGTGAGAGAGAAAAAAATGACAACACTAAGAACTCCAGTATAACAGTGAGTATCATACTCTTTGACAACAGTAAGAATAATAAAATACCAGCAGAGACAACACCTAGATTTATCTGACAACAGCAATAACAACAGCATATATAAAAACTAAAATGCTTAAAATTAATTATTAGCTATCGCAAATAAGTTACTGAATTTTTTCCCAATAAAGAACTGAAACTTTTTTCTACAAGAGAGTTGTTAGCACACAATTTCTAAAATAAATCTATACTCTGGTAATTCTTGTTGCTGTTATTTAAATTAGTGTACTGTTGCAATTCTCAAATCCATACGGAATAATTTATGTGAATATCCCAATTTATAAAAAGGCTATACGCGTTAAATCAATAATATCAAAGTAAAACAAACAGAATCAAAACAACCGTGAATGCTCGTAAATCTTTAAAAAATAGGACACGTTTGTCTAGAGTTGTGAAAAAATTACACACACACACGGAGTAATACCATCGGTAATAGAATACCTATTATTAATAAGCCATGTTACACAGATGAATCAATCACCAAAGAATTACATTAGGATTCACTACAGCCCACCACGCCCCGATGAGTCAAAGAAAATGACGTATTAGAAGACACAAAAGCTGACACTACGCATGTGCATCGTGAAACGCTATCAGCTGCAGCTGCCGATAGGATTAGAGGCGTGAGCGTGCGCGGATAGCGGAAGTAGTAAATACAATTGGGCCGGGTACCGTTCAAATACATCGCCTGAGGCCCTTGATAAAGCGTTCAACTACACTTTTGAAAATGGCGGTACTTACGTCACTAATAAAGGTGAACAAACTGAAAATAGCTAACAATAAAGTGGTAATATGTAAATCACAAAAACATGTAGGCAAAATGGCATAAACTGTAAAATGGAAACACATAGATGTATACGTCACTAATAAGGGTAAACAAAGTGTTGTTAGCTAGCAATACAGTGTTACACATACCCTACTAATAAAAGTGCGCAAACTGGAACTACTAAAAAAAAAAGTGGTACAATATGTCAGTAATAAAGGCGAACAAACAGAAATTAACTTAGAAAAAGTGACAAAACACACACACACACACACACACACACACACACACAAAACCAAACATATTCACTAATAAAGGAAAACAAAGTGAGACTAACACCTATTATCCTTCAGGTCTTCGCTCAGATAAACATACACATTTCTGAGAAATGTGAACTGTATTGCCAACAGATAAAAATCTATAAACCATGGAAATTTCACTTAAAATCAGATATTAATACTAGGAGAAGTGGGCTAAGACAAATGTGTTCAGTTAAGATACAGTTGTTTTACTTTCTGAAGTGCAGGTGTGGCAACAGCAGGACACATTAATGAAATGTATTTTTATTTATTTGACTTCATCAAGCTCTTTGCGTACAATGATAAGTAAAATCGAAATTATTGCAGAAATGCGTCCATTCAGTCGCTTATAATACAGATCCATTGGGGTTTTGAAATTTATCATGCATTATCAGAACATGTACTTCTGTTTATCTTTACTAATTTAACTTCTAGCACTGATGACCGAGATTCTGGTTCAAGTAGAAAAATCTAGGTCAGTCGTGAAAATAAGGTATATCAATAGTGTTAAGTGTTCTGATTACATAAAACGCAGTTCAAATATCATAGCTTAACGGATATTATAATATTATGGTTGTAAGAGCGTATTTCTGCAAGATTTGCGATATTACCAATGTGCACAAGTGTCACGACAACGCAAAGATTCGCTCAGTCACTCTAGTACAGCCATTCTTTTTTTTTTTTACCCGGGAGATATCCTTGAAACAATTTTCAGGCCTCAGGAAAATCCCTGAATAAAAATTATTATATCTACGATGCTTGTCTTATTTTCATTCACATCTCTTGGGGAACCCTTAGCGACCCTGGCTGATAAACCTTGCTTTAGATGACACTTGACGAAAGTAAGCCATCTTCCTTAGTAGCGTCTCATGCTGTTGCATACATTAAAGGCACTGTCGCCAAAATCGAATCTATGACCGCAGCAAACACTTGTTACTCAAAAGAATATACATTTGTGGTTATTATTTTGTATTTTGCCCTTTAATTATCTACACGCCAAACTAACGCTATGGATAGTTACAAAAAACTGGGAACAGCCCATTAAATCCGTCCTGCGATAGCAACATCTGGGGGTGTGGGGGGGGGTGTTTCTGTCTTGAGTATCAATGTTACTTTTCTGATTGATACGGATTACGTACCCAATTCTCTTTCGTGTTACTGAAGCAATGTATTAATATTCCAAGTGTAATATTCAATCCAATGGACAATATTGTTTTCCACTTGAATTTGAAGTCTTTAGCAAACGCTTCAAATGAGTGACCTATATTAGTAAACATTTTGACTGCCCTCGAAAGAAAGAAAGACTTGTAAAGGTAAAAATGTGAGATTACAAATAGTACAAATCTGGCATTTTACACATGCATACCAGATCTAGCTGGAAGAAAATGCGTGCACATGCACACATAATACAAATGCCTTTGTGATATGTTTCCTTTGAATAGACATATAAGACCCTTGTAGAGCCATTTTTTCAGAAGCCCTTTAAGCTGTCCTTGCACTGGGGCTGTCAAAGGGGTTGCCACTGGAAAGTATTCACTAATTTGCATGTTCATAAAGTGCACACCAGCTAGTGATTTCTCCATTTTTGTATAACATTTGAACTGCATATACCTAGACCAAAAAAAATATAGTTGTTTGAGTCGGTGTCACCTCAAGGTGCACGCCTTCACCTGAGGTATTGCAGTTTTGGGGTCGCGTGGCTGGGATACTGTCTGGGATCCAAAAGTGGCACGTGCCATAGTCACGCGCCTAACTTTTCAATGTCATTGAGTGGCCAATGGAAATGCGACATACATAATGAATATGGATACGCACGCACGCGCTCTAAAAAAAAAAAAAAATAATGAATGGATATAATCAACTGTCTATATATAAGAATACATTAAATTTATGATTAACACATTTTTGCAAGAAGATACATGAAGCATATGCTTTTTTCATATGAAAATTTCTACCGGTTGTATCTTGTTTGCAATTGCAATCCTGTTTTTTGCTATTTTAATTTTGCTGAGAATGAATAATCAGCAAAGGCTAGTAATGATCCACTTATTGATATTTAAACACAAAGGGGTCGGTCATCCTAAATTACAAAACAATTAAATCCGGCAAAGAATTATTCAAGCACTGATTTTTTTTCTTCTTAATTTCTAAATTTTGTCCTGGTATCGGATTTTCAAGGACCAATATCATGTGCTGTATTTTGTTGTTGTTTTTAGTTTTCTGCTTTTATGTATCTTGCTCGTGACTGACAAATAAAGATCGATATTTATGATTAATTTCATATAGTTGGCATGGAATGTTACATTTAATCACAACTGTAATATATATATGGAAATAATTATGGTAAACGCTTTGAGCACAACCCAAGCTTCAGATTCGAGAAGCCAGATAATCATAGGCTGGGAGGGTATGCGAGAGGAAGGGCCAGTGGTGCTCACCAAATAACAACATTTACCTGTACAGGTACAGGAGTCGAACACCTGCCTCCAGAACGCGGGGCGGCAGCTGGGGCGTGTTGACCGTGAAGTGGTTGTTAACGTCAGCGCCAGCTGCCGACCTTACCTACCCGCTTTCCTTCACGCAACCCACCTCCCGCACTCTCTAATCCGCTCCAAGCCGTTCGTCCACGGTGACAAGATGAGCGCTCTGCAGCAGGTAGCAACAACTCACTTCATCACTTCGATTTTGACGACAACTTACACTTTCGAACACTCGTGTCAGGTCTGAAGCACCTCTTAAGTCAGATTTTAAAAAGATTCATAGCTTTCGTTCTTCATAGATAAAATCTGCAATGGTACACTGTCAAGACAGATAAAAGTGTCAAGATTGGATGTTTGAAGTAGAAAGTTGGGGTCGAGGAGGGAGATAAATCCAATGGCTTCGCAAGTCGATACTGTGGAACTTGCTGCAAAAGTCGATCGAAGAAAACATTATTTTTCTATATAAAGTAATAGCCGAGATATGAACTGATTCGCTTACTTTTTGCCATTATTACGTATTACTTGCTTCATTAAAAGAAGCATTCCAGTACGACCTAGTGATATGACCTAAAAAATGTAGTTACAGTCTAATAATATGAAAGTGGATACGTTTGGCAGCACAAATAAATATTTAAAGTTTAAAATATTAATTAACTTATCCTAAAGTAAGTAAATAACTTTATGGTGATGATATAAAAGGTCCCTCTCATAATGGTCACATTCTGGTTACAATTTTTAAGTTAATATGAAATAAGTTCCTATTTAATGCACCCATTTATCATTACATTATTATTAGAAAGAACAAAAATGTTCTCATTTTAATTACAAAATCTGGTCATATCAGAAGGGAAATCACTATCAAATATATATTTTTATTATAAGGCTGCAAAGAAAATGGATTTAAAAATTACATATGCATATGCATTGGCTTTTATGTATGTGTGGAGGAATATATTTTCATATCCCTATTTTTAAACTTCATTATTATATAGTTTATTAAATGTCAACGTGACATGACCTTCAGTACTGCACTGACGACATTTTGTAAGTACCAGAGTTAAAATAACAATTCAGCTAAAGAATATGCTAGAACTTGAAGATGTAATCCAAATCAGTGGATGAGTAATTTTTGCTATCCAATAGTTTAAGGGTTACAAATGAACTAGCCAATGGGGATAGAGACCGAAACTTACCTGTTGAAGAAAATTCTATATTCTAATCATTTTGATTTTGATGTAACTCAAGTCTGGTCAAGAAAATGGGATCATTAGCTTAATGAAGGGAGCAAGCAAGAATTCCACTGTGAGATAAAGGGGTGGGGTGGGGGGTGCAGTGACTGAATTCCATTGTGAGATAAAAAGATGTAGGAGAGGGACGCAGTGACTGAATTCCGCTATGAGATAAAAAGAGCTGGGGATGCAGTGACTGAATTCCACTGTGAGATAAGAAAATGTGAGGGAGGGGAATGCAGTGACTAAATTCTACTGTGAGATAGGAGACAAGAAGAGAGCGGGACGGGGTTCCACTGTAAGATAAGAGACAAGAAGACAAGAGGGCACTGCAGTTGTGAGATAAAAAGAGGGGGAAAAAAAAGGGGGGGGTGCACTGACTGAATTAAAGATCGTCTGGACTAATCACTCAACCTCAGTCAGCATAGAACAGCATGTCTGGATTTTATTCAACCTTAGCTTCAGTCGGTGTAGAACAACATGTCTTGATGTTATTCTATCCTTAATTTCAAGAAGTCTAGATGGAATGTCTTCTCTTTAATCCATTCTTAGCCTCTAAGTAGCCCACAAACAAAACATCATTAATTTCATCCGCTCTTAACCTCAATCTGCTTATAACGTAATGCTACTACTTTAATACACATTTAGCCTAAATCAGCCTAGAGCATGTTATGCCTTTAATACACTCTTGGCCTCAGTCAGCCTAGAACATAAGGCGCGATTAATCCATTCTTAATCGACAACGGGCTGTCAGAATTTAATCTACTCTCAGAACAAAATACTTGAATCAATCGGTCTCCATTAAAATAGCTTGAATTTAATCCACTTTCAATCTTAATCTATAGCTCAGAACTTAGAAATTTATTGTGATATTGACCATTGGTCCGTTACGCAATAGAATGAACAATTTCCATTTCAACAACATAAAAATCTATTCTAAAACTTATTCACATGCTCATATCTACAATCCTTATAAAATTACTGACGTCATGCTAACTTAATTGCATTGAGTCTGCACAATGTACGAAAACCCAAGCTGCTCATTCTAATACGGGATTTTGTGTCGCTAATCCATTCGAAACCTCAGTTAGCTTACAACAGATAGAACAATACGTTGTTACATTAATCCATTCTCATCCGGAGAACATCGGAATGCTGTGCCCTTGCCTTTCAGCCATAAATTCTTATTCTGAGTCAGCCTAAAACATAATGCCTATAATCCATAGTTAACCTCATTCATCCTATAACTGCCGTGCTTTAATCTACTTTTAAAATCATTCAATATACCACGGAGTGTCGTGACTTTAATCATCTTTTAACCTCAATCGACTTAAACTGACTGTCGTGACTTTAATCCACTCTTAACTTCCCGCCAATCAACAATGGACTTTCGCCATTAAAATCCACCAACTAATCCAGTGAGACAACAACAGGAATGTCGTGACCATATCCACTCCTATTCGAATAGGTGTGGATAGACTGATTAAGAATTCTTAATCAGAAATTCTTAATCAGTCTAATCAAATTGTGACCGTAATCCACTGCTAACTTCAGCCTACAACGGAATGTCGTGACTGAAACCCCCTCTTAACTGTTATTCGACTGCTGCTTTGGAATGAGACGCATTGATGTGGAAATTTTACAACACGTCTATAAAATTTTGATGCTACCGCCATTCCAAACGTGTTTCTCGATTGTCTTGTATTTGCTCGATTATTGTGTGACTTGTCAATTAATAAGCCAGCAAAATAACCAGCAGCTGCTTGAAAGAATCACTAAGAGAGGAAACAAATATAGCCAACGTTTAACGAAGTGTTTCAGATGTAAGCATGTTAAGACTGTGAAATCATGTGATATTTATTACTACTATTAATAACATCCAGGATGTGAGCTTCTTTTGTGAGTGTGTGTGTGTGTGTGTGTGTGTGTGTGTGTGTGTGTGTGTGTGTGTGTGTGGTGTGGTGAGTGTGTGGTGTGTGTGTGGTGTTGTGTGTGTTGTGTGTGTGAGCGTGTTTTAACACACCAGTTGAACATAATTTGGTGGATTTCTTTAGACAGCTTCCTCCAGTTTATCACAAGAAAGCGTGACTTGTCCTTTCACGAACGTCACATGGACACAATCCAGGCTAATTATGAAGTGTAAAATTGTGTGTGCATGTGTGTGTGTATGTGTGTCTGTGTGTTTTAAGTTGCCGTTTTCAAAACATACGTGCTCGTCATGTATATTTCACGGATTAGCGCACCTCTGCTGTCCACCCTTCGTCCTCAAGGGCCAACACAAGAATACGTGACATACGCGTATTTATATTACCTTTTTTTCCTTTTTCTTTTTTTTGTACGTTTATAACTAATATGGCCTTGTGCGAAGCCAACACGTACCAGGTATACAGTTATGAGAAGCAACAACAACAACGACCAAAACTGAAAAGGTCGAACGAAAAATTGTTTTCACCTGGGTGGATGTGTACCAATTCACCCCCGTACTTCATACCCGAGATACAATTCCACGGCACGAGACGACACAAAACGTCATTATATGGACTCAAGAAAGCCCAGCGATCCGACACGCGCACTCCAAATGGCTAAGTGTACCTATCGGGATTACAGTCGGCTTAAGCTCACGACGCCCACCTGAGAATTACATTCTTGTACAGACTACTAGTCTGTAGCCGATCACCTCAGCCTGCCAAACCTCGTTTTGTGTGTGTGTGTGTGTGTGTGTGTGTGTGTGTGTGTGTGTGTGTGTGTGTGTGTGTGTGTGTGTAAAACCCAGCCTTAAATAGGTCACGTAAGTACGACTTTCATCTAACTCGTGTTTAGGTATTTAACTGTTAAATATTTTCGTCACTTCATTGGTTCCGTCCTCAAAACACTTGGGGAGATATATTTATATTTATAAGACATAAAGTTTAAAATATGTGTCAACTGTTCTTGATTTACGGTCACAGGAGAGAGTTGGGAGACTGAAATTCTGCATGAAGACATGGGTTACACCCGGGATGGGGAAAGGGAAACGATTTTATTAGGATCCGGTCCCCTCCAGGAAAATACTGAAAACTTAAATTATTGTGTTATTCATTAACTATCAATTTGCTTACTACGTCCGACAACGCCGGCATTTCTGCTAGTGGTAAATACAGAAGAAAACAAATGTCTGGTCGAAAGGAAAGAATGCATAAAGCACTAAAGTACAAACTTCAGCAAATGAATGAAATACAGAAAATCTAAGAGAGAGTTCTGTAAGATGTGTGACGTGGTCAGCAAAAGCCAAACATCAGCAAACGTGTCCCAACCATAGAGCAAGATCTTTCAGCAGGGCAATAGTAACACTCCCTCCCCATTTTAACAAACATCACCAACAAAAAAAAAACTAGAGAAAACTGATACAGTCCATAGTTTATGAACAATTTCCCTGGCTAACGCAGATTCGCAAAGGGTAGGTGAGGATGTGAGGCGTGAGATGCGGAAAAATGAGGGGTGTAAGCACGTGTTTACTCTCCGCAGGACTTTCCCACTGATATCATCTTTACTGGGTCCTAAGCAGCCACTGCCAAGACGGTACCGAAGCAAACTTACCAATGCCGGGTTCGAGGCACGTCGGGGTGTTTGAGTGCAAGCGTCAGACCATGACCGGGCAAGACAAACGAATGAACGCTCCCCAGAATTTTTTTTTTACACATCCCTGAATCCCGCAGGACAATGTTTGAAATAAGAAACCAGTCACCTGTGACGTGCAAGTGTTCCAGTGTGGAGAAGAATTGCAACCATTACCATAACCTTACGAAGATTTGTCGACGTGGGTGTTCTCAAAAGACCGAAGTTCGTTGAGGTAAAGTGCATAGGGAAAGGGCACACTGTGCACAACAGAGAAACCCCATCGGTAAAAACACAGACTAAAGTATAATTCAGAGAGAAACCCACAAGGACAAAAAAAAAAGCAGGTATTAGGACCGTAGAGAAAACCATATAGTAAATTATGTAGTTTCTATAATGCGTAGATGAAACCAAATAGTAAAACAAGCGGCCTCTACTAATATATTTACCATTACTCGCTTTTCTACATTTGTTGATGAGTGAATACAATGGGATATTGTCCATTTCCAATTTAAAGAATACGTTTTCGACAGTGTACAGTAAGCGTTAGGTCACAGTTCGGAACCACGATGAAAACACACATTTGTGCACGAATGCTTCTTGTTAGTTTGACGGTCATTAAAAACATAACCTGTGCCTCATTTCAAATAATGATAAACGTCTGTACTTCATTTCGATCAAATTATGCTTGGAGAGTGCATCAGTAGATCGTTTCATTCAAACAATGCTTAAAAACAACATCTGTATTTCATTTCATTCACAATAATGCTTACAGACAATATGTGTGTTTCATTTTATTCGAGTAATGGTAGATATATTAGTAGAGGCCGCTTGTAAGTAGTTCTAAATCAGCATCCTCAATGAACTTTTAAGTAGATGTGGTTAAGCTAGAAGTGGTAAGAAAACAAACAGGTGTGTTGAAACTAATTTTGTATATGAAGCCTCCAGCTAAGAATGGCAATGATATGTAAAGACTGCTTCAAAGCAGTTCCGTATCAACGCATTTGATTCCAGAATCAAACAAATCTTGGAAGGCTAAGACCGGGAATTTTTTTGCAAGCTAAGTAAACCACTTCTGTCACCATACATATCCTTACTGTCACCAAACATATCCTTCTGTCCGAGCGACTACGTACACAGTATTTACATCTTGCATTTTGATTGGATCAGTTCATAGCAGTATGCTTTGGAATAGTTCATAGTGTGCTTGGAATAGTTCATAGCACTCTGCCTGGAACAGTTCATAGCAGTATGCTTTGGAATAGTTCATAGTGTGCTTGGAATAGTTCATAGCACACTGCCTGGATCAGTTCATAGCAGTATGCTTTGGAATAGTTCATAGTGTGCTTGGAATAGTTCATAGCACTATGCTTAGAACAGTTTATAGAGTGTGCTTGGAATAGTTCATAGCGGTATATTTGTGATAGTTTATAGCAGTATAGATCATAATATGTCGAAGTCCATTTTTAAATTTAGTTTATAGTTTACCTCATAGAAAGAAAAAAACAGTTTGCAATTTAGAGAGACATGTTCAATTGGACTCGTGAGATTCAGGTGAGCAAAAGCTATGGCGTTCACATCACAAATGTAACTTAGGAAAAAGAAATGTAGAATGAAATATAGAGTATACATAAACATCTTCTGGCCAGTTAATATGAGAAATATCTCGCTCATTGTTGCAGGTGGTGTGCTTGTTCTGAAATTCTGGGCAGGCACGTGCAGCACGACGGTATTGACATGCATCTCTTTTCAAAATGACGTGCATGGAAAATACACCCATTAACAGTACTTTTGAAGTTTTTTTTTACATGAAGGATTAGATAGATCTGCATTAGAAATCTGAAGTTCAGTGATTCCATATATTACAAATCCGTATATCAGTGACTGTGGTCACAATCAGAATGCGTTAACATATTAGCGACACATAGCCATCTGTTGTTGACGAAGGCCACGTGCAAAGTGTGCTTATCTAGATACCCTCCAGTTTATGTGTTGTATATCTGTCACACATGCTTCTGTGTGCTTATCTAGATACCCTCCAGTTTATGTGCTGTATATCTGTCACACATGCTTCTGTGTGCTTATCTAGATACCCTCCAGTTTATGTGCTGTATATCTGTTACACATGCTTCCGATTCACGGGAGATATTTATCCACTATTAAATTTTTAAATAGCCACAACGTAACAGTGAAAAAATATAAAGTGCGCATCCTAAAGCATCTTCCAAGTGGGACCTGCCATGCCGACGAATGACTTCGTCGTTCTGAGCCCCCATCACCTATAATGGCTTGCCGTTATGTGTGTGCATGTGTTAAACTAATGCTGGCTTTTATTAGTGCTTCGTACTTTCACGAGTTTAAGCGATATCTGCAGTTATCATTATCCAAGAGACGGGAACACTGAGTTAGGAATGAAAGACACCTGTAAGCAAGGTGTGACAATTGTCATGGTGGCATAGCAACTGTTAGTGAGGAATGACAAGTGTTAGAGAGGAACGACAACTCTCACGGAGGTAGGACAAATATAAGGGAGGTACACAACTGTTAGAGAGACATTAGGAGGGCATGGAAAAGGTGTTACTATTAGGGAGGAATGAATACTGTGTTAGGGGTGTATGACACATGTCTTGAGAAAGCATGACAACTTTGTGAGGGAGGTATACTGTGTTAGGGGTGTAAGACACATGTCTTGGGAAAGCATGACAACTTTGTGAGGGAGGTATACTGTGTTAGGGGTGTAAGACACATGTCTTGAGAAAACATGACAACTTTGTGAGGGAGGTATACTGTGTTAGGGGTGTAAGACACATGTCTTGGGAAAGCATGACAACTTTGTGAGGGAGGTATACTGTGTTAGGGGTGTATGACACATGTCTTGGGAAAGCATGACAACATTGTGAGGGAGGTACGACAACCATATATGAGATAATGGGGAAGGGGCATGATAACTATTAGAGAGACATACCTTCTTTTATGTAAGCTATGGAAAACTGTTTTGGAGGGTTACAAATGTTTAAGTGATAAGAAAACTGTGTAATAGAGGTATCAAGATTGTTAGGAAAGTATAACATCTTTCATGGGGAGGAGAGATAATGGCCTCTGTGTTCAGAAAGGATTGCAACTATGGCGATGAAGCAAGACATGTATAACTATTAGACAGGTTTGCCAAGTGTGTTACAGTCACGTGTCATGGAAGACATGAGAAGTGTGTTAGTGATGTATGACAACTGTGTTAAATAAGCCTGACAACAGCATCAGATTAGCAACTGCTTTAAGAACTTGAAACATCATTTGCACTTAAATTTTAAAATATTTAAGACCACCAAACAGACAAACAAAAAACGGATGGATTGTTAACATTTTGAAAGGAAATAGATCCAACTCAATCATTTCAATGTAGAAGCAATGTTTATATTCACTATGTAAATTACACCAGTTCATTTCTGTTTCATGTGAAAATGCTTTGGTCAGTTATTGCAGGTATTTACGATGTGCTAAATTCTGAATCAAGCTTTCAAAAAAAACTTCATTTTCTCGTAACGTAGGAATGTATCTCCTACACGAAACACCAATCCTATGATAATCCAGATTTAAAATACTGGATGCCATAATACATATGTTGTCTTTCTTCACTGTTTTAAAAACACAAGTCGGACACTATGGAAGATATGATTATGAAGAGAAAAAAATATCTTTACTCTGGATACAAATAAGAAGCTAAGCTAGTTTACGTGACAGAACGCACAGATTAAAGTTTTATTTCTCAAATACTATGACTGGCCCTCTGGGAAAAGTTTTCCACCACCAACACGTACAAAAGTTCAAGATCGTTGCTCAATTTCGGCCAAGGTCATATGGCACCTGATGAAGGAGCGCCCAGCAGGGCAATTTTCATTCCGAAACGTGCAAACCCATAGTAAGCGGAGTTGTACGGGAAGCTGGAGTTTCTATTTTCTATAGTTTCTATATTTTTTCTTTCAACGGGTATTGTGCTTGCCGTGTAAGGACAGTCGTGGTGTTCCTGTAAAAAGTACCTGTGTGAAGGTGTTTTTGCCGGTGTGCAAAAGATCAATAAAGTGGTGTAGGGGGTTTATCCAGTGTGACGCAAATCGGCCCTGCTAGCACAAAGCCTGCTTATTTCATATAAATTTATTCGTGCAAGAAGTGTGCATTGGAATTTTCACAATTATGAACTTTTGTGTTGTTTTGTCTTCTTTTCAACTTAACAAATTTTAGGTACAACTAGTAGACTACTTTTAACTTGTGATATTATTAATTTCTTCTCTAACCATTAACAAACACTCTGTCTTATTCTACAATGTATTTGCCATCTACAGTATTATTTATATGATAATTTTTAATGTATTTTTTCTCTAATATATATATCCGCTCAATTTTCAGTCCCCACAAATTTCTCTAGTAAACTGTCCCTCACAACAAACTTCATGAATAAACTTACACATTTCCTTAGTAAATTCACTAATAAACTCACAATCTTTAGTCCCCATAAATTTCACTAGCACAATAATAACTTTTATTCACAACTAGTTTTCTCTCCAAAAAACTTCACTTGTAAAACCCATACTTTTTGTTTGGTACAAATGTTGGTAGTAAATTCACACTATTCACTCACTAGAAACTTCAATATTACATTCACAATATTTACCCAATATAAACGCTAGCTGTGAACAGACTTGACTCCATAAAAAGTCGTTAGTAAAGCTTATACGTCATTCAAGAAATACTGAAAGAAAACTCACACTCGTTACTCATAATAAACTTCACTAGTAAACTCACAAAACTAACGGTAAATATCACTAGTAAACTCACAAAACTCGTGGTAAATATCACTAGTAAAAATATCGAATCATTTCCTACAAACACCACAATTAAATTCATGCTTTTCATTTTCCAAACACTACCAGTAAACTCCCACTTACATGCACAATAGAATCCCATAGTAAATCCCAATTCCCTTCCTACAAACATTACCAGTAAACTCCCACTTACATGCACAATAGAATTCCATAGTAAATCCCAATTCCCTTCCTCCAAACATTGCCAGTAAACTCCCACTTACATGCACAATAGAATTCCATAGTAAATCCCAATTCCCTTCCTCCAAACATTACCAGTAAACTCCCACTTACATGCACAATAGAATTCCATAGTAAATCCCAATTCTCCTTCCTACAAACACTGTTACCTCACTCGTACAGAAAACTACCAACACATCTTCACCAGACAAAGAAATAGAAGAAAGGAAAATCCCACCCCAATGAACTTCCGTCAGTCACTCAATGAAGAGAGAGAATTTTATATGACATTTCTATTGACGCAAAAGACTTCGAACTTTATTTCGAAGGGTTTTATTTAAATGGATGTGTCGGCAGGATCTGAAACAAAATCGGATTAGTGTAAGAAAGCCCGGTAACTTGTTTTCTTTTTAAAAATACCTCGTAGCTGCAAAATATTAGTCAGGCCAATTACATTTCCACTATCGACATTCGGTCAGCCACCGGTAAGAAATTTATTTGTATATCTATGCTTGTCTAAGTACTAATCACTAATTTTACAATAAAATAACTTATGTTATTATAGCATACACACTGAAACAGACAAAAAACAGACTTTTATGTTCATCCTCAAAACTATGCCACAACACCAAATACACAGTTGCGCGGAATTAGTCCGTTATCACTGCTGCTTACAGTTTGGGGGAAATACGGAGAAAGGGAGGTAACCCGCACTTAACTTTTATGCTATATCACGTGATATTATTCTTAGTTCGTACAAAAACGTTCGTGTATATATATTCTTTTCTGTCTTCACTAGTGTACGTAAATCCTACACAAGTGAATGCATTTTCTTTGCACATTCATAATACAAATGTGACCATTACAGGCTGAGCTGACTAGTTCATAAGCAAACTGTAGTAGGCTATACATCCTAGCACTATAGTCGTCTGTTCTTTTACACACAGAGACAAGTAAGCACACATGTATTGTAGTACAATACTCAGTCGTCAGTTCTTTTACACACAGAGACAAGTAAGCACACATGTATTGTAGTACAATACTCAGTCGCAGTATGTCCATACACCAGCATTTATGCACAGAGGGAAAAACAAGAGACATAGAGTCGGTCAGAAAAAAAGCCAGGGGGAAAAAACGCGAGACAGAGACAGACTTTCAAAACAAAGAGCATGAAAGAGAAAGACAAAATAATGTACAAGAATTAAAGAGACACAAATGCACACATAGCGATAAGCAGTAACACGTTTTGTAAAGCTGTCCTGTCAAGAAATCGAAGATCTCAATTACGAAGCATTAACAAAATAATATGAAAGACTGTCTGTCGATCTACTGTTTGACTCAAGTGAGTATTCCCGAGAATACTATATTCAGTTATAAAGATAGTACGTGTAATTACGCTTATTTTTCATAATACTGACATGTTTAAATCCTTACGCGCTTTTCTATCAGGACTCGACAATACACAACGGGGTCAGGACATATCGAGTGACAAAAACTCCCTTTGACCGGGGTTGGGGGGGGGTATGAACCCGTGACCTCCTAAAGTCGAATTATTCCTAGACGCATACCATATACACACACAAAATTAAAAATTTTCCACAAATACTTTTACAAAAAATGTGCTCGATTACAATAACATTAAAATAATAAAAATTATTTCAGTCTTGTCAAATAAACAAGGTCGCATTATTGTAGCAATGAGCATATATTTATAATCTTCGCTGTCACATTTTAATTTCTGTTTTTAACGCACTATCAAATAAATTTGTAAATATTACCTTAAACTATGTAACATGCAATTAATTTTAGCGTCATTTTTGGATTTGGAAAGTTTGAAATAGAAGACGATAACTCGGATACAATACTTGAGCGATAATTATGTTCATATATAATAATACTTTTCATTTTGAAGTTCAGCTAGACGATCTAGCAGAATGAAAGAAAATACGCCGAACGGTTAAAATTGCCTTTATGAAATGAATAGGGCAATGAATAATGAAGTGTCAGGATAAAATAATTTATGCTGAAAGCCTCGGCCAGCAGATGACTTTCCAAAAAGGCACGTAGAGCTAAATCGAGACTGGTGGCATCAGCAATGAGAATAGTTTGACCTATTTACACTCGACTTTTAGACTGTACGTCAATAGTTTCCATGAACCCGACTCTGACACCAAGTCCCCCAGCTGTTTATTTTCAACAGCCTACTCCACCCTTACGCCCACCCCGCGTTAGAAAACACTTGGATCATCTCCCCGTCCCTTTCCATATTACAGGTATACTTATATATGTGTGTGCGTGCACGCTCGATGCGCGCATGTGTTTGAGTGTCCATGTAGTATATGACTTTAGTACAGTTTATCTTTGCAAGTTGTAGGGCAAGATTTTCTCATTTTGATAAAGCGAAAAGTAAACTCTTAATGGGTGATTGTGAGTTCGAATGTAGCCAGTCACTGTGAATGTAAGAAGCGAAGTCAGTCATTGGTTGAATATAAGAGCAATTAATGCAGTCATTAGTGAATGCAGTCAATAATGAATATGAGAGCGAAAGTAGTCAAATAGCTGGTGAATGTAGTAACTTGTGAATATAAGAGTCAATCACTAGTGAATGTGAGAGAAATTAAGTCACTGGTAAATATAAGAGCGAAGACAGTCACTGGTGAATGTAAGAGTAAAGGTAGTCACTGAATGTAAGAGCGAATATAGTCACTGGTGAATGTAAGAGCGAATGTTATCAGTGGTGAGTGTAAAAGCTAATGTAATCACTGGTGAGTATAAGAGTGAATGTAGTCACCGGTGAGTGTAAAAGTTTGTGTAGTCACTGGTGAGTATAAGAGCGAATGTAATCACTGGTGAGTATAAGAGCGAATGTAATCACCGGTGAGTGTAAGAGTCACTGGTGAGTAAGAGTGAATACAGTCACCGGTGAATGTAAGAGTTTATGTAGTCATTGGTGAGTATAAGAGCGAATTGTAGTTACCGGTGAGTGTAAGGGTTTATGTAGGCACTGGTGAATGTAAGAGTTTATGTAGTCACTGGTGAGTATAAGAGCGAATGCAGTCACTGGTAAGTGTAGGAGTTTATGTAGTCACTGGTGAGTGAAAGGGCGAATGTAGTCAGTCACTGTTAAATGTAAGGGCGACAGTAGCCACTAATGAACGTAAAAGCAAAATATAGTCACTGTTGAGTATAAGAGCAAATATAGTCACCGGTGAGTGTAAGAGCGAATGTAGTTAGTCACTTGTGAATAAAACAGTAAATTTAGTCACTGGAGATTGTAAAAGCGAATGTGGTAACTAGCTAATGTGAGAGCGAAGGTATTCACTGGTGAATGTAAGAGCAAATGTAGTCACCGGCGAATTAAGAGCAAATATAGTCACCGGTGAAAGTAAGGCGAAGGTAGTCAGTCACTATTACATTCAGATGAGCATGATAGTGAAGAAACGATTTAAAGTTGTTATTGGTCGATGTGAGAGGGAAGGTAAAAGTTGATGAAAATGAAAGTGAAGTCAGAAGATAATCAATGAGGAATGTAAAAGTTGCCATTAATGGTAATGTAATGAAGATTTCATCTTTGAATGTAGTATTAAAGGTAAGTCATTGATGACTAAGAGATTAATGGTACTCTGGTAAGTCATTGATGGTAAGAGATTAAAGGTGGTCTGGTAAATCATTGGTGACTAATAGATTAAAGGTAATGTGGTAATTCATTGGTGATTAATAGATTAAAGTAGTCTGGAATGTCATTGGTGATTAAGAGACTAACGGTAGTCTGGTAAGTCACTGGTAACTAAGAGACTAAAGGTAGTCTGGTGAATATCTGGGCAAATGCAATTAATAATGACTATATGAATATGGGCAGTCAATGTGAATACCAGGGCGAAGGTGCTTTTTGGTGAACTTGAGAGGAAATGTCCCTGAAAATGAGATGGAAGGAGGGCGCTGCTGAATATAAAAGAGAATTATATTTACTGCCGAAAATAGGGGTGAGGGTAGTCACAGGTGATTAGTGAAAGTAAAGGTAGTAACTTGTAAATATGAAAGCAACGGTTGCCACAAGTTTAAAAAGTGAATATAGTCATTGGCTCCAAAAGTAACCACTAGTAAATAAGAGAGTAAAAGTAATGTCTTGTCACTATAGTGAATATAATAGTTAACGAATGGTGAATGAAATAAATTGATGTCTAGTCAATTAGTGAATACAATAGTTAACGAATGGTGAATGAAATAAATTGATGTCTAGTCAATTAGTGAATACAATAGTTAACGAATGGTGAATGAAATAAATTGATGTCCAGTCAATTAGTGAATACAATAGTTAACGAATGGAGAATGAAATAAATTGATGTCTAGTCAATTAGAATACAATAGTTAACGAATGGTGAATGAAATAAAGTGATGTCTAGTAGATATAATATTTAACGAATGGTGAATGAAATAAAGTAATCAGTGACTAATAGAAAGCATGCCTGTCTGCGATTGAAAAAGAAATCAAATTAATAAAGAGTTAATCCATACTGACGAGTAGAGAACGAAATTCAAAACTAAAAGGGCATAGCGGTTCCCCACCCCACCCCACCCCACCCCCAATCCATTTCTAGGCATTATGCAAGAAGGGTTACTTCGATACTTTGTAGCTGGAAACAATTTATAACAATAAAACTATAGTTCCAAAGTACACTGCCGCTAGAGAGGAAAGATTACACTCCTTAATGAACAACTATCCAGAGAGTGTACACTGCCGCTAGAGAGGAAAGATTACACTCCTTAATGAACAACTATCCAGAGAGTGTACACTGCCGCTAGAGAGGAAAGATTACACTCCTTATTGAACAACTACCTAAAGAGTGTACACGGCTGAGAAAGAGCAAAATTAAACAGGCTTAGAAGGAAGTAATCGACACAATGAATAGTAGCAAACAGAGACTAAGGAATATAAATGTTGGTGAGCAAAGTAAAAACTGGTGAGCAAGATAGTAGTGGTAAACACTCACTATGGAAGAGAGTAGTGTTAGTGAGTAAAGAAAACACTGGCTAAGAAGTGGCACATCTCTAAATCTGAGAGTGGAAAACTAATATCAATATATGAGTGGAAAAACAATGTCACGGTAAATATGGTAAATGCTGACATTATCTGTACAATGATGAGTCAGAGCAAAAGTATACACTGATTTGTGAAGCGTCTGTTTATAAAGTGATGAACAAAAGCTAACACTAGTTTGTGAACAGTTCATCTAAACGCTGGTGAACAAAACCTCACTCTAGTTTGTGAACAATTCAATCTATCCCTGATGAACAAAAGCTAATACTATTTGTTCATCACTATTCACTGATAAACTAAAGCTTACACTAGTTCGCGAACAGTTCATCTATACAATAATGAACAAAAGCTTACACTGATTTGTAAAGCATCTATCTATAGTATACACTGATGAATAAAATTGTTGTCTAGAACCGTGGGGTTAAACTTAGCTCGTTATGAACATGAATAGTTCTAGAGTTACATCTATGTTTCCTCCCAGGGGACCTATTTCCCCATTTATCAGAGCCTCCTTTGAACTCCGTGGCTCGTAATAAAACCCACCCTTATGGCTACTGATTCGTCGCCTAAGGAATGACGTAGAAAGACACTACTGAATTCTGACGACAAGCTTGACTGCACTGACAATTGTACTGAGACAACAGGATCTAGCTACACAAACAGTACGACAATTAACCTTAGAATATAGACAAGTCTTCTAAAATTAAAATTTATTACATTATTTAATGAAAGAAAAATAGAGATTTAAAGTCAAATTTGCATTTAAAAAATATACTCCTAGTGTTACACAATTCTGCAGCTGGTTGCTAAATTAATCATACCACAAATGAAGTTTCAATTTACTAATCGTTCTAATTTACTAATATATCAATCGCAGACACCGACAAGCAAAATGACAAGACAAAATGAAGGCTTCATTCACTTCTCATTCATACTCACTCAATGATCGTTAATCTCCCTTGATACGCAGAGTTCCATTCCAAAGAATGCTAACACTCACGATACAATCTGTTTCCCGTTCTAACGGTTAATCTGAGAACGTGACACCCGACCTACTTGAGAGTCCAGAGACAATTCTAAGTCAGACAACTAGTGGTCGTCGTAGTGTAGGGGGCGCTTCCGGCTTCCGCCGCTTTCGCGCTGTATTAGTCGCTGGAGTAAGACTATATATGCAGTTTCTGCGTTGGCCACCTGGTTTTAACATTAATCACGACTGATGTGTATAATGGTATTACTCTCTCTGTTGGGTGTTTTCCCCTATCCCTTGTCAGCCAGCCTTGATTTAATACTGGTCCTGAACTGACCCTTGTCAGCCAGCCCTGATTTAATACTGGTCCTAAACTGACCCTTATCAGCCAGCCCTGATTTAATACTGGCCTGAACTGACCCTTGTCAGCCAGCCCTGATTTAATATTGGCCCTGAACTGACCCTTGTCAGCCAGCCCTGATTTAAAACTGGTCCTGAAATGACCCTTGTCAGCCAGCCTTGATTTGATACTGGTCCTGAAATGACCCTTGTTAGCCTGCCCTGATTTAATATAGGTCCTGAAATTATCCTTGTCAGTCAGCCTGCCCTGATTTAATACTGGTCCTGAAATATCCCTTGTTAGCCTGCCCTGATTTAATACTGGTCCTGAATTGACCCTTGTCAGCCAGCCTTGATTTAATACTGGTCCTGAACTGACCCTTAGCCAGCCTTGGTTTAATACTGGTCCTGAACTGACCCACATCAGACACAGCACACTCAGTGCACACTCAGTGCACGCACACACACAACACACACACACACACACACACACACACACACACACACACACACACACACACACACACACACACACTCTCTCTCTTAAGAAGACATGACAAACAAATGACCACAACAGAGTACTGACAGGACAGCCGGCTGATTATGGGCACACACAAAATGCCCACAGCTAACTTACAGGCAAAGTTTAATCACCAACTAAGTTTTTAGTTGCTGAAATATACACTAATTTGCGAACAGTTCATCTATACAGAGATGAACAAAAGCTGACACTAGTTTGCAAACAATCTATCTATACAGTGATGAACAAAAGTTTACACAAGTTTGTGAACAGTTCGCCTATACACTGATGAATAAAGGCTTACGCTAGTTTGTGAATAATTCATCTATGCACGGATAAGTAAACAATTAAGGAAATGCAAATCTAAAAAGTCAACAGCAGATTAAGGGAAAGATAATTGATTATTATCCTGGAGAGTAAAGGCTTCCTTCCCATAACTCAAGTATAGTCTCACTATGGTGAACAGTGGCTTTCGAAATAACAAAACAAGAAAACCTCTTGACGCTTTAAAGTCAATGGTTACTTAAGCCCTGGCAAGTCGAAGACTGTTCAGACGCTTGCACGATGAAGGATGAAATCCTTATCCCATAAGCTCGTTTTTCAACTCATAGAATTGCCCACTGTGCTTCTCTGTGTTTATGCTGTAAAAATCAATCCGCACCGTATCGAACAGTGGATACAGGATATATTTATGACGTCATGACAGGGGAAAATCCAAACAATGACTATATAAACTGAAGAGTAATAATGTGAAACAGCGTGACGCTGACAACACCTCTCTCATACAAATAGTGCATGTATAATGGAATTCACCCAAGCGTAAACAAGCAGTAGGGACAACAGATGCTGCCTACAAATAAAAAATAAAATAATAAAGTGAAAATTCCCAGTGCAGTTGTTTTTATTTTCCTTATGTGCGGAGTTGTCGTTCCTTTATGGACACTGACACATTAAACACAGCTATGACGCCATTGTGCAGATCATAAACTCAAAGGCAAAGCCATATGTGCCGTTTAAATCCAGACGTCTGTCGGCTGGCAGATTTTCGCAATTCTACACTTCCAAGGTGAAACATGCGCGAAAACAATATTTGCTGCACTGTTGTGTCTGCTGTACACACGCCCAAACTTCTGCCCCTCCCCGCCCCACACCTAGTCTGCATGGCAGGTCACAGTACGACCATAGTTACACTCAGTAAAGTTTCAGAAAGTATGCATTACACTGGCTGAATTTACTCTCAGTGCCCCACACTGTCGTAGCTGACAGTAATTTTTTTTTTTAATGAACTGACGTAAGGAATCGAGTACCGTAGACAAATTTCAAGATATTCATACCAGAGTGGACTTAAGGAGTCGACTACTCTATATCGGACAAAATATCAAGACATTCGGACAAAAAAAGAAACAGACCAACACCAAGGAAGACAGACTGACTGGCACAAGATTGAATAAGCAATATAAAGTTCCATGATTTGTTCATGGCCTAGAAGAAAATTTCTTTTTAAGAAAACAAACGATGTACCTATTGACGTAGGTAATGATGTAGCAATATATTAAAACATCACCCAGCCGGAATGGGCTCCATTGAGAAAATATGTTCTCTGTATTGTGCGAAAAACAATCTGTGATAGAGAAACTCTGTGACTTATGGGTGAAATGAGATCGTGAAGACGACACCATCTAAGCATCAGACCTAAACACGAACATATGCACACTCACTCAAATGAACGACAGTATTATATTTATAGATGCTGAATCGACATGATGAATACCTTGACACAAATTTGTCCACTGGCCTTTTGGTAGGAAATCCACTTTCACTACAACTGTCTTGGCTGTGATTACATGCTCCGACAACCTGCGCGATCTCCTATACAGTAATGAATGAAAGGGAGAGCAGGATATATATATATATATATATATTCCTGTGCTGCCCACGCATCTTCATAAAGGTGCTATGTTGTAGTCATAGTGAAAAAAGTAAAAGTGAAAGAAGTAATCTTGTTCAAGGTACCAGTCAGATTGTCTACTGCCTATCACACAATGCAAGCTCTTGCTCTGTTTTGAACACCCTATGCACTACATATTTATTGTATATTAGCAACACTCCATGCTGTGTGTTTTGAACACCATATGTACTATGTAATAACAATACCCTAAGTACTGTGTTTTGAACAAGACAACATTGTATATGAGTGTATTAAAAAACATTCATTGCATTGTATATATCTTGTCCAGAAACAACATCCTATGCACTATGTATTCTTGCACAGGAACAACGTCCCATGCACTATGTATTCTTCCACAGGAACAACTTCCTATGTACTATGTATTCTTGTCCATAAACAACATCCTATATACTGTGTATTCTTGCCCATAAACAACATCCTATATGCTGTGTATTCTTGCCCATAAACAACATCCTATATACTGTGTATTCTTGCCCATAAACAACATCCTATAT
Organism: Sinotaia quadrata; assembly: GCA_028829895.1. NCBI lineage: Eukaryota > Metazoa > Mollusca > Gastropoda > Architaenioglossa > Viviparidae > Sinotaia > Sinotaia quadrata. The sequence continues at coordinate 138,698,023 of CM054178.1, read as the reverse complement.
ACTGTGTATTCTTGCCCATAAACAACATCCCATGCACTATGTATTCTTGTCCATAAACAACATCCTATATACTGTGTATTCTTGCCCATAAACAACATCCTATATGCTGTGTATTCTTGCCCATAAACAACATCCTATATACTGTGTATTCTTGCCCATAAACAACATCCTATATACTGTGTATTCTTGCCCATAAACAACATCCTATAATACTGTGTATTCTTGCCCATAAACAACATCCTATATACTGTGTATTCTTGCCCATAAACAACATCCTATGCACTGTTTGTGCTTACCCAGAAACAACATCCTATGTTCGACAGATTATTTTTAATGACGAGAATATAAGAATATTCTCATCTCCCCACGTCTATGATATATACACATCTCTCAATTTGCTTGCAATGGACTGAAAAAGTACCCTCCCCTACCCTTTCCAGAGCAATCCCCAGTATTGTGAATAAACACCACAAAATAACTCTGACCTGGCAAACGTCCTTCAAAGGCCTACACCTGTCTTATTATTATGTCCCCACCACTATTCCTGACATTTTAACCCAGTTATAACATGATGTCGAGGGTGTTGATAAACAAAGAAATAGAATTTATTAACAATATAAATTTACTACACAATACCCAGCAATTCGACATTGATCAATTACAAATAAAGACGTATACAACAAATACACATAGAGATAAACAAAAATAAAATTATAAATATATACTGACCATTCAAGTCTAATGCCCTTTTAATAATCATCTATGTTCCTCTGAATTTTCTCCACTCCTCCCTTAAAGACTCCTGGAGTGAATAGTTTTCTCTAATAATGTTACTTCAGTCAATGACGTTTAGACAACACAAATATGCACATCACAAAGTAAGGAAATTCAAAGTGTGTTTCATGGAATGTCAACACGATCTGAATCGAAATTTCACCTCTCTGCCTTTTCCAAATGCAGTGGATGATGTCACATGCCTTCACTCTCTTGCTTCGTGGGACTCAGTGCACTGGCAGTCAAGCTCAGGAGTGGAACCAGGGACCCAGTTTAAAGGAAGATATTTTGGGGAGTACTGCCCTTGCTGATATGGCATTAATCATGTGAATCCCCAAAATGGAGACCACAGAGAAAACATGCCTTACTGCATGCAGAATTCCTCGGCAGTGATGGCAAGGGGTAATTTTCCACGACACGGGTTCCCCCATGTATTACCTTAACACCCATTGGTCAGCTGCACTTCACCGGCAGATGGCCAATGGTTAGCCCTAATTGGCTAGCTCTCCACCAGGAATGACCCCAGTGTCTATTAATTATAATATTACTTCAGGCAATGTCTAGTTATCCATTTAGGATTAACTGTTGCAAGTTTTGATTGTGTATTTGCTTAAATTGTAGTGCATTACGTCTATTTTAAAATCTTACTGCATAAATATCAGTTATAGGAATAAAGTGGTCTACAATTTTATCACACAAATATATGATAAGTAAAAGTATATGGAAACAAGTGACAAATAAAGGAAGGGGTGGAAATATTTGTCACATTGTGCACTACATATATTTTTGTCTAGAAACAACATCGTGCGTATTTCTGTTCCTTGAAAAAATCCCAGCGGCCATTTTAAAATCTAATGAATATTACAATTGATGCTGTCATTGCCAGTATCTGTCCAGTCAACCCGCTGTGATTGTCATCTGGCATGAAGAAGCAAAACAAAATCTCTTCCGTGTTAACATTTGGTGAACTGCAATCCCCATTTTCCCCACAAAAACACATGCACACGTGCGCACATACACACATCACACTATATGTGAATAACTAGCACCATTATGGATTGATCTTCCATCATGACTCAGCAAATAGCATGTGTCGAGAAGTTGAGCAGTGTCCAATACTTCCCTTCTGTTCACAGTAACAAGAACGACTGGGTGACTCTCCTGAGTACCTACTCAACCCTTCCTTTAGTAAAACAAAAAAAACAACAAAAAAACTTTGATCTACTTAATCATCTTTATCGTCATTGAGTACATCGATATACATTGTTTTCCTTTCAAAGTGACCAAACTGCCTAATGCTAAATGTTCAATTTTGCAACAGTCGTTATCTTTCTGGTTGTTAGTGAGGGCTTGCTCACAAAATAAGCTATCTTGTCTTTATTCTAGTCTCTGATTACATTCAATGTGCGCGGGGGGAAACACTGTCAGTCAATAGCATTTGCGTCACTATAGTGCAGAGAATAAAAGCCAAGAAATAAAGTACAAAACATGGATTGTCAAATAGGTTTAACGATGTTGTCAATAGTATATAGCAGAATTAAACTGTAGTCAACAATATACAGTGATATTAATATTAAAGTGCAGTCAACAATATATATATATCAATATATATATATAGTGATACTAGTATTAAACTGAAGTCAACAGTATAGAGTGATAACAGTATTAAACTGAAGTCAACAGTTTATAATGATATTAGCTGCTTCAACAGTGTACAGTGATAACAGCATTAATCTGCAGTTAACAGTATATAGTGATAACTGTATTAACTTCTGTCAAAAGTAGTGAGTGATACTAGTATTAAACTGCAGCACACAGTATACAGTGATAACAGTATTAAACTGCAGTCAAAAGTATATAGTGATACTAGCATGAAACTGCAGTCAACAGTACATACTGATAATAGTTTTAAACTGCAGTCAACAATCTACAGTAATAATAGTATTAAACTGCAGCTAAAAGTCTATAGTGATAACAGTATTAAAGTGCAGTCAAGAGTATACAGTGATAACAGTATTAATCTGCAGTCGACAACATATAGTGATAACAGTATTAATTAATGCATCAACAGTCTATAGTGATAACAGTATTAAACTGCAGTCAACAATTTATAGTGATACTAGTATTAAACTGTAGTCAGAAGAGTATATGACAAAAAATAACGAACGGAAGTTTTAAACAATAGTAATTAGCATGTAAATTATAAACATTATGACAGAGACGCGTCACAAGGTATCAACACACATCAACACATATACCACACATAACATGAAGTAAAATACCTGAACATACAAACCATGCATAGTTATATCGAACGTGTGTGAGTGCGAACATAAGCATGAACAAACACACCATTCACAATTCCACTAAGCAGGTGTTATCAACATACTAATTTTTTTTTTTTTTAAAGATTTAACGAGCAAACAAGAGGATAAGAAAATCCGTACTACTAATAACATTTCTGAGAAACAATCATTGCATAGGGAACAAGCCAGGGCACTGAGACTTGCTTTAGTTCACATCCAATTGTATTTGTAGCTGAGAAATAGTTGGCGTATAGGGAACAAGACGTAGCTCAGAAGGTGGGCCAGTTCATTAAGACTCGTTAATTAAAGTGGCTAAGGTTCGATACCTTTTCGGGGTGATAGAAATTACCGGTGATCTTCACCCGCTCCCTAGCTCACAAAGGTGGACAGAGTGTCGGGGGTGGGACGATAATCACTTCCCGTGTACATCAGGCCGCGCAAACTGAAGATATCTAAGCAAAAGTATAAATAAAAAAGATTGGGCTGTTGTTCAGGCAAAATTGCACACCTTCATCCTCCCCACCTTTGACATCTAATATCCCTCCTTTCCACAATATAAACCTTTGCATTTGCGCCCGTATGTGAAATCAGCGATAGTCGTAAATGGCTGTGAGAACTAGTTAACGAAGCAAATGTTCGAACAGACCAGGCAGTCGGACTTCTTGAACGCGCTCCGAAGGCGCTTGAACACAGCTCACGCATGGGGTACTAAGCAGGAAATGGATCGCCGCTCCTTTCTAGTTGATCTTGACTGCATACCGCTCTCCCGCTGGCAACAGTGGGCTCTCAGAAGTCTGAAGTGCGCACCTGACTACAATAGCAATAAATGAATAAGAATTCACAAAGCAAGGGAAACTACTCATAGACAGTTCTGGATTATGCGGAATTACCGATCCTAATACACCGATAACGTAGTTGTTGGAGGGTTTAAGATTTTGTTTTGTTTTGTGTTTATTTTTTGTGGGAAGTCTTTTTAAGTAAACCGTATCGCTAGCAATAGCATATCTGGTTCCTTAAGGTAGTGGTTCCCAACCTTTTTACCTCTAAGAACTACTTTTCCAACTGCACTAAAGTTGCGGATTAGAAGCTTTATGTAATGTCGCAATGCCATAAACACTTAATTGTTTTTATTCAACACAAGTTGTTAACTAGTTGCCAGATATCAAGGAAATTGTAAGGTAATAGTAATAAAATAATAAATTATACCTACAATTTATTGGTTACATACTTGATAACATTTCACCTAGCTGTGTTTCTGTTTTAGTGGTCAGTGTCAGAGTATGTGATTGTATGTAAATGTGTGTGTTACATATACTTCAGTACAACAGCAGTACTGGTAAAGAATAGTTCATTGGTTGTGTTATATTCGTATACGTGTTCTGTGTGCTGACTGTGACTTTCAAGATCTGACTAAGTCGTAAGGAGTTATATGTGTATTGTTGTGTGACAGGAAACGGATGCTTAAGACCATGATTGAACAGCTTAAACACGACTGGTAGACCATGATTGAACAGTTTAAACACGACTGGTAGACCATGATTGAACAGTTTAAACACGACTGGTAGACCATGATTGAACAGCTTAAACACGACTGGTAGACCATGATTGAACAGTTTAAACACGACAGGTAGACCATGATTGAACAGTTTAAACACGACAGGTAGGCACAAGCACAATCTCGAGCAAACACGACAGAGAAGAAAGATTCACCTGTAATTCTAAGTCTAGTATTATGAACCTATGGAGATAGACAAAAACCGTCAGCAACCGAAAAATGATTTATTTATTTTACATTTGTTTATAACTGTTTCCGTTGAATGTGATAATGTTGCATTGACTGACTTGAAGTTTACCTTTTACAGCTTCATCCTCGCAGACCCTTTTAACGTCCTATCCGACGGACTAAACACTAAGCTAACATCTCGAGGCAGGGAATGTTAAGTTATTCACCCTGAAAAGAGATGACCAAAGATGAATAACGGCCTAATTCTGACCTATCGCCTGTCTCCAGCTCCATATCTCCTGAACGCACAATGCTCTTTAAAACAGATCATTTATTTGAGTTTATATTCACATATAACACATATTAAACAATATAAGTTCTACAGATCTCTACAGATTGTCTGCCCTTAAATTATTTGCTTAACTTAAACTTTTCAATGTAGTGTACTAGTACTTTAAACTCTGGCTCACCCACACTTCCATGCATGCATTCACACAGTCCAGCACTTGCTCTCGCGGGTTGAAAAAAACCACATATCTATTTCGAGTCAAGAGTAAACTCAATCAGCTGGACAGGATACCAATCTATCGGCGTCCGAGTCAAATCAAACGTGTACTTTGGCAGTAGGGGTGGTTCTCTTAAATCATTCTACCTGTCTATTTTAAATCTCTCTCTCTCTCTCTCTCTCTCTCTCTCTCTCTCTCTCTCTCTCTCTCTCTCTCTCATTTAAAAATATTTCCTCATTTTAAATAAGTGTTAATGTACTATATCTTTCTATCAGTCGAATTTTTAATCTAAATTAATATATATATATTTTTTTTTTAATCTATGCTTAACAGTAAACCATTTATCTCCATAGAAATGCCACTTTATCACTAATTTAAATTACTTTATCGCTGATTTTATATTACTCTATCGCTGACTTAATATTACTTTATCGCTGACTTTAGATTATTATGTCAGTGATTTATTTATAACATTAAATCCCTTTGTGACTAAGTAGGCTGTAGTAAATATCATAGTTTGGATTTTGGTAGGTTATTCATGCTAGTGGTTAACTCTTATTTTTGCGATGTCTCCCTGAAAGGACTCATACCTTAATTTAGTATCGCCAGTACTTCAAAAGCGTTTGGTTCTGACACAAATTTTGTTAGTTTATAAAACTCTATATTCTATTACTTTAATATGCACTGCAAATTCTAAAACCGAATTGCAATCTAGCTTTAAAATAATAATTGGCATACTAACATTTCAGATTTCTATAATCTTTAAATAACAATAGAACATGTTTTGGCATCCTGTATTATGGTTCTTATCTGGCGAGAGGAAAAAACGTACTATAAAATAATTTTACGGTAACGAACACATTCTGAAAACCGACATTTACGCAAGCGAAGCCACCAACTTATCTAATTATAGTATAAAACGATTAAAGCCACCAACTTATCTAATTATAGTATAAAACGATTAAAGCCACCAACTTATCTAATTATAGTATAAAACGATTAAAGCCACCAACTTATCTAATTATAGTATAAAACGATTAAAGCCACCAACTTATCTAATTATAGTATAAAACGATTAAAGCCACCAACTTATCTAATTATAGCATAAAACGATTAAAGCCACCAACTTATCTAATTATAGCATAAAACGATTAAAGCCACCAACTTATCTAATTATAGCATAAAACGATTAAAGCCACCAACTTATCTAATTATAGTATAAAACGATTAAAGCCACCAACTTATCTAATTATAGTATAAAACGATTAATTACTTTACATATTTACCAACTTATCTAATTATAGTATAAAACGATTAATTACTTTACATATTTACCAACTTATCTAATTATAGAATAAAACGATTAATTACTTTACATATTTACCAACTTATCTAATTATAGTATAAAACGATTAATTACTTTACATATTTACCAACTTATCTAATTATAGAATAAAACGATTAATTACTTTACATATTTACCAACTTATCTAATTATAGTATAAAACGATTAATTACTTTACATATTTACCAACTTATCTAATTATAGTATAAAACGATTAATTACTTTACATATTTACCAACTTATCTAATTATAGTATAAAACGATTAATTACTTTACATATTTACCAACTTATCTAATTATAGTATAAAACGATTAAAGCCACCAACTTATCTAATTATAGTATAAAACGATTAAAGCCACCAACTTATCTAATTATAGAATAAAACGATTAAAGCCACCAACTTATCTAATTATAGAATAAAACGATTAAAGCCACCAACTTATCTAATTATAGAATAAAACGATTAAAGCCACCAACTTATCTAATTATAGCATAAAACGATTAAAGCCACCAACTTATCTAATTATAGCATAAAACGATTAAAGCCACCAACTTATCTAATTATAGCATAAAACGATTAAAGCCACCAACTTATCTAATTATAGCATAAAACGATTAAAGCCACCAACTTATCTAATTATAGAATAAAACGATTAAAGCCACCAACTTATCTAATTATAGAATAAAACGATTAAAGCCACCAACTTATCTAATTATAGCATAAAACGATTAAAGCCACCAACTTATCTAATTATAGAATAAAACGATTAAAGCCACCAACTTATCTAATTATAGAATAAAACGATTAAAGCCACCAACTTATCTAATTATAGAATAAAACGATTAAAGCCACCAACTTATCTAATTATAGCATAAAACGATTAAAGCCACCAACTTATCTAATTATAGCATAAAACGATTAAAGCCACCAACTTATCTAATTATAGCATAAAACGATTAAAGCCACCAACTTATCTAATTATAGCATAAAACGATTAAAGCCACCAACTTATCTAATTATAGCATAAAACGATTAAAGCCACCAACTTATCTAATTATAGCATAAAACGATTAAAGCCACCAACTTATCTAATTATAGCATAAAACGATTAAAGCCACCAACTTATCTAATTATAGCATAAAACGATTAAAGCCACCAACTTATCTAATTATAGTATAAAACGATTAAAGCCACCAACTTATCTAATTATAGCATAAAACGATTAAAGCCACCAACTTATCTAATTATAGCATAAAACGATTAAAGCCACCAACTTATCTAATTATAGCATAAAACGATTAAAGCCACCAACTTATCTAATTATAGCATAAAACGATTAAAGCCACCAACTTATCTAATTATAGCATAAAACGATTAAAGCCACCAACTTATCTAATTATAGCATAAAACGATTAAAGCCACCAACTTATCTAATTATAGCATAAAACGGTTAAAGCCACCAACTTATCTAATTATAGCATAAAACGGTTAAAGCCACCAACTTATCTAATTATAGAATAAAACGATTAATTACTTTACATATTTACCAACTTATCTAATTATAGCATAAAACGATTAATTACTTTACATATTTACCAACTTATCTAATTATAGTATAAAACGATTAATTACTTTACATATTTACCAACTTATCTAATTATAGTATAAAACGATTAAAGCCACCAACTTATCTAATTATAGTATAAAACGATTAAAGCCACCAACTTATCTAATTATAGTATAAAACGATTAAAGCCACCAACTTATCTAATTATAGTATAAAACGATTAAAGCCACCAACTTATCTAATTATATCTAAAATCTATAATTATATCTAAAACGATTAATTACTTTACATACTTATATCACTATGATAGTAAAATTACTTTACATATTTATATCACTATGATAGTAAAATCATTCTTTCTCTCTCACTAAAAAGTTTCTAAATCACTAGCTTCTAAATCACGTAGAACTATCACTCTAGCTTTCAATCATTTTTATCTGTGTAAAAATCCCTACATTACTAGCATTAAATAACTCTTAGTACTGAATATGAAATCATTTTATTATTCTAGTTATGTACATATTAAATCGCTCCTTTACTAACTGTACATAATGTTCATGATAAATCTCCGTACCACCGACTTTAAATCACTTTAATTTTAAATGCTTTGATTAATGTGTACCAGTATGCGTGCAAGTGTGAATGACTATGTGTGCAACACACATTAAGAAAATGGTCAATCCTCAGTTAATTTCACTCATGCCCATACAGAAACTGTTATCGCTCATAAATGTATTTATTTGCTTCCATTCTCAAAAGCGCGAAGTTATAATATTCTGCCCGTTTCTTGTGGCGCTATTAAGTGTAAGTGCGCTGAAAGGGTCGAAGAATTGTATAGGCTGCTTGAACATTTGGTCGTAACTCTCTCGGGAATAAAGCCTTTAATAGATTCTTCACTAACAAAAACGCGATGCTACATTAACGGGTTATTGTCTGCAAACAAGCACAAAGGCTTCTGAAGAAGCACTGCTTCAATTGTCATCACAGAGACCTTAGAGGCCGTGTACATAATTCATCACAAACCTCTGAACCATTATCCTTGCTTTCTTCGGTCTCTCATAATCAACCTGTTTTTTTTATCCAAGTCTAGTCATCCAGTTTTTCTTAGTCTAATCAACCAGTTTTTTTCTGTCCTAGGCTGGTCAACCAGTTTTTTTCTGTCCAAGTCTAGTCATCCAGTTTTTCTTAGTCTAATCAACCAGTTCTTCTGTCCTAGTCTAGTCATCCTGTTTTTCTTAGTCTAATCAATCAGTTTTTCTGTCCTAGGTTGGTCAATCAGTTTTTCTGTCCTAGGTTGGTCAATCAGTTTTTCTATCCTAGTTTAGTCAACCAGTTTTTCTATCCTAGCCGATTCAATTCTTCGATCATATTAAAGTCCAGTCAATCAATTTTTTAAAATTCTAGCACATTAAAATAACGTACTGGAAATATAAATGTGGTAATATGATTACAAATTATTACATAACAATTATATTATGAGTCATCAGTGTAGTGCAATTACCACGCTCTGTCATCAGCAGCTCTCGCTCTCTTACTCTCTCCCTCGCTACCCTCCCCCTTCCATCTCACCCATTTCCTTTTCTTTAGGTGTTTTGCTGATTAATTTTGACGCCAAGGCAGTGACGCTTAATACCAACTTAACCACGTGACTCACGTAGAAGCACACAATAGCAGTAATCAGGGTGAGACAAGCACGGTTCTGCGAAAGGAGACGCAAACACTCCAGCTCGTCCTGAAATGTTGACACTGCCGTCATAACCAGCAGATGAAAAGAAAAGTACTGATCAGTGATAATTTTCGAGACAGTGATCAGTGATAAATCTTTCAGGTCACTTTGAAGAGACCTGTGATTAAGGAAAACACAACTCTTATTCTTTACAATACTCTGCATACTAATTTACAATAGACTAGATTTGTTCAAATTACTCTATAATAAATTCTTCATGAAGAAGAAAAGAAATTGTTCTTAAAAACTCCCAGCTTTCACGCTTCTTACGATGTGCAGCAGAGTAAATTTGCTTATCCCTATTTCTAGACTTAATTGTAATTATAAATTGTCAAAGTGACCCGACCTTGGGCACTCCTTAAGATGGTATTTTTGTAAGTGTCAGAGTTGGAGTAAACACCTTGAGTTGAGAATTTCAACTCAAGTTGAAATTGCTAATGCAATCCATACTAGTTCCAACTGGATGAGTACTTTTTATTATCAATGGTTAAGATTAATGAGAATGAAACATCCAATGGGCTGAGATCAAATGTTTACCTGCTGTAGACAATTCTATGTCTAATCCTTTGAATTCAGAGTGGCAAGAAGTCTGGTCATGAAAGGCAGCCATTAGCATAATGGTGAATTAACTGACTGATTGAGAGAGAATGGATTTCGAAATATTTTGTGCATTTTGCTATTGATATGTTATACTTGTGTTTTACATAGTGATGTAAGATGTGAGTAGATTATTATTTCTACAGCCTAAGATGCTCAGAGTATGCTAAACACTTAACATTGTTTCTATAATGAATGTGCTCATAAAACCGATATGCTGCTTTTATTATGCTGAGTGTGTGTATTGAGCTAATAAATACTGTTGCTGGAAACTGTAAGTTCAGACTTGAATGTGAGAGAGGGGAGTTAAAGATGAATAAACTGAAAACTTAGTGTTTTTTCTCTGATTACATTTTACAGGAATAAGCAACCTTATCATTTTTTAACCTGAAACTCCTGGTTTACTGATTATAAACTGCTACAACTGTGGTAGACATGAGAAGTATCTACCACAGTGTGCAAATATAAGGAATACACTGCACTCCACTGATATATGGTGGCAAAGTATGCTGAATACATCAAGCAATTTTTGGTACAAAGAAAAATTACTAGAAGTTGCTACAATTGTTGTTCTGCTTGAGGGAGCTAATACAGTGGAGCACCAGAAGGCCTAGTGAGAAAGTAGCTAGTCAGTGTTCTACAACATGAGAATTGACAGTAATAACGTGAACAATAAACATGTGACTTTGTTACAAAAAGCATGCGAAAGGACTTGTAACTTGGCCTAGACAGGGTGACATAAAAACTATTATTATTGCTTAACTCTAATAATTCCATTTCTGTTCTCTGATAAGAACTATCCTGTGATTTGTATTGACATTAATCTGCTGAATTGTGTTTTAGAATATAAGACTGTACAGGTATTAAAATTAGTTGAATGAGGTTTTGTGGAAATATTGGTGTCAAGTAATCTTTTTCATTGTATTGGTTATATATGTATATTTATTATTGATTTAATAAATTTATTGAACTTCTTACATATATTGATAACCATATGTTGGAGAAGAAAGTGGGTGGATGGAGTTTGCTAAATAAAGATTATAAGATGGATTTATCTTCACCTTTAGTAAGACGTTTTCCACCTACAGAAATAGTGTTTGATAGTAAATGTTTGTCTTTAATGTTGTGGAAGAGAGAAAACGTTTACAGCGCCCGCATATCCGCCAAGTGGGAGAGATCAGTGGTGTCTGCTGGAGAATTATTAAGAACATAACTTAATATTCTCATCACTTGTAATTAGTTATGGATGAATAATTAATTAATAATAATTATAATAATAGCCATTAGCAATGTTGTATTGGCGTCACACGTTATCTCCTTTCCCTATAAGCGTGCTCTAGAGGAGAAAAAAATAAATTAAAATTAAATAGATATTTGTATAGACGTGCACGCATAAACACACCAACCAACGACCGTTGAGTGGGTTTAAAGCAAACAAAAGTCAACAATAAACACGCGTTTACGAAAATAATAATTTGCTAGGTAGATTATGTCCAGTATCATTATTTTTTAAATAACAAAATTAATATCATAATTAATCAAATGAGAGATGTTCGTTAGCGACTTTATAAGCAATTACTTCGATACGTTCCACACTTGATTACGTGATGTTTAATTTTATTTTTCTAATAACTCTTTTTCTGTGTGTATACATACATACATACATACATACATATATTATGTATACATACATACATACATACATACATATATACATACACAAATGCGCGCTCAGCTTTCTCATTCACTCAACACAGACAAAAGTAAAATTATACTTTAAATATTCTTCTTTTTCTTTTCATTTCGCATCTGGTCATCTTTAGTAATTGCCACTTCAACAAGGAACACAAATTGAAATTAGCACGGATATTTAATCACTCCAAGGCTGGGATTATCGGGCCTACTCAGTCCTTCATGTGCTTGCTTGAGAGAGACTGTGAAACCTGACAAGGGTTGTTGCGATCGACTCCACGCATGATCACGTTTACAGCAGGATTACCTCCCATTGACTCTATGAGTCACAACCCGGGACAATACCATGGCCTGGTTCCACATGAAGTAATTCATAAGACAACTTTGAAAAAAAAACACCCTCATATACATTATACACGAATTTGTTGTACTTCACTGTTAAAAGGAAAATTAGAATAATAACGTAACTGTCTCCAATTTACAATCGGAATCTTTTTTTTTAAATATTCCGTTTTTAAACTACATCCGGACGATATTACTTTTAAAAGATATATATATATATATATTTTTAATAACCACTGCAATACAACATCAAAATTAAAAATAAAAGGGAAAAAGGTAAGGTTACAGTTATTTTAACTGTCTAGCTATTTCTTGTCGTTCTGATGTACCAGAGCATAAACTCGAATACTGTCGATTACAGCTCACTGGATTCATCCTCCAGTTTAATTATAAATCCCTTGCCTAAGAAACACACATATACACACAACACACATAAAGGCATTTATTTAAGTTTTGTTTCTTACAGCAAATTCAGAAAATACTTCTGCAAACAAGCATGCATCCACCAAATATACAACTTTTCATTTACAAAACCATACCTGGACATAAATGAAGGTAATTTAATTTGCATACAACTCGACTTAAGTGTATGTAGGTCGTATAATTTCTTGCATACGACTGCACACAGGTATATATAGATCGTTTAATTTACATATGACTGGACATAATTGAAGGTAATTTAATTTGCATACAGCTCGACTTACATGTATGCATACTAATGTACACAAGTTTAAGCAGATCGTTCAATTTACATACGACTTGACATAAATGAAGGTAGTTTAATTTGCATACTACTGGATGTATGAATATTCAGGTCCTTTAATTTACATGCTATTGGATATAAATGAAAGCCGTTTAATTTGCATACGACTTAAGCATATCTATTATAATTTATAAGCGAGCGGGCATGGAAGGAAGGTCGTATAATTAGCATACACCTGGACTTAAGTATATGCAGGCTGTTTAATTTGCATACGACTACACGTAAAATGCCGGTCGCTTAATTTGAATGCACTGAACAGAGAAAAAAAAACAGCTCCACTGCCATTCTATAATCTTTAGATGCCATCAAACAAATGTGTTTCTTTTGAAAGTTTAATTCATTAAATCAATTTAGTAAAACCTCTTGTATCAGGCTATTTGCAAAACTAACTTGGGTGGCAATGGTCCAACTTCCTAATGAAATGTCTGGGGAATTTTCTAAAATTCTGAACATAAAACCAAAACTCTCTTTGGCACTCTTTCAGCGACCAGCTGCTACTGCCTTTGACTCACCAATAGACTATTGTCTCTGTTTTCCTACCAACTGCAAAGCACCATGTCATTCCAATTCTACATGTATTTGTATTTATTATGAGAAAGACTGTCAAAACGTAAACCCACTCCGTCAGCCAAATGCCAAGCCACCTGAAAGGAAGTCTCCTGAGCTTTTGAGCTTAGACAAAGACGAGTGAGCTCAGAGACGATAACTATTTTCAGCTGCAAAACTGGCTAACGCTTTTTTAAAAAAAAAAAAACTTAATACACTTGTATCGTGTAGCACTGTTTGTTTATTTAGTATTGTGAAGTTTTCACAGCATTTTTAAAAATTAACGATTGATGATTAAGAGCTCTTATAAGTCATCTAATGTTAAATCACCATATAATACGACAAACTTAGTATTCAAAACACCATATAGTATGACAAACTTAGCACTCAAATCACCGTATGGTATGACAAACTTAGTACTCAAAAAACCACATAATACGATAAACTAAGTTAGTACTCAAAACACCACATAATATGTCAAACTTAGTTAGTACTGAAAACACCACATAATACGACAAACTTAGTACTCAAATCACCACATAATATGACAAACTTAATATTCAAATCACCGCATAATATGACAAACAGTACTGAAAACACCACATAATATGACAAACTTAATATTCAAATCACCGCATAATATGACAAACAGTACTGAAAACACCACATAATATGACAAACTTAATATTCAAATCACCGCATAATATGACAAACAGTACTGAAAACACCACATAATATGACAAACTTAATATTCAAATCACCGCATAATATGACAAACAGTACTGAAAACACCTCATAATATGACAAACTTAGTATTCAAATCACCGCATAATATGACAAACAGTACTTTTCTCCCTCCAATTTCTACAAATAAAAAAAAAAAAAAACATCCTAACAGTTCAATGTATGTTCCATTCCCGTCCTTAAACCTACTACATAGTAACTATAGCATATTCATGAAAACAAAAAAGGTTAGGTCATTGCTTTGATACAAATCACGATATGTACAACTCAACAAAATCATTCACCTATCTGTAAAAGAAAACTCAACATCCGTGGATACTGACGCGTACTACTGGATGGACGGATGGATGGAGGAGGAAGAACTTGAAGTCCATATTGGATTGGAATTAACGTGTATTTCTAAACTGTCAGTGAAATATCGTCGTTTTACCTATATTCAGCATCTCATAATGCGTTCGTGTCTCGAATGTCTTGATTTATTAACCTTATAAAAACTCAAAGCGCTTTACAATAACTAATCATAAAATACACAAATACAACCTATTTAAAAGCACATAAGAGAACTAAAGAATTTTTTTTACTGAAATCAAATGCAACGTGATATTATGTAACAAATAACATGTATTTACAAAAGGAAATGTACAGAAATGTAAATTTTTACACACTTCAATATGAAAAAATAATAATAGGGTGGTTGAGTTGTTGAATGTCAACTACCGCAAGTTGATGTAAAGACAAAAATATACTACTAAACTTGTTCAAGGTGAGACACAGTAAACGTTCTATTAAAACTATCACTGTAATATTAATTAATTTTATTAAAAAATAAGTATGAGAAAATACTGTGCTGAAATCTTTGTATTTGTAATCATTCTTGTCCATGTGTTTTAATGCTTATTCTGCATTTTTTTCTACATGTATCTGTTATAATTGATTTGTCTGAGTTTGAGGTACAATTATTTAATTGTAGGGTTGCATCTCTTTTGTTTTAACATTAGTTAAATGTAATTCTCTCTCTCTCCTTCTCTATTCTGTTTATCTGTGAGTGCAATAGACTAAGTGCATGTTTATCATATATAACCTGTCATTGAAGTCATACGCATTAGAATGTTCCTAACTAATTGTCATGCAATTGTCACTTTCTTGTGTGAGAGAACACCTCTTTCCCGGTGTCAGGTGATGTGATTAGAGCTTTTCTCGGCTTCGCGTATTTGTGCATAATCGACGAACGCCCCAAAGACAAAAATAGCAGGCCATTTAAAGTGTGATTGTACATCTGACAACAGTCTTGTTGCTTATGTTTGGTTTGTAGGACTGCTTTTGACTTTAAGCATCGTACTGGTCTATGTTACAAAGCTAATAACATCGTACTGGTCAATGTTACAAAGCTAATAACATCGTACTGGTCTATGTTACAAAGCTAATAACATCGTACTGGTCTATGTTACAAAGCTAATAACATCGTACTGGTCTATGTTACAAAGCTAATAACATCGTACTGGTCTATGCTACAAAGCTAATAACCAAACCTGTGCTGAAAGTATGGACATTATAGTAGTCGGCCTGATCATAAACCTAGACACAGATGGACCGCCAAGCCCAGCCTAAGTATTAGTAGATACAAATTATGTGCAGTATGCATGTCCGCTTAATTGTAAACAATGGCAAAATTTGCCGAAAACCTCATAAACGATGCCTTTGAAGTCGATATTTTAATAATGGTAACAGTTCAATAAATCATTTAAAAATAATTTAACGGATACCTGTTGTTTTTTCTTTTGAGCATCTGTTGTTTACATTAACTCTTGTAGATTGCAATAATTGGCCTGAATCAGATGAAACACATTCCGATAAATATTAGAATATGCAGTTAACACTGTGCGTGTTTCTTGTTTTTACTTGTTTAAATTAGAAAATTGAATATGTTATCTGCTGGTCGAATAGTTTTATTTTGTTTTTGCGATTATGTGTTTATGTAGCTCACTGCATGAAAGGCCAAAATACGTCCTGTGGTGAGGCATTATGTTGAAACTATTAATAAAATTGAAGCTACATCTAAGATCCGCATTCAAAATGTATTTATTAAATTATTTTATCGATTTATTCATTTATACATATATTAGCATTAATAAACAGCAAGCTTAGTTCTCCAGAAGTTAACTATTACGAAAAGATTTGACATAACATAAATAATGTTATAATATAAACCCATCCATGCATCATAATATGATGTGCTTCTTGTGTATATTCTGACGCGGATAAACTACAGTGCCGGGAAAAGCTGCAGTAACTGTCACAAAATGAAAATGAAGCACTATAAAACATAAATGAATGAAACAATATTGCTTAGAATCTCAAGAAAACACAGCAGCTCCAACCTTACCCTCTTCAATTGCTAGGCACCACAACCCCTAATCCCCGAGACACGATGTGAAACACAGTGAATCACTCTAATGCTAGTTAACTACACAAATATATATATACATATATATGGTGTGTATAAACAAAGAGTAAAACATGTTGCCAGATATGTAAAACCCTTGTTAGCGTATACACTTTGATTCAGACTCATTAAAGAGGACAGAAAGAGCAAGATTTTAGACTCGGTTAAAAACCTCACTACATAAGAAAGACGATCCTTGCTACATAAAAAAAGTAAATATCTGTGACATGCTGGCACAAACGGATAATTAAATTGTTCCAATACGTAGGGCATTGGTTAAATATACATGATATTAGCAAATATCAATACTTTATAGGGCAAACTCTCATGAAGGCAGTCATTGAAAACACGTGAAAATCAACACGAGGAAATCTGAACACCCATATTTAGTGCAATAATTGAATATTATGTAGATAATAAAGCACATGTGACAGGTACTGACACCCATACAAACGTTGTCCCATGAAATCAAATGTCATAACCTAACAATAGCTCAGAGTGGGTGTAAAGTACTTTAACAAAGGTTAATTCACCAAAGTGATAAGTGCTCGAATCTGCTCAATATATTTTACGAAAACACAAAGTCTTCCTCTAACCAAGAAATTTTTCCAAGGTCGTGTTAATATTAGAATCTAAGTTAACATGGTCCTACATTAAATCAGTTTTAGAACTTGAAATAAATTATAATGTATTCAAGCCAGTCGTTTTGTGCCAAATTTTGCACAGTGCAATATGAACCAATTATATAACAAACTTGACAATATATGTACCTAGGTCTATAGCCAGGATTACTCTGCCTATCATCTATCATCATAACTAATTATGCCTAGGAAGACATTCTGTGAAGATTTAAAGCTACCTGCAAGCTTTCATCACGGAGAAAAAATACGCTTGCCTACTGAGTAATAGTTATAACTGTTATGGGAGTATACTCATAAAAATACCTGTTCTCATCACTACCAACAAGAGTAATACATTGTTAATAACAGACAATATTCAATTATCCTAATTATATGTTTACGGTGCCAAAGGTAATCAATGTCTTATCTGGTTCTAATTAACCATTTTTTCACAGCAAGCCATTTGATCTATCCTTTAGTTACTAATTAATTAATCTGTTCGTTCAGTCTCTTTTCTGTTCATTCAATCCACTGTCTGTAATACGTGTTCCAACGTCATTTGTGGCTTGACTCGTGTGAAAACTGCTGGTAGGGGATAACAATCTTAATATGTCATAAAGGAAATACTCGGCTGAAGATTACTGCAAATGGCTACTGCTTTTGCCTTATTTGAGCAGTCATTAATCATAATTGATTTTTAAACATATCTTTTCAAAACTCGTGTTCATTAAACATTCATATTTAATCCCCCGCATCAATATCAGCAGAAACATTCTGTCAATAAAATTGATCGGTTTCAGAACACTCATCACTTCCTCTATTTTTTTAGTTTATTCCATCTTTTTGAACCCCGAGGACCACATAAACCAAAAATTTAAAGTTCGTGGGCCATTCAAAATTATAAAAAAATTAATTATACCATAGAATTAAAGAAACATTTTTTGTGTGGTCGCGGGACACAAAACAATTTTACTGCGGAACTTCAGTTGGATCTCGGTGGCCTAAAGGCTATTTTAAATGTAATCCCACCTGCCCTCGCCTATGTGTAAGCAATTTTCTAACGATAAGTAGGCCTATCTTAAATGTCATCCCACCTGACCAAACTGCCCAAAATGCTACTTTTTAAAAATGTTATCCCACCTTCCCTGACCATATCTAAAAGATTACTATTTTAAATGTTATCTCACTTGTCTCACCATTGTGTCTATAAGACTTATGTCTTAAATATTACTGCAACTATCTCACAAATAAGTCTAAAGGACTTTGTTAACTTTTATCCTACCAACTATCACCATTGTGTTAAAGACTACTATCTTAAATGTTATCCTACCCGCCTCACCAATGTTTCTAAAAGACTATTATCTTAAATGTTATCCTACCCGCCTCACCAATGTTTCTAAAAGACTACTATCTTAACTGTTATCTCACCTGACATCACTAATGTGTCTAAAGGCTCCTGTCTAAATTGTCGATTGTGGTAATCTTACTTATACATGTAGCATACCTGAAGATATCATATCGTGTGAAAAATATTTCTAGAAATGTTACTTTCATATTTATTTGTTTGAGTGAGTGATTGTTTCTTTCTTTCTTCGAGTTTGTTTCTTTTTACCTCATTTTGTGTTTCGTTATGTTTTTTTATCCACCAGATGGATCATCTCAGACGCATAAAACTTAATCAATAGAATATAAATATATTCCAAAGACATGCATTGCTTCGTGATTTTTTCAATTAATCTTAAATTGAAAACTAACGTGTTCCATAATAATGCTATGCAAAGCAATAATAGTGTTACCAAGCAAGCGCACTCGTGTTTTTTAAGAACAGATGATAAAAGTGCATCTCCATTCCCCCCAATATAAAAAAAAAATTAAAGGAAGGAAGGAAGGAAGGAAGGGAGGAAGGAAGGAAGGAAGGAAGGAAGGAAGGTGGTTAGTAGCTTCAGTTGAACTAGACTAAAATTTCAAGAGAGCAAAGCAATAGTTAATGGTTTCAAATGTTGATAACAATCAATCAATATAGAGTGAGTGGAAAATTCGAGGACTGTGAGGTAAAGGCGCTGGTTTCGCTCGCAGGTCATGGGTTCGAACCCAGCCTCAGTGATTGGGATTTTTCTCGATGGACGCTCGCCCACTTCGTGCTTCATGAATGTTGAGTTTGGCGGCCTGAATTGCAATGTTTTAAATCTCATTCGAGAATTAACGCAAATAAATACATCATCATCAACAGCATTTTATTAAATCAAACATTTTAATACAAACACAATCATTGGCAGTCATTAACATTCAATCACTAAAAGAATTAATTATGCACATGCGCACCTAATTAAATTGCATATAATAATTTACACAACTCTTGAAGACAGCTTTTGGAGAGAAAGAGAGAGAGAGTGTGTGTGTGTGTGTGTATGTGTGTGTGTGTGTGTGTGTGTGTGTGTGTGTGTGTGTGTGTGTGTGTGTGTGTGTGTAAAACCCTGTAATAGAAGAGAAAAAAGGGGGAAAAAGTAGAGTAAGAAGCAGTATCTAAAGTATCACCTATTAAGTCCCCTGCAAGATCTGAGTAAGCACTGTGTCATAAACTAATTACTAGTACGGAATGAACGCTAAGGTTTGCTGAATGTAATTGAGTCATCGGTTTCCTCCGAGTTCGCCACACATGTCCGGAGCGACAATTAATGCTTGTACTGCTCATATCGATCACGTGCAAGCGGAAGTTTGATTTTGCCGTGCCCTAGCGCCAAATACAGAGCGTCAAGTTCGGATGATGGTTTTTCAGCATGAGTGGTCCCGCACGGCACGTGCACAACTGAATGCCAATCAGATTTATGTAAATACTTTAAATTACTCATGATCTCTCCCTCTCTTTCACCTCCCTCCCTCTCTATTTCTCTCTATCCCTCTCTCTCCCTCCCTTTCTCCATCCCTCACTCACTCCCTCTATCACTCCATCCCTCCCTCCCCTCTCTCACTCCTCCCTACCTCCCTCTATCCCTCCCTCCACTCTCTCCCCATCCTTACCTCCATCCCTCTCTCCATCCTTCCACCTCTCTCTTTCCTTCTCTCTTTCTCAAGTATCTTTCACTCTGTTCACAAGTACACAGAACTTTATACAGTTTTTAATGCTAATTTAAAACACTTCCAAGATTTCCCAGTATGAAACAATAAACAGCCTGACGTGTAAAACAAACCTCGAGGGCAATTTTTGAATTAGTGCCATGACAAATACAGACCTTTAAGGAAATGGAAAAGCACTCTTTAATGATGCTTTTGTTTTAAGAAGCTGACAATTATTTAGTTAATAGTAAATAGACGTTTTTAACAACAACAAAAATTTGTTTTATGTTAAAGCTTAGTTTACTTTGCTGAAGGCACGATTGGAAAAAATGACTGGGACTTTAATTTTCGGTTCTTCGGAGACCTCGGGCTCAGCCACACAAATGCGTGCTACAAATTACCGTCAGCTGTGAGCGCGTTCTAGTGTAAGAACGACCGCACCTTATGTCAGCCTGTGGTCCGGCAGGTGAGCACTAGTTATCAAGGAAACTACTCTAGCGAGAGTGATTAACAAAACTAATAAAGTGTTAATAAAGCTAATAAATGTTACAAAGTGATAAAGAATTAACATCAAATAGGTAAAGCGTTAACCCCAAAGTGATATAATAAAGTTATCATCAAACTATACAGAGTGATCATCAAACCAATAAAGAATTACTCCTAAAAGTGTCATCAGTAAATTGATAAAGAGTCAGCATCAAATTAAATTCATGCTAAACCGACTCTACGACGGTTTTCATTTACCTTACAGTGCAAGTGTCAAATTAATGTTTATGCAATGTCAATGTATAGAAAGTTTTCATTTACCTTACAGTGCAAGTGTCAAATTAATGTTTATGCAATGTCAATGTATAGAAAGTTTTCATTTACCTTACAGTGCAAGTGTCAAATTAATGTTTAGGCAATGTCAATGTATAGAAAGTTTTCATTTACCTTACAGTGCAAGTGTCAAATTAATGTTTATGCAATGTCAATGTATAGAAAGTGTCACTATATAGAGAAAATGCCAAAGTATAGTGAAAATGTCAGTGTAAGTAAAAGTGTCACTGTGTAGTGATGGTATCGCCGTAAATGAAAGGTTGTGAATGCATAGTGAAACAATTGAATTTTATAACCACTAAAATGATTCTGATGACTGTTAAGAAAAGATATATATAGGCAGATGAAAAGCCAGTTAAACCGCTTATTTACACAAAATCTGTTTTCAAAGAGAAAGGAGTGGCAGTTTCTTTGGTTCTTTGATTCTCTGAATGAATTTGCCTCTCCCTATTTTAAATTTAAATTGTTACATACATTGCTAAATTGTCAGAGTAACCCGACCTTGGGCACTCCTTGTGGTGTTATTTTTTGAATGTCTGAGTTGAAGTAATAATCTCCAGGCTAGAACATTCTAGATTGATGACGTAATGCAAACTGAATGTGTAGTTTTCTATTATCCAATGATTATTATTTATTAGAACAAGACCAGCCAATAGGCAGAGATTAAAGAATTCACTTGCTGTACAAAAATTCTACCCTCTAATTACTTTTGAATTTGGTTTGAAGAAGAAGTCCGGCTTTGAAAGGCAGTCATTAGCGTGATGTTGAGTTAAAACTGACTAATTAAGAGAGAATGGACTTAGGAATATTTCATGCATTTTTACTGTTGTTATGTTATAATTGTGTTTATATAGAGATGTACTATGTGAGTTGACTTTTATTTCTACAAATGTTTTAACTAAGCTGCACACACTTGACATTGCTTGATATGCTGTGTTTATTTTACCATGTGTGTGTGTATCTGGCTAATAAATACTGTTGCAGGAGATTGTAAGTTCAGAATGGGATGTGAGATATAATGGAGTTATATTATGATAAACAGGAAAACATAGGTTTGCTCCTTGACTGTATTTTGCAGTGAACAAGTGGCCTTTTGATTTTGGGTTTCAAGCTTGAGTTTGAGTTCCAAGTTTCAAGTTTCCAGTTACCCTTAATGTGTTCACCCATCATAAGCCTGTGTGACCGAGAAGGTGTGGGAACATCTATTGTGGTGTGTGTAAGCATGAGGAAGTACACTACACACCCTTAATATATATGCTGGACACATTGCGAGAATTCTAGTAAATTGAAGTTGCTAGAATTACTGTAGTCATCGTGTTCTGCTTGAAGGAATGGACACAGTGAGGAGAGCGCTCAAGTTCATCGACAATAGAACAGTGCATCGGTGGTTTCCATGCATTCAGTGGGAGACACGTGTTAACGGACATTGTGACATTGTTGCAAAGGTTAGTGAAAGACTGTCAAAGCAGTGCTTAATCCAGATCTGCAATATCTTCGGGTAATATAAACCAGCTACATGTAAAAAAACATTTAAAAACCACAAAACACATTTGCCACTTAAAACAATCAAAATGTTTAAAATCTTAAGTCTCAAAGCAATTGCAGACAAAAATACATCCCAAATTATTAACAATTAACCTAAATATGTACAATATATACATAAAACAATTTCACACTTCATCATCATTTGTATATTTCACCAGCTAATTTTTTTAAAATAAATTTATCAAAACAGAGCCAAAACTTCTTTCATCATGTACCTGTTAAAGTTTGTCATTTAGAATTTTTCCTCTCCACAGTCCTCTGGGGTAGAACTAAGTTCTCTTGCATCTTATTCAAGATTTTAAGGTGGCCGTGGAATATAAATGTAATTTAACTTCCGTTCAGGGATTAATAGTATCAGCTCGAAAGTTAGCCACTATGCTAAACAATAGCCCTCATTTATCACCCTCATACCTGTTATATGATGGAGAATTATCCCACATATTTTTAATATAAATTTTCATATTTTGATTTATAATTTTTCAATGAGATGCTATTGAGATTTGAATGAAATGGATATGTTGCATAAAATTTACCGGTGGTGAAGTCCAGAAGGATAGGGGTGAACGAAGGGTGAGATTAAATTGTGTGAGTACGCACAGAGTAGTAGCTGCAGGGTAGGACAGTTGTTAATGTTTGTGAGATCACTAGGACCTTGGGAGTAGCACTTCGGTTTAACAGGGGTCTCAAACTCATTTTGCCTGCAGGCCACTGGAAGTAGAATCTGGGTGAAGCTGGGCTGCATCATTATTCCCTCCTGCCAGAGATCTGGCAACACTTCCTCTTACACAGCTCAGACACATTTGTCTTCAGGGAGGAAGCCACTGAGACCCTCAGTATGGCTTGAAGATGCTCATCAGTAAGTTTGTCCTTGAATTTTGACTTATTCAAGTTCATGGTGGAGAAGAGCTATTCACACAGATAGGTGCTCCCCAAAAGGCACTTGGTCCGCTTGAACATCCTGGAAAGCTCAGGGAAGGTAAGGGGCAATTCTCTCAAAAACTGTCCAAGTTTGTCTGCTTTTCCATTCACCTCCCTGAACTTGGCTTTGAGTTCAGAATTACACTTATGTCAATTAGATCCATTTGAAGCACAGGAGGGACATCTTCCACATTGAAGAAAGGGTCAGCAAATATTTGAAAGGTGGTTCTGTGTTTCTTGAAATCTGCAAACCTGTGATCAAATTCTTTCCTGCAACATACTTCTCACCACTGAATGGTGTGCCAGAATCCATGAGTGCCTTACATGCTGGGAAATGGCAGATCCTGAGGTATGGTAGCCCACAGGTGACAAAAACTAAAACTCCCAGGGTGCATGAGAAAAACGTGTGGGCCGCACTATCACTTAAACTTTAATATCAAGTGGGGGCCACGAAATATCGTCTGGCGGGCCGCAATTGGCCCGCAGGCCGCGAGTTTGAGACCCCTGGTTTAAAACATTATATCTTTAGTCTTGGTTTTGGTCTCGGTTATGTGTTATGCAAAAGTGAAATCGTTTTTGGATAGTTCACAGATGAGCTGACAGAATGTAGGTTAGAAGGTGTGAGAGAGTCATAAATATTTATTAGCTTTAGGTGGATATTGAATTTGATTGAATCAAGAGTGAGTCTATGTAGAGATGGGCATGGTTTCAAGTGTAAGAAAACCAGTGGATATTCTATTCTTTACTGCTTGCAAATGACTCTTTGGGCGAGCATTGAGACTGGGTGCCTCCCTATCACGGGTTGTACATGGAACTGAGGAGACCCTTGGCTAGAAAAGTTTTTTTTTATTTCAGTCTATCTTTACTCTGATATCTATAATGTCAGCTTTGAGTGCCTGATTTTGATGTTATTCATGACATGTCCTAAGTGTCTATCAGTGTGGTGTAAATTTGTGCCAGCACATTGAAACTGAAGCTAAGTTCTGATTGTGAACAGCGACATGAGTGTCTACCAGTGTGATGTAAAGTGTGCCAGCACATTGAAACTGAAGCTAAGTTCTGATTGTGAACAGCGACATGAGTGTCTACCAGTGTGATGTAAAGTGTGCCAGCACATTGAAACTGAAGCTAAGTTCTAATTGAGAGTGTGGCTTGAACTTGATCAGATAATGAGTGTTAATGGCTAATGACTAGGACAGATGTATTTTGCTTATTCTTTTTAATATTGTTAAACTTTTCTTTTTATTATTTTTTTATTAATTGTTCAGTCTCGCGTATCTGTTAGTGTAAGGTAACATCTTTTGTTGTTATCGTAACTTGTAGTGATAGTCTAATGATTGTCTTTTTCTCGTCTAAATATCTGTTTTATATCTAATTTCTAAATCTATTTCTCGGTTCCAATAGTTGAGTGGGGGCCATGAGTGGAATTGACGTAGGCGCACCCGCATATCGCGTAACAGTTGCAGATATGCATATTTAACCAGTCGTCCATACTCTATATCGGCACTTGTAGATTTTCTATATCATTAACTATTGCTAATATTTGGATCATTCATTATTACATCGTCACCCCCAGGGTCCATCACGCCAATACCTTCTGTCACACCCCACATTCCTCTAGCTGACACGTCTTGCATTCATTCACCCAGTAAAACTTTCTTTCGTCCGTTCGCACATCATTTACAGTATTTTACACAAACTACTCTTGTTAGATCGGTTTTTATTAGCAACATGCATAATCGTTAAGATTTTCGTTCTCTGATAACTCATGCTGTCAAACTTCAACTGTTCTCCCAAGCAAACATTCTTTGACACTGACTCTAATGCATACACATAATAATAATCTTAAATAAATAGAGTAAAATAATAATTAAAATGCAACTGACACACTTTTTAAAACAGATGGATTTGAGACTCACTGTTACAATATAGTAAATTCAACATGCAGTGTTCAACGAACTAATCTAATCACTTGAGTACCGAAAACAGGAATCGGCAAATTCTGTGAATGGATTAAATTCTGTAAACATTATTCAGCACAATTTTAAAACAGCATTCAATAAGAATTAGATAAACTTCATTCTACAGTATTCGACCTTTTTGGTAAGTCAGTAAAAAATAATTCAACAAAGATAGTAAACAGCATTTTGCAACTTTAGCAACTAGAATTCGACAGTAACAGATTTTGTACACACCATTCGGCAATTTTAGTAACTAGCATTGGACAGTAACAGATTTTGTACACACCATTTAGTATCTAGCATTGGACAATAACAGATTTTGTACACACCATTCGGCAAATTTGCAAAACAGTTTCCGGAAGCTCAATAAACAGCAGTCAGCAAACTTAATAAAATTAACGCATCAAATTCAGTGAACAGCATTCGGAAAATTTAGAAAATACACCATTCGACAAACTCAGTAAACAGAAATCGGCAAACTTCACAAACAGCATTCTGTAAGACGACATAGCGAAAGATCAAACTGTATTGTGAAGCAGACAATTTACATGTACCCAGGGCGAATAAAAAGAAGAATGACTTTTTTTGTTTACTATAATTCTCAGAATACGAGCCGTAACTGCTGATGCAATGAAGCAATATCCTTATCCTTAGTGCCTGAGTAGCTGTTGTGAATTATCTCTCTCTTAGAAACACACTGTGATGATTAGTTTGTGTATTTATTAATCAAATATAGATTTCAGCCAAATTATATGAGATAAAACAGGCGAAAGAGAATATATGAAAAACATATATTTGATATACACAGAAAGTCAAACGGTCGGACAAACAAGATGACAGATGACTAGATAGACAGACAAACGGATGGATGGATGGACAGGCGAGAAAGAACATTGTAACCGTCAACTTCAGTCCGCGTTAGTCTTTAAAAATATCTATTTTGAGAGCACCTGTGTATATATAATCATGTGCCATGGTTGGAAGCTTAAACTTGATTGATGCCAAGTTCGTGCTAGCTATATCTGTATACATAACCTGTAACTCTTCGCCAAAAGTCAACCAGGTACTTGACGGGTCTAGGCGCGTTCCTTCATCAGTCATGGGAGTCGCTTTCTAAAGCTTTTGATGTTTGAACTGCCACTGTGTGCGCGTTTGTGTGTATGTACGGTATATGTGTGTACGTGCGTACACATGCGAGCATGCGTGAGAGATTATGTATTTGTTATTTCTTTTACTTTCGTTTACTGCCAAATGTTTGCATGGCGTACGAAACAAATATGCCTTCCTCACACTTACTTATCCAACTATCTTGCACACCAGTTCATGCGGTTTGTGTTTATCTCATGTCTATTTTTAGAAAACTATAACTGTCTCGAGCGAAAAGGACGATGGGAGGCTAAAAGTACAATATTTTTTTTTCTTTAAAGAAGAAGTTTATAGAATACATAAAATGACCTTGGCAGCTCAATTATATGCACAATGAAGTTGACACTGACCTGTCAAATACGTGTACACACTGACTTGTCGAATACGTATATACACAATGCACTGACCTGTCACATGTGTACTTTAATTTCACCAGTCTTTGTTGGTAACCATTCAAGTACAATGAATACCGAACTGTGTCCGCAAAATTTATATTTAGGCAGCAATACTGAGCAGGCAATCAATAAAACCCCGGGTAGTTTGGGTAATAATCACGTAAGATAAATACATTTCTTATTTCGAGATTTAGTTGGGGTTTAAACAAATGGCCGATCTCTCTTGATCTTTTCATGACATAGGTTGCACACACAAAACATACACACAAATAAACACACAACTTAAAGACACACGGGAAAACGTACACACATATACAACTTGCACGCACACAAAACATACACACAACTTACACACTTTTATACTGACAGCTCATCGAACTCGCTACATAATATAATCAAGAACGTGATCATCGGCATGGAGCCTGATATGTCTGATTGGAGATGTGGAATTTAGGCAAATCATGTCAAAAATTGTCACAGGAACATTTCACGTACAGTAGGTAGTAAGACAGTGGATACATGTGAATAAACATAGTCACAGGAACATTTCACGTACAGTAGGTAGTAAGACAGTGGATACATGTGAATAAACATAGTCACAGGAACATTTCACGTACAGTAGGTAGTAAGACAGTGGATACATGTGAATAAACATAGTCACAGGAACATTTCACGTACAGTAGGTAGTAAGACAGTGGATACATGTGAATAAACATAGTCACAGGAACATTTCACGTACAGTAGGTAGTAAGACAGTGGATACATGTGAATAAACATAGTCACAGGAACATTTCACGTACAGTAGGTAGTAAGACAGTGGATACATGTGAATAAACATAGTCACAGGAACATTTCACGTACAGTAGGTAGTAAGACAGTGGATACATGAGAATAAACATAGTCACAGGAACATTTCACGTACAGTAGGTAGTAAGACAGTGGATACATGTGAATAAACATAGTCACAGGAACATTTCACGTACAGTAGGTAGTAAGACAGTGGATACATGAGAATAAACATAGTCACAGGAACATTTCACGTACAGTAGGTAGTAAGACAGTGGATACATGTGAATAAACATAGTCACAAGAACACTTCACGTACAGTAGGTAGTAAGACAGTGGATACATGTGAATAAACATAGTCACAGGAACACTTCACGTACAGTAGGTAGTAAGACAGTGGATACATGTGAATAAACATAGTCACAGGAACACTTCACGTACAGTAGGTAGTAAGACAGTGGATACATGTGAATAAACATAGTCACAGGAACATTTCACGTACAGTAGGTAGTAAGACAGTGGATACATGAGAATAAACATAGTCACAGGAACACTTCACGTACAGTAGGTAGTAAGACAGTGGATACATGTGAATAAACATAGTCACAGGAACATTTCACGTACAGTAGGTAGTAAGACAGTGGATACATGAGAATAAACATAGTCACAGGAACATGTCACGTACAGTAGGTAGTAAGACAGTGGATACATGTGAATAAACATAGTCACAGGAACATTTCACGTACAGTAGGTAGTAAGACAGTGGATACATGTGAATAAACATAACAAGTTGCGCGGATATAAACAAAATTTGCAGATAGAAAAATATATTAATAACTGGGTAGATGGCTACAAGCAGAGCATGTGGGTACAATCACGAAAGAAAGATGAGACTGTGTGTGTGTGTGTGGGGGGGGGGGTGAATCAAACTATACGTTAGTAAATCGCTAATAAAATTATACAATAAAAAGGTTCGAGCCAGCGAACAAAGACGGTCAGGTAAATGGGGTGGACGTACGGGCAAAAATAGACATTTCAGATTATGTTGATAAATGAATGGATGTGGCACGCGCATTTAAAAGGTCCGACGTGGTTGTTGCCATAGATACATATTTCTGATTGTGTTTTATGGGGAGCGAACTCTGCGCGCACCATTTCCTGAACTCCGCGTCGCATCAAGCCAAGAGCAGTGGCGCTTTTCCTATTGTATTAGCTGCGTCTGTGACAAAGAGCAGGATGCGAAGGAGGGCGAGTGGAGGAAGGAAGAAAATCGATGTATAATGACTGCTGCTTTTCCTGAGCTGGGTCTGGCAACTGTGTACGGATGACAAAAGCAAACTCTCATAATGCAAATTCATCCCAAGGGGAGGTAAGGCAAGAAAGTCATTTCAATAACTCTGCTTTCCGGACATTTGTTTGAAGTCGAATTTACACACTCTAAATTGATCAGTATCGATGAAAGAGACTGCATTGCTGGGCTCGCGGTGCGGTGGGATTTTTTTTTTTTTTAAATTTAAGAAACCATATTATTGTCTATAGGCGCGTTTATTTTTGAATTCCCTTTCAGTGTTCGTGAGGTAATTTTGCAGGCTGTTTTGGTTTGTCGATTTTTTTCAATAATTTCTTTTTCTTTAATTTTAATTTATATTCTGCAACTAGAGCCATTGCATCAAACAGAGAATAAAACAAATCAGGAGATGGACGGATAGATAGATAGATAGATAGATAGATAGATAGATAGATAGATAGATAGATAGATAGATAGATAGATAGATAGATAGATAGATAGATAGATAGATATTTAACAAATTATATAACAATTAAGTTTAGAAATACGGACAGGCAAACTTACTCTGCCACACATATGTCTATTATCCGTAATTCTTACCCTAAGTAAAATAACACATCCTAATCATAGTATAGTACTATCCATAATTCTTGAGACATATTTTGATCTTTAAAATTTTGGTAGCCTAATACTGGAGGAGGGGAGATAATCGGCTTTAGAAGATGACCATGCTTTTGTACTTATTCGAAAATGCCACCTTTCTTGAAAGCTGGAAGGCTTCTTGCGAATATCCAATATGAGAATAATTGGGAAAACTGTCAGCATCTCTCAGTCAAACAGATTTTATTGGCTAATCAGCGACAGCCTCTTTCAAGCTGGAAACAAAACTGCTCTATACGATGAAATTATCAGTGTTTGGTTATGCTTGAAATCTTAACTGACTGACTGTCAGGGTCAGTTTTTTCATCTTTTCGTTGGGTTGCAAACATAATTATTTTATACGCATACGGCAATCAGACACACACACACACACACACGCACGCACGCACGCACGCACGCACGGTAAAAGAGACCGTCATTGTGAGATAATAGTATTAATAATAGAAACATGTAATTTCACATACAGTATAAAGTGAATCATTGGAAAAATTACAAATACTACAAGAGAATGCTCATCAAATCAGACAAAACTTAATATATCATGTGCTTAGATGCATGGTTGTGACACCACAGAACTATATACTTTGATGAAAAACTGGAAATGACGATACGGGCGGAAATATCTCGCTCTAAAAACTGTAATGTCACGGTAAGGGTTAAAACGCCATGGACACAGATATTATGACACTATAAAACAATGGAATGTAGAACTGGAAATGACCTCAGAGACTTACGGCGTCACGACCGGAAGGAATGTCACAGTACACATATACAAACATACTGACAAATTCATAGTCAGAATTTCGCTTTAATTTAAACCAGTCTTAAATGTAATAATGTTTTAATTTTAATCGAATTTTCTTGAAGTATACAAATCTCGGAGAGAGGGTAAAGCCATGATGCCGCAGAATGATATGTGAGGTTTAAAAAAAAGAGAGAGAAATACTTTAATAATGGAGTGAATGGATATATGGAGTGAATGGTTGACTCCACTGACAAGAATATGACGTCATAAGTTAAAACTGGATATAAAATTGCTGGTATGATTATGACGTCACATATAGAAATATCTTGCTACAAATGCGAATGTGATGGATTATGCCACATATATAAACACCAAGGCAAAAAAAAAGTGTCGCGGATGATTATGGCGTAATGTTGCGTTGATGTCATAATTGGAAGGTACGTAACATCGCACACACAGAATCTCACTGTACATATAAATCATAATTAGGTTTCGTGATATCTTGGTTTCTTATACTTGGTTTTATTTTAAAATCATTTTCTGCCTAATGTACTATTAAGGAATTCTCCGAAAAACAATAAAGCTCTGTTAGGTGTGCTTTCCGGGAAAAGTTGTGATTCGTGAAATATCTCCAAGGGATACCAACGACATGGTTAAAAACAATTATTGTGAGTTCAGAATCCAGTTAAGGTCTTTTAACTATGCTACTTAATTACAATTGTAAAACCCTGTGTGATGTATGTGATCCGGAAGGTGGGTGGGGTTAGGGATCGGTGCGGTGAATGTTGCAAAAGGAAACATCTCGATGATGAGCATCGATCAAGAATAGATAATTCTATGCAGGGCGGGGTGGATAAGTGACTGGCCGAAGCGAGAGAGAGGCTCATTAATCTTTATCAATTGTTTCTTCTTTCCTTTTAGTTCCATTTCTTCAGTTTAAACTCGCATCCTCCTGCCCAGAGGCTCACGTGCAGCAGCGCAATTTGTGCCCGTCTCAGCAGCGTGCTCTTTCATTTATTTATTTATGTTTTTAATTATAAACATTGCTTTTGCCATGTCTCCCTCCCGCTTCCCTACCCCTGGTCTCTTTGAAAAGTTAAGACTGCTCATTAAAAACTTTTATTATGGTGCTGCGCATGCGCGCAAGCACACTAAAGCGGCGTGTTGACGAACGTCATTGACTGGGTCTCCAAACTACTTCAGCCTAGGCGCCAAAATGTCGTAAAGTTTGTAAGAATGAAAGAATAAAGAAATAGAAGAACAAGAGACAGAACAATAATAATATCATTTCTGCCTCTGTGACCATATTATATGTATGATCAATGTTGCATCTCATCATGTAATTCATAATTTTAAAAATCATGTTTCATCACGTAATTCGTAGAAATAATTATATCTTAGAGACAATTACTCTTTCAAATGCTGCAGTTCTGGTTCACTGATTGCTGGTGGCAATCTACGTCCAAAGAAATGATCGATACGTAACAGTAATACCACTGCGAGGAAAGAGATTGACCGATAAGACGAGTTATTTAAAAGAGCTTTCAAACTAATACGCATACAACAGGGTGGGGAAGCAATCGATATAATATGGAAATGAGCTTAGTTTTCCTGCGTCGTCTATCCACCCGCCTTGCCATTTTACACTCTTATCCTCATCCATCTGTCACGTGCAAGATCGAGAGGCTGCCGCTAAAACCAAGGACTTGCTGTCTATAGCCCGGAAACGGCGACTGGCAGATGGGACGGTGTGTGATCTCAATAATATGGCGTGGGAAACTCTCTCTCTCTCTCTCTCTCTCTCTCTCTCTCTCTCTCTCTCTCTCTCTCCATTTTACCGGCTGCAACGGGTATGTGCGGCAGTCGTCCCGCATGCATGCATGCGTGTGATGATGTAAGTCTGTCAGTAGGCATGATTTTAGACGCATAAGCACATGAATGTAATCTCAATGTTCCCTGTGTTTGTGTGTTGTAAGCAATTTGTGCCAGACGGTGTTTGCATGTGAAGGTGGATGGGTGTAAACAGTGAATAAAGTGGAGGATAATTTGTTTCGTGCTAAAGAGTAGCTTTGGTACCCCAACCATTTATAATAGTAATGGTAAGTACTAGAGTGTCGCTAGAAACAGGTAATGTCAATGACAGCGATATGACGTGTGTGCGGTTCATAATACAAGTATATCACAAGAAACAGATGTCAGTAGCTAGCAGTATTAAAACAGGTACAGAATTTAAGATAATGCTGAATGTACTAGTACTAGTGTATCTCTTGAAATACGTTATACTTAATCAATGAGGCAATGGCTTGGCCTGCACTGCTCCTAAAATAGACATGAACTAGAATATTACTACCAATAGATATATTTTAGAAATGGGTTTCTCACGTAATAGCTATTCTTCAAAACAGTGATAGTTTACAAGACTGTGAATAGAAATAGACGCAGTTCGTAAAAGAGATGGCTGTACTACTACACAGTCGTAAAGAATACGTGGCTCCTCTGATGACTGCTACGATTGCTTTACTATGGGTGGTGTCAGTACACGTATTGTGGAAAAGGTAAAGACTGTGGTCAGTTCGTTCTGAGCTTTCCCCGAGAAAGAAAACAATATTTTTAATAAATGAGTGTGGAATGAAATGACTTTAGTCTTGCACGGCAACTTTTGCGGAACTATGAGCCCCGATCCGGCATTACTCAGGAGCTGAAGGGTCTGCCCATGCGGACCAACGCTGATCCAGAATCGAACTCTGGTCTTCACACTCACTGTCTCGCTTCCAGTCTCTTTCTTCCTCCCTCCATCCCCACATCACACTCAGACACACACACACACACACACACACAAACACATACACGCGCTGAGACTGAACAAAGAGCACCGAGCATGTGTGAGTGAACTGAAAAGATTAGCGGAGAACTAACAGTCCGACACTGGAACATTCTTCTCACGTCCACGTCAATAATTTTGATCAATTAGTTTATAGGCGCCAATCACGTGTCCAAAACACAGTGCTGCCTCCGGGGAAAGCCAGGCAGCCGGGCTTTTTACCACGGCAAGGATAGGACGGACGGTTAAATATTTCATGCGGCACTTCCGCCTCAGATTTTCTATTCTCAGTCGAATTCACACATACTATAAAGATTGATTGAGTAATTGATTCAAACTTATTTTCTTTTTTCTTCCCGTTTTCTTTTTTACTTTGATAATGATGAATTGTGTGTTGGGGATGACAGGGTCTTATTAAGTGATGTTCACTCATTTTGTGCAGAAAGTGCTTCTGTCAGCTTTGGATAAGATAATTTACATCCGGGGGCTTTACTGATGAAAGCGAGCGTTTGAAAGACACACTTAATCTCTACATTAAACCAATGTTTAAGGATTACAGTGCATTCTTCTTGTAATTATAGAAAATCAGCCCATTTTCTATCCGATTCACGACAGGCACATGATGAAATTGTTGCTACACACTCAATATTGCACACATTCATGCTACACACTGATTTCAATATTGCACACTTATTCGTTACTGCACACATTTGTTATTGCACACACATTCGTTGCAAACAGCGCCGCAGTTTACCATCATTGGTATACAGTTTATAATCTATCGCACGCATTTCACTATCTTTGGCGCACAGTTTATAATCCATCGTACCATTTCACTATCATTGGCGCACAGTTTATAATCCATCGCACGCATTTTGTTATCATTGGCGCACAGTTTATAATCCATCACACGCATTTCGTTATCATTGGCGCACAGTTTATAATCCATCGCACGCATTTTGTTATCATTGGCGCACAGTTTATAATCCATCGCACGCATTTCGTTATCATTGGCGCACAGTTTATAATCCATCGAATGCATTTTGTTATCATTGGGGCAGTATTCACAAACTATGGCATGCATTTCGCTATCGCTTGCATGCAGTTAAAGGCACGCATTTCATTATTAGTGGCACACAGTTCCGTACTTGTAGCAAATAACTGATAAAGACACGCATTTCACTCTCAGTGGCACATAACTCACAATTAATTGGCATGCGCATCATAATCAATGGCACGTCGTTTTAACGCACTGACTGTAAAGCTAAAGGAAAAATTAATTTTTAGATTAGGTCTGTGTTTGTTCATTAACAGACAGGCAGAAGTACTTAAGCAATAAATTATTACACTGTAGGACTGAAGCATATAAATGGGATCATATTCAACCATATTTTTTCACACACACACACACACACACACAAAGACACACACACACACACACACATACACACACACACACACACACACACACACACACGATAAAATTTAAAGTACGATGTCGATGAAAGAAAGGGATGAACAAAGAGGACAAGTGACGTATATGCGAGTAAGAAGAGATAGTCCTAATGAGAATTCTTGTGAACATGTGGTGCCAGTAATAGGACACCAGATCAATGCCAATTTTATTGCCTTTGTTATCCGGCAAAACGAGATGGTGCTTCACTGATGCTGCTGTTTCATCCCCAACCTTTTGTTATCCGGCAAAACGAGATTTATTCAGCGGCAACATAAAGCTGATTATCGAAACTTGAATCTGCAGACATTCAGTGCGCGAGTGCCCGTATTGGGAAAAAAATAATAAAATGCATACGCGCGCACTCAAGTGCACAAGCGCGCGCGCGCACGCACGCACGCACACACACGCACACACTCACAAACACACAACAAAAGATTGTAAACGTAGGTTAGTCCAAGCGTAATGCACGTCTGGAAGTCTAGACTAATACTCTAGAGATGAAACATGTTTAAATCTCTCAATAATAGCTGTTGTTAGTACGTAATAAGCTTAGTGAATCATAAGGTTAATTTGTAGGAATAGGTATGTGTGTTTTCCATTTTAGTCTAAGTAATCATAGTAAGCGTGATTCTCTCTTTGTGAAGAAATAAATAATAAATGATTCTGGTGAAGGGTTGAAAATATAGCGACAATTTCAATTGCTTGGTTAATGCATTTAAATAGAAAGGGTAGAGGTGTGGCATAATATACTAATGACCTGATTACTAAGGGCGAAGGCGTGGCAAATACGACAAAAGACAAGAACACGCCAGATGAAAATGGGAGCTACACATGACGACCGGCAGGAAAATAAGAGTGGGACGGACATCTAGGGGATTCTATCGCTTAACACACACACACACACACACACACACACACACACACACACACACACACACTCGCACGAGTAAACTGAAACTGCTACCGATGAAATTATAAACATTAATTGGTTTCACTTTAATGCCCACATCTAAAGTTCACGGATTTCGTGGCTAAGAGATAAAATACAAAAAGTATGATGCCACAACAGATAAGGTAACATATGCATTGCTCTTAATACATATTAAATATATTTGACAAAAACAAACTCCCCGAACAGCCCGAGGGTATAGCAGAGTCAACGCAGAGAATTATAGAATAAAACTTGCCAGCAAGGCTATATATTTTTTGGGGGGAAAGGAGGGTGTTATGTTAATTATTAGTGATTAAGAACTATAATTAATTATTATATAAATTATCCATTCTCCTGCGAGCAACTTTGGTCAAATAAATTAAAAGACACCCCACCACATTTCAAATCCATTTACAGGCTCCAATCCTGATCACTCTTAGATATAACTAATCATTGGATGAACTAAGCAGGTCAACACGTGCTCCACATTTATAGTTTTATTATCCACTGATTAAGATTTATGAGAAACAAGACCAGCCAATGGGTTGAGATCAAAAGGTTTACCTGCTGTAGAAAATTATATTGTCTGTTCACTTGAATTTGGAGTAGCAAAGAAGTCCACTCTTGAAAGATGGCCCTCAGCTTAATGGTGACTGTTTGAGAGAGAATGCATGCACTTTTGCTATTGATATGTTATACTTGTGTTTTATGTAGAGATGTATTATGTGAGTAGACTATTATTTCTACAAATGTTTGAGCTAAGCTGCTCTTACGTAGTGTGCTAACACTTGACATTGTTTTGATATGCTGTATTTAAGCTGTGTGCGTGTATCAGGTAATAAATACCATTGCAGGAAACTGTAAGGTGAGACTGGAATGTAAGAATGGAGTTTAAAATGCATTAAACTGGAAACTTAGGTTTACTCCCTGATTATATTTTTCAGGGTAAAGCACCTTTCTCTCCTTGTGTTATTTGAATCTCCTGATTCACTGATTGTAAACATTTAGCAGCCAGAAGAATAATGTCCTTCCGTACTGATGTGTACCTATTCCTAGTCCCACCTCTAACTTTACACAGATTGCTGCCGCTATTATAGAATTAATATAAACCACGGGCATTTTGAGCGAGAAACCAGCGAGGGCTTTACACCTACCTCGTGTAGCACCGCATGAACCTTTACACGGGGCTATTCTCGATCACCACACCCGAAAGTATTCTGGTATTTAAGAATTACTTTGTAATTCAACCATCTATGAAATCAACCAAACGATATGTGCAGAATAAAATTCTAAACACAGTCGTTTAAAACAGGACGTTGATTTTAGTCTCTTTGTTTAAATTGATCCCTGTTACTAAACAATATGTCTTGAAACTCATTCTACATGTATTTGCAAGTCAGATGTAGAGCTACAAACACTGGAGAAGAAATGCACCTCAAAGTCGTCTCTGCGTATTTTAAGCTTTAATATACAATATACCGTGATCTCAAAGTCCAATAAATGACATCATTACCCTTACGTACAGGACAACTAGTGTAAACAGCCTTAAATTATGACACTGTCATGCAACTATATATTATCTCTCAAAACGAAGAAACAACGTCTCTGAATATATTTTTGAATAGATGACAAACGATTCTAACCAGTTATAGTGTCTATTTTTTTTTTTATTAAACAACAACTAAACTGCTGTTGTGCTTGTCGACAACCTAAGGGTAATGAGGAATGGCTAGGTTTTTTTTACCCACCCACCTCCTAATCCCCATATCACCTCCAATTTTAAACTACAACTCATTTTAAAATATAAAAATTTAAGATTCGATCCAACCCCCATAAAACTGTCAGGTGGGCAAAACGTGCCCAATTTTCAACAATTTGCATAAACAAAAATCAGCATAAACACGCACACAATACAACACACAAAACACACATAACTGTTTGCCACCTAAGTTAATATGTGGACAAAACGTTCTAAGGGGAACCTACTCAAGTACAAGGGAACCTAAGGCGGGGACTGTTTAAGCAGACACAGCAGGATGCGACTACTTCTACTGGCGGCGGTTGGGCTACATTAGTTTATGTTGCGCTTAGTACACCGACTGGTTGGGAGATTAGTAAGAAAATGAAAACTAACTCTTTCCTCATTTAGCTCTGTGCCTTGACTGCTCAATAAACATAGACATTAGACAAAATTTTAACAGAGCTGATATATTATTGCGAGATGTAAGAATCATTTAATAAGAATAAAGACAAATTATATATTTTATCGTTACTTTACTTGATTTTCTTTATTCAATTCCAGACAAAACTGTTGGTATTAGTTCGAGAAAAGTTGGGGCTGTGACTCTTGAGTGCTTATAGGCATAGACCGAAAAGGTGAACTTCCAGAAACTGAGTTCTGGCTAGGTACACGCTTGAGGAAGGTTAATATTAACCAATCGCCCTTCTAGTTCTAGAGTAGCACTCAAAAACACCTAGTGAAATATAACTTCTTTAAATTTTCCGCATCATATATCTGAGAGTGACAGTGAACCCGATGATTGGGCAAAGTAGTTGGGGAAGTGTTTCTCTGACTGTATCAGGCATAAGAATTATGCCATACAAGCCAACGTAATTAATAAAATATGGAGACAGTGAATATAGAGATCAGTGAGATAAACCACTGCAAATCCTGACTATAGGCTTTGAACTTGTCACATAAAATCCTTCATTTAACCTGAGGAAAGTGCGTACGCTTTACAGTGTATCATACTAAAATATAGGCCATCTTTGGAACTCTGAATGTTGAGGTCACAGGGTTAGTCGCACAAGTTTCGCCTATAAAAAAATGAAATGTATATTTAATGTGAGTTTTGTTGTAGCTGTTTTAAATGAAAACACACACACACACAAAGAAACCGCTGC
Organism: Sinotaia quadrata; assembly: GCA_028829895.1. Lineage (NCBI taxonomy): Eukaryota > Metazoa > Mollusca > Gastropoda > Architaenioglossa > Viviparidae > Sinotaia > Sinotaia quadrata. Next base: position 138,658,898 of record CM054178.1, on the reverse strand, counting down.
GTTTTATTGTTGCTATGGTGATATGCCTGAAGTCACAGTGCCCTCACCTGCATCCATTCACTAGTTTGCACATGTGCGTGAGAGCGCGGTTGTAGGCGATTGGCTGGTTGGTGCTTGTGCAACAAACTGCCAGAAGACGCGTGTAGGCTACCATTAAGTGCACGCGTCTCCACACTCTGTTGATAACATGTAGATATCGTTTTTTGCCGCTCTATTGCAATGAATCTTAGAACTGTAAAGTCAAATTTTTGCTCATGTTGCCTTAAACGATTGCATGCCTATGTACATACAGGTACATGCAATGAATACAGGTACATGCGAGCATGCGCGTGTCTCTTTGTCTGCATAAGACTATGCTTTTTTGTTTGCTAGTTTGCTTATTGTTTAATTAAAATATAACAAGTGGCAGCAAGGAAACAGTACAAACATAATGTGCAAGTAATGCTTACACTCGCTGTGCCTAATAATTACTTTCAGCTTCAGGGAGCGAGAAGATATATGATTATTATTATTATTATTATTCGTGCATGAAAGATAAATTAAGACATAAATCATATGAAATGGTCTGACATCAATAAGAACCGCCCATTCGTTTTTATAATTTCTAACTTATTATTACGTAAAAACTATCATTATTCCACAAATAAATCTTTATCAAGAAACTATTGTCTAGCATTGCAATCACATACTTTTCTTCTGTTCACTGAACTTTAACCTCAGCTTCAAATTCGCGTGCTCGGCGAACACGGAGAATATTTCAGAAGACGTAAGGGAACAAACTCTACCAATACTGTCTATTGAAGCAAAAAATGCACTAGAGGTTTTTTTGTTGGTGGTGGTGTTCTTGTGTAGAAGCCAATTGACTAAACTGTGTATTGCAGCCTCAGTCACTTGTCTGACAATCAGCACAAATCACAAAAATCCGCTATTTCAAAGAAATCGAAATAAAAGATATCGTAGCTGTCAGTTGAATTGACAATATATGAGTTTCAAGAACAGTAACTTTTTCGCATCTTTTGCACATGAATTTCAAGGACATCAACAAATCATTTGCTAGTGTCATGTAACATGTACCGATCAACAAACAAGGAGAGCCATCATGAAAATACACATTTCATAGGGTAGATATTTGTCATTCATTACAAAAAATAAAAGTTTAAAATGAACGTTTGGTCCATGCATAAATTTAGAAAGAGTAAGTGATTGAGATATATACCAACCGACAATTGTTTCAGAAATCACTACAACGGAAAGCATAAGTTATTTCCCTTGTTTCTCGTCATACAGCTCTCCGAATAGCATCAATTGGTTGTTTGGTAATGTAGAAAATTATTCATTGGACCGTTCAGAAAGCCATCTTGGCGACAACACAAACAACTGAGCGTGGAAAAATGCGAGCTCTAAAACTGAACACACGGCAAGGAAGAAGTTGTGTAGCCCACTGAATCCACAAAAAAGAAAACAAGTTGTAAAATAACTGGGAAACAAGCCACATAATCGGTTCATAAAACCTGTATCGTGTAAGTCTTTCTAACTCACATAACAAATAATAAAGTGTGTATATACTCGATTTACCTCGGGTCAAGTTGAGTCATATAAAACTGTATAAGTAGTCTATTGTAATCAAGCTTAATTGAGTCATATAAAACTGTATAAGTAGTCTATTGTAATCAAGCTTAATTGAGTCATATAAAACTGTATAAGTAGTCTATTGTAATCAAGCTTAATTGAGTCATATAAAACTCTATTGAACTCAAGTCTAATTTGGTCATATAAAACTGTCTGTGTAGTCTACTGAAGTCCAGTGTAACTGGGTCATAAACTGTGAAGTTTCCTATTTACTGCTCCGACACCCTGCAAACAAACTCAGACAGAACACACCAGAAACGCAATATATTTTCAACTGAAGCGCTAAGCTACCAGAAGCAGAAAATTATATTTTAATCAAAATTAATTATTAAGCACATACTTGGAAGAGAAGGGTGACAATCGAGATGATAATTCAATCAAAAAGAAGTCATCCATAAATCAGAAAGAGTTTAATATGTGCATTAGTATTCATTTGGACTTACTTGTCAAAAGTTGTTTTATTCCTCAAAAAAGAAATCGAGAAAGAATGTAAACAGTATTTGTACAGACAGTAAAAGTACTGTATAACTGATTATAAATATGTATTTATTAGTCATTACAAATTTTAAAATGCACATGTGTATACATCTGTAATGTATGTTAATAGCCAAGTGCCACTTAAAGTGCACTCTCTAATTAGCTATATTACCTAAGATTGTTATAGAGCTATATAGATGTAAGTAACTAATTTATATTGTATGTTATTAATATGCATAAGTGCGTTTGTCCAAAGTGTCGAAATTGTGGTCAGCTGTTAAAGTTGTGTGCGTGTACAACTAAGTATCACACGTATGACTAATCAGCTGTTACAGCTACGTACGTATGTAAATATTGTGCGTGTATATATGCCTTAATAGCTCAGAATCAACGTTGTGGTCTAAGAAACATTACAGCTATGTAAATATTGTGCGTGTATATATGCCTTAATAGCTCAGAATCAATGTTATGGTCTAAGAAGCATTACAGCCATGTCAAGTAAGGCAGGGTTTTATTACCGGTTGGTTTGGTACACTTTTTTAATTGCTTCATAAGTATTCGTTTAACCTCTAACGTCTATTCGTATCCGTGACGCCCAAATATGTGTATGTGCACAGTGTATGGAAAAAACAATCTTGTAGTTAGTTCAATGAACCTACCACAAAAAAAAAAAAATTGTTAAAATCCAAGTCTCCAGTACCCTGTAATTTCAAATCCATCTGTTCAGTATCCTGTATCAAATCCTTCTGTTCAGTATCCATTTACCTCCTGTGTCAAAATCCATCTGTTCAGTATCCTGTGTCAAAACCCATCGGTTCAGTATCTTGTGTCAAAATCCATTTATACAATATCCTTTATTAAAATCGTCTAATTTAATATCCGATTATTACATTTGTCTAAGTCTATATTTTGTATTAAAATAGTCTAGTTCAAAATAGTTTATTAAATCTATGTATCCGATATACAAAATTCAAATCCATCTAATTCAATATGTCTTGTATTAAAATCTTCTAATTCAGTATCGTTTACTAAAATCTATCCACTCCCCCAGTATTAAATCCATCTATTCAGTAAACCCAATAATAAAATCCATCTGATTCAAAAATCTTGTGTTAAAATCAAATACATCAAAAGCGATCTATTCAGCAGTCTGTATATACATATTTTAAAAATATAATTCTAAAACCCATTTAATTTATTATCATATATTAAATGTTTCTAACACAGTACCTTATTTGGGTGCAATTAGGTTTAGTGTTAACAGCATGTGAACATGATTTAATCAGCTGGACTTCATTTTTTAAGTTTTGAAAATTCTCTCTCTCTCTCTCTCTCTCTCTCTCTCTCTCTCTCTCTCTCTCTCTCTCTCTCTCTCTCTCTCTCTCACCCACCCACGCACTGCAAACATTTAACTCACAAACGTTATTAAGCATTATTTAAGGCAAACTCATAATATACGTCACACTGATTGTTATTTAAAGTTTAAAATAATAAATCTGCAAGAAAAATAAGATCACACCCTTCAACCAAATGGTTCCAGTGCGTGTAATAGTGAAAATGAAAAGGGTTTTGATTGGTTGATTTCTGCTCGCCGTCCACTGCCTACGTTCGTTGATTTCACGGGCGATATATGCTTACGGTGATATTGGCTGGATTGAGAATAATTTGTAGATTAACAAAAAGATCTACATAAGTGATACTAAGAGTGGTTTGTTTGTGACTAATTTTTAGATTGACAGAAGGATCTCTACTATGTGAAACAAACATCGGCTGGATTCTGAATAAAATACACTGCAGTCAATTTTGTCCCCAAGCAAGCAGCGCTCACTCGTTTCTTCAGCATCAGCATTAAATTCTTTTATAAAATAAAACAAGCAAACTTAGTTTCTTTAATTTTTCACAAATTTAAAACAAACATTGCGTGCATGTGTGTGTGTTTGTGCGCGCGTGTATGCAGAGTTCAAAAACATACAAATTATTAATTACTAGCAGGTGACCTCCCTTTAACTTCTCCCCGACGATCTTCGAGAGCAGACGGCATGCTGAGTAAGCGACACTGTGCAGATTGCACCTCTCTTACAGCACTCGCATGGTTGGTACTGATAGCAAATTCTTTCTTCTGCTGATAACGTCACACAGACTTGTACAGCGCTTCAGAGTGGCTCCCCTTAGGTCCAGCACTTCAGCAGGTGAAGTGCGGCAGTTGATAAGCTTATTCACTTAGCCCTCGTGGCTGCCAGACGTTGATACTTCTTATCGCTATAACTATTAAGTCTCTTCGCAATTTTATAAGATAGTCTACTACTCTACTTTAAAAATGGAAACACTAACGGTCGTATGCAATCTCTCTCTTTCTGCGTACATATACATACAAATTGTGTGCGTGCGTGTGTGATGAGAGGGTGGAGGAAAGGTGGTACCAAATACGAATTTATTCACATATAAACTTCTAGTTAATTTCGAAGACAGCGTTTAAAGAATTTTACATTGTATCAAATTCAACATAATTTATCATTGACTTTTTTAAAAATTCACATTTCAAATCTATACAAACTCACGTATCTAATTCACTGTTCACTGTTGTCATTTTATTATAAACTATGGGGAAAACGCAATCTTATTCGTTAAATTTTTCATGACAAACAAAACAATTCATAAATGAAACATAATAATTGTATTTTTAGCTCACTGAGATAAATCCAGGCACCGTTCTAGCTCCAAAGCACTTCAGTCTAAGGGATGTAACTCTTCCATAATACAACTGTACAGCGTAATTGTTATTACAGGCCTTGAAGCGGTCAAATTAGGCACGCGTATAGTATTTAGACTTTAAAGTCTCAATTATTGTGGAACATACACTTAAAACGTAATAAATAAAATATGTAATTTTCTTTTCATGTTCTACATCTGTTACCTTCCATATAAATTTAAGCTTCTTACTGTGCTAATTTAGAATGTGGTATCAACCAACAAATTCTTTGTTCGGCTTATTTTGGCGACGTCTTATTTTTAATTTTTTAATTATGTAATTAATTATCTTCTATAAGAGATGACATTACGCTATTAATTTTCTTTTTTATTATTACAGAGATAATATAGATTAACACTGAATTTTTTTTAACCGGACTGCATAGTTGTTGTTTTTTAAGTGCAACGTGAAAATTACCATTGTTTTATTGGTACACAATACATAAATAACTACAAATGTCGACGCTTCTCTACATAGACTCCATCAGTTTAACAATGGCATAAGAACAATGAAATGCTGTATACGGATGTATGATAAGATTAGATGATAACTTCTATAACCTTCCATACATTCTTGAGTCTCTGCAAGTAGAATTCAATTAGTGGTAGTGGTAGCATCCTAATTATTAATATCATCATCAAAGAAGCAGCCATCTATTTAGTTGACGTTATCATACATCAATAGGCTTATTCATTTATTGTTCTTGTTGTTTTCATAATTGTATTGTCCTGATAAACGGCAATCCTTGTAGCTATTTTTGTACTGTGCACATAAAAATCGTTCTGAATTTTCACGTTGCATTGAAATCTATGCATTTAATCTGTTAATTTAATTAAACTAATATATAATGTATGTATAAAAGGCGCTAATTTTTAATCATTTCAGTCATCTAGCTACATTAATCTTTTTTTTTAAAAATTAAGTTTATAATTTTAATAGGTTAGTGACGTCGTGCGTTTTAAAGTAGATGTAAATGACGGTTTCATTTAGATCGATAGGCGATGAATTTTCATCTGAAAAGGGAAAGAATACAAAACGGAACCTCGCAAAAGGAAGTTTGAATTACTCCCCCTCGATCACAAATTCCAAAATACCATTCTGCTAACATTAGTCCGCAAGACATTTATATTGAGATTATAAATTGTATTTGTTACTGAATTACTTTTTCAAAGTATGGGTGTATTTAACTCCAAACCAAATTAAACATCCGAGTGGTTTATGGTAAGGTTACATGAAATTTAACTTGATAAATCTGTACGTTTGTATCACCTTAGGAATAGTTGAAAAGTGTAGATAACCGTCACAGAAATAAATGAATATGCAGAAACTAAAGGATGCCTGTGCCTTGCAGCAATTAAAACAAACAACAGTATGATAAGTTTCCAAGTCATAGCTAATTCAGAAGGGTAAGAGAGGGGGCAGTCAGTTGCCCCAACCTCCTCTATCGTGGTATACTGTAACGATAATCCACGTGGTTATCGCAAACATTGACCAGTTTGGTCATATGGTGTATACTAAAAAAAGCATTGATCAACCAGGCCCTAGAATTAGATGGTAAGGAAGGTTAAAAGCAGCTTAAATTTATACATTTTCCCCACCCCTTTTGCATTGTTATCTTTGTTATTCAGTGTTGTATGAGATCGTACTATACTGGATTTTAACCTTGAAATAATGGTTTCAATCGTCATGAGTAAAATAAGCTGAATATGGATAACTGAAGGTCGTATCTGTATCAAGGAGAAAAGAAGCACAGAGTTGTTATCAGGCGATAATTTTCTTTTTCTGTGTCTGCAGCAAATGTGACTCGCTTCTAGCCCACCAGATATTTCTTTGTAAACAAACCGAGAACAAAAGTTGTCAGATGAGTAAGTGTTTCTCGGTGTTTGCAAAATATGTCACTCAGAGCTAATCATTATATTTTCTTAGAAATAAGTTGTATGCAAAATATGTCAGTCAGAAGCTAATCATTATATTTTCTTAGGAATACGTTGTGTGCAAAAAGAAAATTGTGACAACAATAGTTACTTAGAAATGTATTGTCTGCAAAAAGAAAATTATCATAACAATGGTTACAAAAATATAATGTTGGCAGAATAAAATCGCTATAAGAGTAATTACTTAAAAATATATTGTTTGAAGAATGAAAAGAGTCAACACAGTGGTTACATAGAGATATATTGTTTGAAGAATGAAAATCGACAAAACAGTGATTACTTAAAAATATATTGTTTGAAGAATGGAAATCGCCAAATCAGTGGTTACACAAAAATAGATTATTTGAAGAATGGAAATCGACAAATCAATGGTTACACAGAAATATATTGTTTGAAGAATGGAAATCGACAAATCAATGGTTACACAGAAATATATTGTTTGAAGAATGAAAATCGACAAAACGGTGGCTCCTTCAAAATATATGTTTGAAAACTGAAAATCGTCATACATTGGTTACTTAAAAATATATTGTTTGGAGAATGAAAATCGTCAAAACAAAAAAATATATATATATATATCTTTATGTAATAAAGATAGAGTTGTTTCTTATATGGCATAGATAGATAGATAGATAGATAGATAGATAGATAGATAGATAGATAGAGAGATAGATAGATAGATAGATAGATATATAGATAGATAGATAGATAGATAGATAGATAGAACAGAACGTCGGGGAGCCAAACATTTCATGCTGGCGACAGTTATTTTCTGGACATATTTTTATTAAATAGCGTTCATTGACCAAACATTAAATTTTGATAAAGTACACGTGATTGTACACGCAGAGGTAATTTATTAAAAATGAATGAAATATCTGTAAATAAAGTTTCTCCAATCTGTGACATTAAAACTTCTTAAATGCATCTAGTGAATAGTTTTATGTTAAATATGCAAGTTAATTTGTATACGGGAGAATACTGCTTGTAGCTAATACAGTGCACACAATATATTCCTTATTCTGTTGGGTTTTTTAATTTAATACTGAATTTTAAAACTTTCGAATGTTGTAAAGAAATGCAAAACAAAAAGTATCAGTAGAAATCAACTACAATTTAGCGTTAAAATTAGTTTTTTTTAAAAATGTCATCATTTCTATTTAAAATAAAGTTTTTTAAAATATTTAAATTTCACAATATTGTAGAATGCATTTATAATTGAAAGAAGAGACGGAAAGAGAATATAATTGTATTTTTAATATATAATTTCGCGGTGGTCCTACGTGTGGAGGTAATATCAAGAATTCATCAAATTTGTGACACCACCTACGTGCGTGCGTGCGTGCGTGTGTGTGTCGTCCAACCAATAATGAATTGGTATTTAATATTATTTATTAATTTAATCAGATCATTCTATATTTAGCAACTCTGTAGTGTATCCATGCGTATGGAGATAGAAGTCGTACTACCTTAACAAAAATTAATATTAATGATAAGTTGATTTAAATGAATAACTAAAAGTTAACCATAAATAATATAATAATAACTAAAAGTTAACTAATATTAAAAGATGCTATTTTTGGAATAATATACATGAACCTATTAAGTAAAATTTTAAAATCTAAAGTCTAGAACTACAAATCTTGAAATAACAGTATGAACTAAGAACTATGGGGTGAGTTAGACAAAGAAATAGCCGGCTATTTAACAATTCCTTTTGCTATTTAACAATTTTTTCTTTCCTTTTACAATTATAATTAATCAATGTTAAAGTGATAACTAATTATTAACATTATTTAAAATTCGTTAACACCTAAAGACAATCAAACAGGCTGGCAAAGACAGATTCATTGTGTAGACAGCAGATATAATCAAAAACCATTCGGTTTCTAAGTTTATACATGACCAGGGGTCAGATGGGGCAGTAGTACATCCCCTAGTTTAATTTCAGATATCGATAGTACATGCCCTAGTTTAATTTCAGATATCGATACTGTATGTGTATGCGTTTTGCTTGTTTTGTTGGCGCGCGCGCGCGTATGTGTGTGTAATAATTTTCATCTGAAAACAAGTGAATCCTTGATAATTTCATTAATCATTGTCAACTGAAACAGTAAAGACACAAAAGTGCTAGTATGACTCTAAACTGAAAATTAAAATAAAAGTTTTGCATTGTTCAGTATTGGTTTATTAAGAATGATGCAGGTTTTTGTCAGGTATTATATAAATGGCTAAGAGCAGCGTAGTAATTCACCAGCAGAATAAGAACTGTCCGGAACCAACCAAACAATGCCGGTCGACTTCATGTCTGACTCAGGTATGATAATGTCATTAATTAAATAAATGATTCCAACTCACTTGGGACAGAGCAACAAGATAAATTAACTTAAAACTCTAAACGAATATAATTACTTAAACCTAAAAACAAAAAAGCACGATGATTAAAGCAGTTCACATAAACAACATGGAGACAAAGGTTTTCCCCGAACCAGCTCCAATACCAAATAAAGAGGTGGATGAGGTGCCCGCCAGTCTGGTGCATTGCCGTGCAAATATGTACTATAAATAGATAATACTGATTGTATACTGCACATATGTTTTAAGTTTAATTCATATATCTGCCTACCTCTCTTGTGTCGTTAAATGCCCTTGAACAAACGAAGACTTTCGAATCAGCCAGTAATCCACGAAGTGAGCTTGTTACAACGAGCAACGCACCCATACACAATGGTCATTGTCAACACAGTGAGCAGCACGTGCGTTCATGGCAACAAAGCCGGCCGGCACAGATTGCCCCGTTTCGATGAGCCAGCATCTGAAATTAGCAACTGCATGATTGCGATTGTCATGATTTTTAACAATCGCTTTATTTATCGTCACTTTGCGCAGAAGTTAATGTAATCACTGACAACACATTTGGATACTCCACTTTGGTTTAAATTCCGATACACACAAAGAAACGCCCACTTCCAAGTGAGGTCCTGAAATTGAACTTTAGACCAATTTAAAACAAGCTTTTACAATTATACAACTCTGCTTGGGCATCAATAATAAAAGTGTCGAATAACTTCAAACTTTTTCCACCAAATATAAATCCTAAGATGATCCAAATCCAAACAGGAGTGGTCATCGTGGGCACAACGCTCTGATTTATCAAGCCATATTTTACTCTTGACAAAGAAAAAACAATTAGATCTTTCGTGTAGAAAGACACATCTCGCACATTGAAGCAGACGACAAAAGCATCCTGCATATATGAGCGATTTTTTTAAAGAAAAAGAATATCAGTGATAACAAATATATTTTTAATTAAATCTTTTTTACAGGTACCAGACAGAGCTACACGCGTTGACTTAGTAGTATCCTGGCTCAGGTTTTACGATGAATGAACGTGTCTTGTAGTACTCGTAGTAGAACGGGAACAAAGGGCGTCTAAATATAGACAAACTCTCCCGCCAACCTCTTTGTCCTTGTCTTTAGAGCAATGCCGCTTTAAATGGATGACTTTGATTGGTCGATTTCAAACGGATGTCAACTTTAACCAAAGCGGAAATAAAAACTTTACACGTCGACGAGAATCATCGTGCATGAAAAATATTGCTGCGTTGTTTTGCATAAACTACAATGTGAGTGATATTTTTCAGATATTGATTTTTCTTTGATTTAGAACATTACATACAGAACAAACCTAAATATTTTTCTTTTTTAAAGAAATATCATTAATTCACCAGACAATCATCGTTGATTTATCTATTTCGGCCTATGCTAGTACTAGACAGGCCAAATTATCTTTAACTTTTAGTTTTATTAATTGTAGGTTATATAATGGATGTTCATTGTTCGTATTGGACCTAAAGTCGGTGTGAATAGTGGGGATGTGAATTTCTTACGGCAGTTGCCCTGGTATTTTCTTCATTAATTATGCTTCTAGTTAGCCATACTTCTGATGATAGAATAAAGAAAGAAACAAATATTCAATTGTGCCAGCTTAAATATAATGAATTAAGGCCTATTCATACTTTCATAGAAACTAAATCATAGTTGTTTGTACCTTCCGAGAGCAGGGTGCATTGCAAAATGCCATTCATCAGACTATGATAATTTAAGAAAAGTATTGATGCTGGTACTAGTCACACACCAATGTCTATTTTTTTTTTTAAAGTAAAAATCCATCATTATGTGCCACTGGTGACAATGAACCAAACCCATCAATATTCACAATCCATTCTGCAACTCCAGAAAATCTTTTTATCTCCTCACCTGTCACTACTTAAATTTCTTTCTCTTGAAAGTTGAAGTCCATAACTTCCACTAGTTCCAGTAAGTAATATCTTTTAGAATTAGAAATGGTGTTCTGAGGGCAATACTTTTACAGTCACTGTAATCTCAGTTTAAAACAGTGTACCATTAGTTTTATTCTAAAGTGAAAATATACAGGGCACTATTTAGATGAGACCCTTAAGGCGTTAAGCAGTGATTCTTAATTAAACTTTCTATGAGCACCTGAGCCTTATATATAAGTTATAGTGCTATCTTAGTAACAGCATGATTTTTTTTTTTTTACATCAATGATAATGCTCACAAACAATAATAATAATGTCTAGTATTTCCCATAATTTTTTAATGATCTGTGCAACAATGCTATATAAAAATTAATCATTTCTGGGGATGGTGGTAAAGGGTACATTCATTATCAGAACAATTTTGAAACTCAAAGTGAAGGGGAGTGGTTGGATATAACTAATAATAGGGAATTTTGCTTATGAAATAATTTTTTTCTCTACACATTTTAGCAGAGAAGTTAGTTCTCTATGGGATAAACAAATGTTGGTACCAGACATTTATATTGTACCAGCAAGGATGGCAGTTGAAATCCAAAATTGTAGCACTGACCTCCATTTAGGGACATGATGCATTTGTAGTCTCTATAATAATATTTTTTTACAAAGTACAAATAATGTTTTTTATCTTATATATCAAAATGAAGTGTTTTTCAAATAATTATTTATCTAATCAAAATTTTACTTATATTGCAAGGACAACCAGAATTCAGATTTGACTGAAACATTGACTCTCGTGCAATCTTTTAATAACATCATGGTAATTCAGATAATCATTTCTCTGCAGATGTCAATTTCAGTATGCTCCTTGCATTTTTCTCAAATGATTGCCTTTGGAATATACTTTTAAGGTGAACTAAGTGGATTCAATCTAATTACTTTACAAGTTAAAGTCTACAGTAGGGCCTAATGGAGTAATGCTCATGTAAAGCCATAAGATAAAATTTATTAAAATTTTGATTGTTTATGAGTTTGAAATGCATAAAAACTAAAAAAGCATGTTTGTAAAAAAATATTAAAAAAATTAGAAAGTTGAGTGTTTGGCTAGAATTTTTTTTTTAATAAGTCGTATAATTATTTCCTTACAGCAAATATATTTTCTTTATTGACCCAAATTATTAACTTAATCTGGATACATATTTATTTTTTTAAAAACTACTTCATCATATTGAAACCCAATATGGCTCCCAATGACAAAGAAATATCTGCCATCATAAAAAACACTCCATTTTTCTCAACTAAACATAAAATATGATAAGTTATTATGCACCAAAGATAATATTAAATAATAAACAAAATATCTATTTAAATATAATGTTTTTAATATATAATCAGCTTAATTGTTATGTTTATATTCTTAACTGTAATTCACAGTTAACTCACTCCGGTTTAAAAACATAAACACAAGCTTTGTCATGTGAAACTTCAATTGCAAAAGAAACCATATGAATATGTAAGCTATTTATGATGTTAATCAACTTATTCAAAATATTTCGAGATTATCAGAAATCTCAGCTGTTTTCAAAAGTCAGTGATTCATTGCATTAGTGATTAACAGTCATCACTGTATGATGTTTGATGGGTACACAAGTTATTTTTCTTATTTGGTACTTAAACTCATCACACCAAGACAAAACAAAATGAGAGTTATCCTTCCACAAGTAGTGACTTATAAGTTTCTATGACTTATAAGTTTATATTTAATTAGGTTCAGCTTGTCAGCCCTCAACAGATAAACTGTGGCATAAAACATTAAAAGTAACAATACACATTGATGATGCCAACATTGTGAGATACTATTCCTTACTTAATGATGCTGATCATTTACATGTGTATTTAACAAGCTACATTAATAAAGATTCTCAAGAGTGGAGAACAGTTAACAATAAAATTTAAATCATAAAAAAGAATGATATAGTGATACTACAGTCTTTTTTTCAATGATTGGATTTACACTTTCATCTTTACACTTTCCAATCTTTGGACTAAAATTTTATTTACAGTTACAAATGTGTTTTTTAGAAGACAAGGGCCACAACTTTCTCATCTAAATGACTCACAGCAGTGAGTTCACTGCAACTTGTCACAAGCAGCACATGTCAAACACCACCTTGCTTCGTTGTAACCATGTACATCTCATCTCACTGTGCACTGGCTTGTACTCTGGAACCCTGAAATGCTATAATTATGACTGGCCCTAAATTTCTTTTCCAGACTGTTTTGGTTTGTCTTAATTACATTGGTTGACCTCTGAATAAAATTCACCATTATAATAATACACAATTCAATATAAAGAATATAATTTAAATCCTACTTTTATTCACCAACAGTCACTCATTTACCTTCCAAATGGGTTCCTAGATCATAGCTTTCATTCAGCCATTCAGGGACATGCCTTCCTTCAGTCTACTGTTAGTGAGTGTACTGATTCACTACTGTTAGAGGTTTTTATTCATTCAGTCACCACGCTTATAGTCTTGACAGCCTGGGGCACAGAAGGCACAAGACAGAAGGTTCTTTAGATTCTTATGTTTTCCCTTTCCCCTGAACACATATTGTACCTTCTCTTGTCTATATGCCCATGCAGAGAGACGCTTTCTCCATCCTTCTCTCTAGAAGTCTGCACTTACAGCTGTGGATATGTTCACACTGTCTAGCTATCAGTTACACATTCAAATTGTTATCTTCAAATTTAGAATTATAAATACATGTATAGTGAAAATCTCCCTTTCATGACAATTACATTCTGAATATTTTTTTTTTATTGAAATAGAATTTGTGATATATATATATATATATTCATTAAATTACATGTATATATAAGAAACATACCGAATAAATTCAAAGTTACTAATGGTTTACCTCATTTTGTATGTGTTGTTTAATAATAGTAAATACATGTAATTTTAGTTATAAAAATAAAATAAATCATCTTTATTGTAAATCTGTTAGAGATTAACTACTGTGATGGCTAATTAATTTCATTGGCATAGCACCTTAGAGATTCTGCAGGATCATAGTTTGAGAATCAGTTTCAGGCTTGGCAATTATTATAATTTATTTTTTCTCCATTTTAATTTTTAAATTATAAAAGTCAAGGGGAGGTAGTGATCATGTAATGGCCTTTAGTGGGGAAACTTTTTTTTTTAATTGTTTTATTTAATTTCTGATTGTTGTCCTGACAGAATGATCACTGACGTGCAGCTTGCAATATTTGCCAATGCTCTTGGAGTGACATTGTTCCTTCTGGTAGTCCTTTACCATTATGTTTCTGTAAATAACAAGAAACAAGACTAAAGAATCCTTAAGGTGAGAAGAAGTTGTTCTACCTTACATTTCAGTAGTGATTAACCCTTTAAGGGGCAGAGCCAGCCGAAAATGTCTTTACTACCGAAAAGGCAAAACATCCGAAAGCGTCCGTATCAACCATTGCTCTTTTCTTCTCATATCGTTTGAGAAATCGTTAGACTTCTGGTGTCTACAGGAAATCTAACGTTTTTACGACGATTCACATGCATTTTGAAACATTTTCACCTTGCTGCGTTCATTTTTTTCATAAAGTTTTCTTTGTTTTTCACGTTTGGTGTTTCAAATGGATTTATTAGAATCGTCGAGCGATAGTGAGGAGTTTACTTAATTCAATTTATCGGATAATGAGGTAAGAGAAGTTGATTTTGAATCGGACGATAGGATTAGAAGTGACATTAGCGTCAGTAGCCTGCACATGTAACATCTTTCAAATTTGGAGGAGAGTGCATCAGATTCTGAAAATATCGAAGAGTAGGGGGAAGGGATATCTGGAGACACACACGGTTGGAATAGTAGTACTTTAGCACTGAATATATCGGAATTTATAACAGAAATGGGGCCGAATGTGACTGTAACTAATGATAGTACTCAGCTGGCTTTCAAAGAAGAAACATTTGATAAGATAGTGGAACAAACGTACGAGTACGCACGTCCGAAAATCGTGGAAAAACAAAATGGCGATCCAGGTTGGAAGGAAACTAATGCCACTGAAATTAAGGCTTATTTTGGACTTATGATTTTGATAGGAATTCACAACCTGCCAAGAAAAGAGATGTATTGGTCGTCTGATGACAGATTAGTGTTCCTGGCGTCAACAAAGTGTGTACATAGTGTTTGTAGCTGACAATAACTGGACAATAATTTTTTTGTGTGTAAATATATATGTTCATGCATGGATTCAAATTTAACACCAGAAAGTATACTTTAGTTAAGGATATTAATAAAGCTGCTTTCATTTTGCATTTCATTTCATTGAAATATATGCACTAATACCTAAAATATGATGTTTTTACTAACGTAACCCTAAATCTCACCGAAACCCTGAAAAATCTTGCCCCTTCAGAGTTAGAAAAAGGAAAAAGGTGTGCACCTTAAAGGGTTAACAGGTATTGAGATGGTAAAATTGTCTTACAGACTAAAAGATCCATGATGTATGCATAAAACCATTAAATAACTATTAATGATATTTATGGGTGTCTGTGTGAAAACAGTGGCTCCAGATCTTTAAGCTTTATATATGGTGAGGCAGGGGTCATCATAGCACCATTATCAGAAACTAGTGAAAAATTAGTCTTAAATGTGAGAAAAGGTTGTACTACCTTAGATTTTGTTAGTGATTTAACAGGCATTGAGATGGTAAAATTCTCTTACACTAGTTACAGACTAGAGTTTCCTGTAAACCAAAAAATGCTGACTTTACCTTTTTTTAAAAATAATTATATTGATTTTCTGTTTTTAGTGTAGGACTTACATATTTTAGAATAATGCTTATTTTTCTTTTCTTCAAGGGTCCCCTCCCAAGTAATAAACCAAACAAAAACAAAAATCACAGTAATTTTACCCATCCACCAACCCTGTTTTTTGGTACAAAATATATTTTTTGCTTGTTTGTTTCTTACAGTTTTACCACATGTTCAGAGAATGACTGCAAGCATGGATCTGGTCTCCAGTGTGAGAAAAATCAGAATATGAAGTCTACCACTTGTAACATACATCTCTAGCTTCATTGAATGCAAGCTTTGTAAATGGGTTATTTCTTTGTGCAAAATATATTGTTGAAATGATGTTGTTGACTTATGTTAATATGCTCACTGCTTGTAAAATGTATGCATAAAACCATTAAATAACTATTAATGATATTTATGGGTGTCTGTGTGGAAACAGTGGGTGCCACTACCTTTATGCTTTATATATGGAGGGGCAGGGGTCATCATAACACCATTATCAGAAACTAGTGAAAAATTAGTCTTAAATGTGGTTCAGGTTTCCATGGATGTCATTTGAAAAATTATGCCATTGTGCTGATGTCCGTTCACCCTGCACTAATACGACATTTGGTATGCATGATAACTCAACAAATGGTATGCAGAGTAAGTGACAAGTATCAATACACATTTTCCCACAAAACCCATTCTTATGTTGTCATGGGCAATTTTTGTTGATTGTCACCACCACCATCCCTCTCTGACAAAAGGAGAGGCAAAGACTAGTCAGTGACTCATATGATCTGTGAGAACGTTATTACAGGATCCACATGCAGAACGAACCAAGGTGTTTATTTGGATGAGTTTTCTTTTTATTCTATGTGCAGGGTTATGAGTAGGCTGACATTGTATGTGCGAATGCATATGGGTACAGACAATGCAACATAAAGAACGACTGCACTCGTTCTCTCTCAAAACCACAGATAAATAATTTAAACTTGTTTTTATTAAACGTGGATATTCTCTCTTAAGGTGTTCAGTCAGTCATTCCGAACCATTCACATTACACTCTTGTCAACAAGATTACCCAATATAGGTTGAGCAGGCATTCATTATCCAAGTTTTTAATTCTATTTACCGTCCAAAAAGAAAAAGTGATACTTACCTGCATTTTTAATAAATAATTTACACATGCATTTTATTCAGTGTGGAACCGGTTTTCAAATTCCTGTCATTATATATTATCCCCTCAGCCATTAATACAAATTGGCATTAAAAAAATTTAAAACATTGATCATGTTCTGTTAAATTAAAATTATTTTTGAATGCTGTATAATCTTTAAAAAATAAAAATATAAGACTATGTTGATTATATTTAAGTGATGCAGATTTTCTTAATAATAAAAAATATTAAAGACAGCAAATCAAGCTTAGCCGGGTGAAAGTCCAGTTTGCAAAGTAACAGATTAACAAAATCAAATCACTGACTGTAAAATGATCTAGGGGAGGGATATAAAATTACACCTCTTGAATCAAAAATATTTTTTAAAGAAAATGATGTCAGCATAGAAAATCTATTAACTAATAATTAATAGTGCACAAAACCATAATATAAATCTTGTCACCAGTCTCATTACATAGTTATAGTATTGTGTTATTAGCTATAATAATTAATATAAATCTTGTTGTCACCAGTCGCACTACATGGTTATAGTATTGCGCTATTAGCTGTAATAATTAATAGGCATATGAAGACTTGGTGTACATTTTTAAGTGTAAAAATAATAAAATAAATACAAATAATAATAAAATGTCCTTCGGTTTTGCTGAATATTTTTAACTTCTAAAATTATTTTTTATGTGAATTAACCTTTCTAACGACCTCGTTAGTAGTCCATCATAAACATTACATAATTGTAATAAAGATTGTATACACATTAATATCCTCTCTGCAAGAAATATATCACTACCAGACAAATAATTCCTTGTATTTTCAAACAAAAATTAAATCTGTAAACACTAATTACATTGGCCATCACTTGACAAGTTTCCATGATGAAAGAAACATTTTAAAAGATTCTTATTTCCAGTTTTTCTATACCAGTTAATCACTTGAAATACATCACTTTTTTTTCAATTAGTGCGTTCTAAATAAGTGTGTAAAATTATTCTAATAGTTTTATTTTTAATCTTTTACAGCTAGTTGTAATTTCTAATAGACTTTGTAGAGGTTTTCATAATTATAATTGATTTTGAGATAACGTATACATACTAATGTACAAATGTATCTAGTAACATTAAAACACAAGGGAATATGTAAATTCAATTATAACTATTTTCTGAGTCGAGCTTGTAATAGAAATGTATATTTCACTTGTTATAATTCTAATTCTACAACAATAAAGGACAGTTTAAATACTTAAATTATTCAGATTGCGTTTAGTCACAGATAGTCCAAGGGCTGGAGAAAATATTCCTCACAAAAGGCTTACTTCATCTACAATCATTCCCAGTAAATTAAATTAAAAAATACACAGTAATGCATTGTAACATTTTATTCATGAGTATATTTACCCAAAATATCATACAAGCAAGCAAGCAACTCACACATACTTATCAAAATTAGCTTTCATAAACTATGAACTGGGCACTTTCTTTTTTTTTTTTAATTTTTAGATTCTAACTTAATATATTTATACACAAATATTTACACAGACACCAAGCCAGCTACTTGGTTGTTTAAAAAAAAATGTTTAGGAGACTGGCTGATCTGATCAATAACAGGAAATCCAATGGTATGAATGAGAAGGTAATGCTTTAAGTCTAAATACTAAAGTTAATCCAGAGTAAAGTCAAACCAATATGCTTAGTAAAGCCATGCAATTTCTGCAAAGAAAGCATTTTGAAACAAACATTTAAAATGTTCTTTGAAGACAAGCAAGCAATTAAATTTGTTTTAGATAAAATAAGAAAAGAAATTAACACAATTAAAACTTCAATCCTGAGCACAAGAAGTTTCACATCTGGCTCGTAAATGGAAGTGTTGATTCACATTTCATTTTGTACACAATACCTCACATGAAATTACTTTTTACTATGGAGAACAGACTAGTTATTGTCAATATGAACCTGGTAACTATGCTCACTGAAGAGAGAGCAGATTAAAAATCTAACAAGCTTTACCTGGAGTGCAGCTAGTACTAAAGATATACCTATATTAACTTATTTTCTCATATTCTAGAAATTGTTCGGTCTGGACATACCAAATCATCTACCATCAACCCCACTTCAAGCTAGCAGTGAATGTTTCTGTGGTCTACCAACATTGAAAGCAGTTGGATATTAAATTTCTGTGTGATCTCCTGAACAGAAAATAGTTGCAAGTAAAGTGAGCTGTTGTCTGATGGCCTGGGATAGAAGTCGTCTTGCTATACACCAACGACTTTATGACAGCTGCACTTAGTCCATCAAATTATGGTGACATTTGCTGCATGGAAATAATGTTGCAGGTAGTTTTTTGCATCTTGTTCCAGACCCGTGTTGATCAGTGTAGGCACCTGTACCAACATTTACCGCAAATCTTATTAGTTTAACAATTTGTGAATGATCACTTTCTTTACTTTTGCCACAAGTTTGGTTAGTTAATGCTTTTGTCAGAAACATTTCACTCACAGTACATTAAAAAAAAAAGTATGAATGCTAATGTATAAGAAAGAATGCAACATAAAAGTCTTGGAAGGGGATTTTAATTTTCATAGAAAATTCATGTGATAATTTACAACTTTTACAAGAAGCTATATGAATCAGGAAAAAACATTACAAAATCCAAATGAAGAAGATTGCATATAATGCTAAATGTTTATAATAAACAGGTAAATAAATACAATTATAGAAATTTTAGTATTAAAAAATGAGACAAATATCTAAAGCACTGAAAATTCTCTGATCAGGATTAAAATTTAATATTAGCTATTCTTAATTAAAACAATTTGGTATATGTTGCAATTACCCTTATTTCTACTAAATGTTTCATTTATTTTCATGGTTAGTCTTTTTCACCTGGTCTTTATAAAAAGGGAAATATAAACATTGCATTTAACAATTGATTTTTCTGAGCAAATAATGAAAAGGCAATTTTAATATGTGTATTTTATTTCTGCATGCTTTTTAGATTTAATTTTAGATAGCTTTAATGAGAAAAAAAAAAGTGTTTCATGTTATTTTACACTGCAATGGTTATAGTAAAGAACTTAGCACATTCAATCTCAGTGTGCTGGTGATAGAGCCACTTTAACTTCTGACCAACATAAAGGTTTAGAACTCTGAAACAATGTTCAAGAATGGACATTTCAACCTTAATTGTAAACAAATGTTTAACATTTGCAAAGAAAAAAATCAACTAGTGAATTTCTCAAATTCACTGCCATTAATATTGAGAAAATCCAACTTGCTTGTTTGTAACTTACCTTGCCAGGGTAGCCTTTGGCCAATTTTCCTAGGTGTTTTGCCAAGTTAAGTTTGGCATCTGGCACCTCACCGCTCAGAGGGTCGTGCTCTTTCTTACCAGCAAATGCCAACTGTGAATAAGCTGTCTGGTAACCTAGACATACATTGTACAAAAATGTCATTTTCCAAAGCTCAACCAACCTCAAATAAACAGCTAGCAAGCAAAAAATAATAAAGTTGAAAATTTCTAAATTATATAGATGGTACATTCTATGATGATGGATATGTGAATTCATGTAGAATATTCTAGATCACAGAATGCTTAATCTAAATGATACATTCTACAGAAGCGGAATGTCATTCAATAAGAAAATCTGTGATTAAAATGTTTAATCTGAATGATACATTCCATAAGATTGGATGAGTATATTCAAGTAGAAAATTGTCATCACTATTTCTGTTTTAAACTCAAAGTAAACACTTTTTATTTTAAAAAGATTTTGTTTTTATGGCATATATACATTAGAAAAAAAATGACGGGTTACAGAAAAATAATAATTTGAATTGTGAACATTCTGTTACTTTAACCCGTTCGCAGTCCCGGTGACAAGTTATGTCACCACTGGAAGTGCTTGAGCCAATGACTGCGTTCCACGTTGTGTCACAGGCATACGGACACATGCGTGTAGTTCTAACTATTTATTAAAAATAACCAATCAGAAAAAATGAAAGATGTTCGCTTCCGCACCCAATCTGTTATAAATTTTATAATTGGATACTTATAATCAGTATGCTAATGAGCTTGAATTGACGGCTTTTTCCATACAACCAACTGTCTTTGTGGAAGACGCGCAGACATTTTGTGTTGATCACCATGGCAAGTTTCGATGTTTTCAATTGTGAGTTTGAAATACAAATCAAGAAAAGAAAGAAAATGCTTATTTCACAAGTAAAATTGTGTTCTGTCAACTACAGTTAACATTGACTGACGAGATAAAATTAGAGAAATACTCAAAATGGTGTAAGTGCTCAAAAAGAACTGCATATTAAATCATTCTTAGCAAATAACTATTTCAACCAATTAAATCCAGCCTTTCACACATTTTGCATAAAGTCTAATTAAATCAGATTAGGCGAGGTCAAGGCTTTGCAAAAAATCAGTTTGAAAAGCAGATTATAGACAATATTCCTACAGTTAAAATATAGGGAATATAATGCTCTCTGTGCTACATTCCTTTGTACAATACAAATAATGGTGGCAGTCCGTGAACGAAAACAATAAATTTTCAGTGATTTATTTTTTCTGATTAAGAAACAAACTTACTAACATAAATGGATTCAAAATAACATGTTTTTAAGCATAAAAAGTATATTTATTACTTTTTAAAATACAAAATTCTAAAAGAAGACAATCAACAATGCAAATGTATAATCGTCTCAAAAGTGAAATTTTTTCCCTCCTACTGCATGGTTTTAATTTGTTTTTCAGACAAAGATAATTCGGTGTCAACAAGACATTTAGTAACACATAACATGCCATCATCTTACCTGGTGTGTCATCCAC
The DNA here is from genome assembly GCA_028829895.1 of Sinotaia quadrata. Classification (NCBI taxonomy): domain Eukaryota; kingdom Metazoa; phylum Mollusca; class Gastropoda; order Architaenioglossa; family Viviparidae; genus Sinotaia; species Sinotaia quadrata. The sequence continues at coordinate 138,637,026 of CM054178.1, read as the reverse complement.
TTCAATGAAATGCTCATCATCAGGTACCGTGTCATCTTCTGGTAATTCAAACAGGCCAATCAGTGCTTGAAGAAGGCGAGGCCTTTAAAAATTGTAAAAGAAATTTTTCTATATAAACTAGCCTTTCCTTGAATTCCATGATAATCTGAGATTTACAACTTTATCAAAACAAAAAATTTGCAACCAAAACAACTTCCTTATGAAAGGCAGCATATCTCAAAAGCCAATACATTTTCTTCCTATGATTCATGAAATTAATTAATTTTAAAACCTATTCCCTAATTAAAAAAATAAATAAGTGAAATCAGGCTCTGAAAGCCCTAACATTAAGGCAAAATTTTATGTAAAAGTATTGTAGAATACACTTTGAGTACCACAAGACATTCTGTATACACAAAATATTCACTCAGAAGTGTCTTCTATCTTCAAAGATGATTAATAGTAAAACTTAAATTCAGAGGAGGAAAAAACAGGTCACAGACATTGCACCAAGAAAATATTATAACCTTTCAGAAGTACACTATTGCTTCCTTGACTGGAAAAGAAGAATTTATCAAACGAAGAAAATTAAAGGACATGACAAAATGAAACTAACAGAATTTAATGTTTTAGAGGATTGTTTTTAAACATATAAGAAAAATTATTTCTGAGCTCAATAAAAGAAAAGGTCTGTGCCCGTATCCGAGTCCAATAGAAGTTTATTCTAGATAGCAAATTCAAGTATTAAAATGAGACAAAAATGCAGTCTATAGCTATCAGTCCTGAATAATGGTATAAATCAGAATACAGGAACCACAAGAGCATTAGTATCTGCCAGTGATTCGTAACTTGATGAGACTGGCATTTCAGACAAGTGGTTTACAGCAAGCCAAAGTAAAACCATTTTGCCTACTTCTGCAAGGTGTCCCAGGAGTTTATCATCTACGAATAAAAATTAATATCACTCTTTGTTCTATATATGTGTGAACTAAGTGTTAAAATCCAATTATTCCACCACCAACGGAAATGGCTAGGTCAGCTGTCAATCTTAAAGCTGATGGAGATGCACTTGCTCCCATTGCCCCAGTAGAGCTGTCAGTTCTTTCACTGAGACAATTGGGAATTGTAAAAAGTAAAATGAGTTTTCTTAATTTAACACTTACTAGATGAGTGTACAATAGGACATTCTTGATGGTCAAATGAGTGTTAATCTTTCCTAGTCTTCAGTTCACTTTAAGTACATAAACAAATGATAATAGCAAGCACTGAGATTTTCTGCCCGGTGTAAAGATAACAACTTTGATTTCTGAATTTTGAAAAATACTAAAAACTAAAGTAATGGTTAATGGTTTTCCTGTGATTTCTGATGTGAAAGTGAAGCAGAGAAAAAGTAATACTGTTTTTGACAATAAGTTAACCTTTTCAGCAAATATGACTCAAAATATAAAAAGGGTCAACCTCAACTATTTTGTCTGAAAATGACTCTTATGTTCTTAACGAAAACAAATCTGGTTTATTTAATATTGGTGCAGAGAAATGACTGCCCAGTTAAATTTAGTCCTTCCCACTTTAAGGTTACAGACAGCTATAATATCAAATTTGCTCATTATGCCTGGCTTCCTGAGCTAATGAACAGTGATTGTAAAAAAACAGAAAACTTTTGCAAGAGTAGTAAATGAAAGTGAGAAGGATAAAAGATTTTTTAAAGTCTGTATCAACCGTATGACCAGATTGTTTTGATACATGTGATTCTAAAAAAAAACCCCACTTGTATTCTGGTAAATCATTATGACAGTCACTCTTTACAAACAATTACTTTTTCAACTGGCAAGTCTACATCTGTTTTACGTATTTTATCATCAATATCAATAAACTTTAAACCCTCTTCTCAATGCAGGTGTCATATGATGCAATTATAGTTAATTTTGCATCGACATGTGGGAATTGCAAAATGAATATATAAGTATGTGTACAGATGTATGCTGACTGCTAATGGTATATAATAGCTTTTATTATTTCACATTTAGTTATATATATTTCTGCATATCTTTTTACTTGTATGTTTGTTGTTCAATTAAACTTTTTTAGCAAAACAACTGTAATTTCTCTTATAGAGATAATAAAGCTTTCTTGTATCTTAAGACTTTCAGAATACTCTGTACATTCATCACTCAATTTATGACTGAAAAACATTGTTTATGGTTTAATGTGTACAAAGTGAGAGACCTCAAACTAAAATTCATAAAATTTCTCACCACATTGCCAAGTAGTCCTCTTGTAGCATGACCGGTGCTTCAGTAAGGATCTTGGTTACGCCTACAGCACAAATCTTGCGTTCTGTACTACCAGACACTTTTTGTAAGTCTGTTAAGAATAGCCGCTCTACCACCATAGCAAACATTCTGTCACATAAAATTAAAAAAATAATACTTATAAATTAAACATAAATCTGTTTAAAATAAAATTAATTCTTTTATAAAGTACTCAATCGCTCTTTACGCATGTTCCAATATGTTCAGTATGAGGCTGCCTGTTAATGACCATCAGGGGAAGAAGAGTAAGGAAAGATGGAAAACTGCTTGTATGAGTGATGATAGGGAACACAGCCGGCCTGTCCTTCACTAAATGTTGCACACGTTATAAAATTGAAATATCTAATCACTTTGACAACAATTACATTTTTTACAATGGTATTCAAGTTTGGATGAAACATGTCAAGAAAGAGAAAAAATTTAATATTTCTCTATGAAAAACAAGATAAAGTACTTTGATATCTGTGAGTAAATACCATATAGAGAAATAAGAAGCATTGCTATAGTGCCTCAAAGTTTCAGAATCCAAAGAACAGCGGTCAAATCAAACAAAATTGTATTACAAGGACCAGAGAGATTTAGACATAGCTTAAAATATATGGATAAAAGACAACATATCAAGAAATCAAATTTAAATTTTCAAGTTCAGTCCTGTTATTTCAGAGGTAATACTAAATGCCTTATCAATCAGCCTTGCTGACTTTGTTGCATTCAATTATATTATAAAGTAATCATATTACTAATAACAATAGCTGTTCCCTTATTTCCATTCTAGTGCTTTTGTTTTACACCAACATTACATCAGTAGTACTGAGTTTCTGACCCTTTACTCTGTGTCAATACATACAACTACACTGAGACAGCAAGAATCTTTTAGAAATTTTTCTTTACCTAAATACCAAAACATGCCCAATGCACCCCCAACCTTTACCAGTGACAGTTTAATAATTACTCTGGAAGTGAAAGGATTAAATTAAAATCCCACAGAATATACAGATTTAAATAGAGGCATTTAAAACGGGCTAATTTAAGAAAATATTTATATTATTAAAAAATTTATTAAGGTAAATTTTCATATAAAATTAGGTCAATTATACATCATATAACCACAAAAAATGCAGAAATGGATTAGTAAATGACAGAAGATATGCAAGAAAATATATATAAATAGAAATTACTTATTAAAAACTAAAGTACAAACCTAGGTTGAATTTCTTCAATAATTTCAATGAGAGAAGGTGCTCCATACTTGATGGCATACAGAGAGAAAAAGATCAGAAGGCCTGTAAACAAAAAAACCCACATATATATATATGCAACCTCTTTCTCTGAAAGCATATATCCATTTAGATACATCACTCCAACTAAAAAAAAAGAACACTCGATGACTACAACTCAGTCAAATCAGAAGACAAAACATGGTTCTATAACTCAAACTGAAGACAAACATGGTTCTATGACTCCAAGTGAAAAGACAAACTCATAAAACTGAAAAGACATGCGTGCTTATAAAACTTCTTGTGATGCTAATGCATCACTAATTAAAAGTTAATGGTTATTATTATTATTTATTAATCATCCAAAACTAATTACAAGTGATGAGAATCTTAATTTATGTTATTAATAATTCTCCAGAAGACACCATTCGTCTCTATCACTTAGCAAATAAATGACCTTTGAATGCTTGGTATCAATGAATACCAATTATGACAATTGAATGCACAAAACGTGTTTCTCACTGATGAATTGACTGCTTCCACATTAAATGAGAACTAGTCAATAGGAAACTTTGTTTAGGGACTTTCTCCAATGGACTTTTTTCACTGCAGAATTCGTGGAAAACTACAGAAATGCGTTTGCACAATCACATAATTCAGCAAAAATGCTGAGAATTCTCTTGCTTAGCTAAAAACAGGAACTCAACAAACAAACAAAAAATTGCAACCCCCTACTCCCCCATCCCCAACCCCACCCTATCTAGGGTAGAAATTTAAAATAAAGAGAACAATCTAAAAAATACAAACTTTTGATATATTTGGTAGTTTTGGAACTCTGTAGTCGCTGGAATAGTAAGATGAAGATCTGCCGTGTGTACTGAGAAAACACAGTCCTAAATCAAATATCAAGAAAGAAACAATAATAATATTGCCATTAAATAAGCAAGCAAGAGCCAGCAATAATTTGTTTAAATATTTTTATTCATTCTTTCATATTTTTTTAATAGGATTTTGACCATTATTAACTAGCTACCTTCTGTAACATCAATTCTTACTGCAATTTATGTTCACAGAATTTACTAATATCAATTCATACTGCAACCTATGTTCACAGAAGTTACTAATATCAATTCTTACTGCAACCTATGTTCACAGAAGTTACTAATGTCAATTCTTACTGCAACCTATGTTCACAGAAGTTACTAATATCAATTCTTACTGCAACCTATGTTCACAGAAGTTACTAATATCAATTCTTACTGCAACCTATGTTCAGAGAAGCTATTAATATCAATTTTTAATGAAACTTTTGTTCGTGACTGAAATTAACTGTGAAGAAAACACACTTACGGAGGCATGCATTCAATAATGGAATTTAGAATGTAGAAACCCTCGTGGTCGTATGTTTTGGATGCAATAAGCTTCTGGAAAATGCCTAGCAATCCATTCTGAAACAATTATAATATTTAGCATAAAAACAAAGATACACATCATATCTGTCAATGTTATAAAAATTACAAACTTCAGGAGCATCAACATCCACTATATACATAAAATATATTCAACTTCCATTTTCTATAAATTCTGATCCATATAATGTTCAATTATTTCAAGTGATGGGTTGCACAAATGTATAAATACAACAGTATCTAAATCCATATGCATGCAGTACACATTTAAGAGAAATTGAGATCATACACAGTACTGTCATTAAATTTCAGGACATTAGTCAATACTACCATACTACTTTGTCTATAAATCTTGCTGTCACCAGTCTCACTACATAGTTATAGTATTGTGTTATTAACTGTAATAATTAATAGCGCACAAAACCATAATATAAATCTTGTGATCACAAGACCAATATCTTATTTCAGTTAAAACAAAAATACAAAAGTAGGAGCAAGAACAAAATATGTCATTTAAGAGAAAATAATCTGTGTGGTATTTTTTTTTATTGCTGCAATGAGTACACAAGATCTCGATAAATAACCAGAGAATGCAGTAATGACATTTAAAAACAGCAAGCACACTGGAAAAATTCATTCCAACACTAGCAATAGACCCAAAACATACTGCAATAAAATCAAAACATGTTGCAATAAACTCAATACATATTACAATAAACTCAAAACTTGTCATTAAAACACTGGGGTAAAAATGGATGAGATTAAAACAAGAAAGAAAATAGAAATAGTTTTAAAACTGTTACTCTGCTGTGTCAATGTAAAAAATAACCAACATCTAAAATGTATATCTCAACAAGGCAAAGTATATCACAAAAAGAAATGTGCTGATTTAAACCCATGCTTAAGACCATGCTCGGCCATCAAAGTAACATCAACAACAAGCTCCTTCTACAGCTCAACCTTATTCGAACAGACACTGGCTGCAAACAGGATGTTCTTCAAACACTATTTGATGAAATCTGTTGTAATACTAATAGGGACTTGCCGTTAAATTGAGTGGTCTTATCTAAATTTTGTTTAGGAACAGTATAATTCAAGGACTGGTGTGGTGCTAGCTTTACCTAGGAATAGAGTCATTCATTTTACTAGCTTTGTCTAGTAATAGTGTCATTCATTTTATTAGCTTTGCTTGTCTAGGAATAATGTTATTCGTCTTACTAATTTAGTCAACAAATAGCGTCATTCATTGCACAAGCCATATCCCGGAATAGTTAGCTATTCATCTTACCAACTTCTCAGCTCCAATCTGATTGCTGCCATGCTCAATAAAGGCTTGAATGAGCCTTGTGAGTGGTGGGATGTTACCTGGGCGTTCCCACAAGACAGGTGCCAAAAGATGGGGAAACAGTGCCATGTATGTATCTGGCACACCACCAGAGTGGAGCTCCATCAAAAGCGACAGAATTTGAAAAACATATGGGATGAACTCTACACAAGCAAAGAACATGTTGAAAACATTCACAAAAGTAAATGACTATAACAATGCTTAAACAACACAATTAATAAGAAAACCTGGGGTTTCAGTTTTCAAAACTTTTAGACTGTTTACTCTCCAAGATTCTTCAGTCGAATTATACAACATGCTCTCTCTCTTCCCCCCCCATACACACACTTCCTCCCACACATAATATAATTTTTAGTAACATTTCAACAAACATTTAGTTTAATGGGATACACCCACTTTTTTCATGGGGTATTTCTTATACTCCTAGAGTTTTGCTAAAGATTTAAAATCAGGCTCATCTTCCAAAAGTATGTGCAATTATTTATGAAATATTGAACAAGAGAAAAGAACATATTTTAAGATTGGTTTTGCATATATAACATATTTTAAACCTTAATTTTTGTCACATAGCATATACGTGCGTCAAGTCTTTATTAAATTCTTTTAAAATTATAATTCTCAACTCTCCGTACCTCATCCCATTATGTCATATGTGTATATGTTGTAGGGACTGTAGTCAACCAAGGGTGTAAGGGGGCTTAGAGCTAATTATTAATTGTTAGGTGTTTAAAATGGACAGTTCATAATGTTTAATATCGATTGTTTGTCCTTGTATTTGTTTACTGACTGTACATGTGTGTGGCTGAGAAAGGGGGTTAAGTTTCCAATGAACATACAAGGGAATAATTAACCAACACTGTATTTTTCTCGTCTTTCTCTCCTCCTGCATTCATATGTAACTAAATGTCACAAGTGTACTTATCACTAGGCCATTAAAAAGAATGAAAAGTTTTTATTTATTGTATATATCACTAGGCCAGTAAAAAAGAATGAGAAATTCTCAATTAGAGAGCCTGTTCAATAGGCCAATAAAAAAGAATGAGAAGTTCTTACATAGTATTATACATATCACTCGGATGGAAAAGAGAAACAATTCTGACCTTGTACATCCTGTTGAAGTATTTCTGTGAATGGACCAAAAAGTGCTTGCTCAAATGTTGTCACAGCCTCAGGGCAATGTTTACAAGCTGTGCGGATGGCAACACAAAGACTCTCAAACAGGTAGTGGTTGAAGTGTGGCTTGCTTGGGTTCTGATTTAAAAAGGGAAAAGGAATTAGCAATGGAACATTATCATATTTCAATTCACTTACTTGAGGTCACTAATAAAAAGTGTTGAATTCATTCACTTAATTAATAATCAATAATAAAAACAATATTTCTCATCTTTATTTGTTAGTTGTAAGAAGTATAACATATTTTGTCTTGTAAATTTAATTTCTTTTCATTTTACTTATGCATTTAAACCATGTAAACAATACATGTAAACCTTATAAACAAAACATGTAAACTTTATAAACATGTGTAAACCTTGTAAAACAATGTATATAAACCCTATAAACAATGCACATAAACCTTATAAACAATGCATGTAAACTGTGCAAACAATATATGTAAACCATATACATTATTTATATAAACAACACATGTAATCTTTATAAATAATGCATGCAAACTGTGTAAACAATACATGTAAACTGTATACATTAATCATGTAAACAACAAATGTAAACTTTATAAACAATGTATGCAAACTGTGTAAACAATGCATGTAAACCCATATACATTAATCATGTAAACAACACATGTAAACTTTATAAACAATACATGTAAACCATATACACAAATCATGTAAACAATACCTTGCTGACAACAACAAGTTTTTGCGTAAGTCCCTGCAACAGCTGAGGAATCATCACCAGGATGTGTTGCTGGAGAAGCGACATGGTACGCATGACAGCTTAAGTGAATTTTAAAAACAAAAGAAAAATCACATTAAAAAAATGTCTGCACCATACTACCAGACATCTATAATATTTAAAAGTCATTATTCCAGGACTATTTACTAAAAAAAGCTACAATGAAATGATAGTCTAAGACAGTTTTGTAACTGTCTTGAAAAAACAAAACTTTCATTGTACTGCAAAAAAATATATACAACTTATTCATGATTTTGACTAACTGTGAAAAACAGCAGCTAACAATATGAAGTGAAAAAAAAATTTGATGAATTGACTTGATGAAATCAACTATTAAGTTCAAACCTTTCATGACGTATTCATTCTCTGTAGAGCCAGGCTTCTCCATGGCAGCAAACAGATTTGTCATCAGTTCACTGGTGTAAGGCTGTACATTCTCTACCGTAAAGCTGTAACCATCGTAACAACTTGGTGTTACACAAAGATATGTAAACACATTATACCATCAGCCATGCATTATTGGCAGTCAATAATTTTATTTTTCAAAAATGTCACATAGATAAAATTTATCACAGCTCTCATTGTTGTGTTCACTGCATTCTGTGAAATGCTTCTAAAAGCTTTAAAATCTGAAGGTGGGTAATAAAATGCAAACAAATTTATTACTGAATGTGATGTGTGAAGGAAAAAGACAAGAACTTATCAATAAATAGTTCTGTGCTATGGCCTTAAAACATACAGCCATAAAAAAAAAAATTAAAAATTATCAATAAAAAGATCGTTAAAATAAACAGCATAGTATACAACAAAAAATTGTCAATGAATAGTTATGTATTATGATTATTAAAACAAATAGTTGTACAGAAAAAACACATAATTAATAGTAATGAGCAATGATCATTAAAACATTCAGCAATACAAAAAGACATACCTATCAATAAATACTTATATGATATCATGTGCTATATTAAAAGATACAGTTATCAAAGCAATACATATTGTCAATACATATTTATCTGATATCCTGTGCTATATTAAAACAAATAGCCATCAGAGCACAATACAATACTTATCAATAAATACTTATGTGATATTATGTGCTATAGTAAAACATATAGCCATCAAAGCACAATACTTATCAATAAATACTTATGTGATATTATGTGCTATATTAAAACATATAGCCATCAAAGCACAATATGTATCCATGAATGTTCTGTGCTATGATGTAAAAACATACAACAGCACATGTCACAGATCAGAACAATGACCTGCAGACATTATCATAAAAATATTATACAACAACTTTTTCCACCATTGCAACCAATAGATTCTGTCAAGAAGATTACTTCCCTATTGTTGCAAGTCCAAGCAATGGCTCTACACATTCTGCACAAGGGGAAATAACACTTGAAGCTTCTGAAACCAGACTGTTGAATTTCACCACTGAATTGTAAATATTCACATTATCTATATACTTTCACCTGCTTTTTGCAACCAAAGATTAAAAATCTGAACATTACTTTATAAGCACTGACTTTAAGTCATACTGGTGATTATGAATGAGACTATATTATTAATAAATACTTAACAGATGCTCATAGACAACTATGCTTTGCTTCGTCCAGATGGAGAAAGATCCATTTGTCTGAAAGAAATTATGTTTTCAATAGAGAATGTGAGCATGGAGGACATCCTGAAGCTCTGTCATGTCAGACATTTTTCATGACTGGTGGACACTAGCACTGCATCGCTTTATGACTGCCAAACAATTTGGGAGTCAAAGCTTGTACTTAGATAAATTTTAAAAGAAAAAAGTACTTACGCTGCCACACCACCTGTGCGCACCATAAAAATCCTTTCAACAGTATGTGCTGCATAGGTATGGACAACATGGCTGTCAGCACACAAATATCGAATTAGGTGTGGCAAACTGTCTACCAGCACTTCGCGAGGCAACTAAAAAAAATATCATAATTAAACAAACAATTGGATTTTAGCCAAACAATATGAAGACTATCGTTAAACTGTAAGTGAATACTAAATATCTGAATATGTGGGGGAAAATATCCAGTCACAAGTAAACCTGCTTGCTTCATCTACATATGCTTGTAGGCATTCAAATATGGTAAATACATACTCCTGGGCATTCCAACCCTACACATACTTGTGGGCACTAAAGTATGGTAAATGACGTGATAGCTTATAAGCAATTAAACTGAACAGCTGTATTTAATAAAATATCCATTACAAATTATGTCAGATGGAATGTAGAACTAAGACAAGAGAACTAAGAAATAGTCTAGTCCAGTGTATTATTTGTTCAAACTACAAACTTGTGGATACCCAACTCTAAAAACTATATACTTGTGGGCACTGAAATACACTAATTCTATGCGTATGTTGGATATATAAATATGCAGAGTGCATATTTATGGATTTGGATTCTGTTAATTTGTGTAATTGTGTTGGTGAAAGCATGATGAAAATTATTTCCAATTTCCTTCTGTATGAATCACTGACCTCAACAGACATGTTTCTTTTCTTTCACTCTGCTGTTGTTTTCAAAGCTAATGTGACAAAAAAATCAGCAGTAATGGGTAATTCTGATAACTATAAATGAGCATTTTTTAAGTCTTTGTGTTTATCTTATTTCTCTTATCTAAAATCATCTCCTTCTCTGAACTTATTGGATCCCCTTACACCACCACATCTTCTCCTTAACTCTGATTACTGGCTTCCCTACTCCCAACTTCTTCAATCAGATTACTGGATCCCACCCACCTACCCAACCACCTTCACTTAGCTTACTGGTTGCCCCACCTAACTGCTTTCACTCAGCTTACACCCTACACCACCTTCACTCAGCTTATAGCTCCTCCCACCCCTACATTACTGGCTCCTCCCCACCACCTTCACTCAGCTTGCTGGCTTCACCCACCCCCAACTTCCTTCAATCAGCTTACTGACTCTCCCCACCCCACCTTCTCCTTCTCAACTTAATAGCTTCCCCAACCCCACCTTCTTCACTCTGATTACTTGGTCCCCCTACACAAACAGATATGCATGTAAAGGCCAGGAGTACTTAAGGTTTTGGTATTTATTACTTACCTGACTTCTAAAAACCATGAGATACTTAATAGCATCTGCTTTCAAAACTGGAGTTTCATTAACTGGAAAAAAAAATTATAATAAACCATGGCATTAAAAATATTCAAAAAGGAAACAAGTACATAACTCAATGATCAGTTATTTAAATTATCTTTCCTAACAAGGAGAGGCAAAACCCATTGATCTCTCAAGATAAATATATAAATGTGCTCATCTCATATGCACCTCGTAATAAAGATAAAAATCATCAATAATATGACCAAATCAACAACAGTAATAATAACAGCAATAATGATAACCAAATATGAACAAACTGATGCACCCCAGATAACAAGACACACAATATTGTATACAAAGAAGCACTTTAGGTCAACCTTTGTAAATTAACAAAAATTTATAGTTAACAGTCCACATTCGGCCCAACATTTACATCAGTGAAGCCACAGGCAAAAGATAGTTTATAATAATGCTAAATTGAAATTCATATTATGAACTGAAAAAGAATGCACAAAAGCAGAAGCTGAAGTGCTATTTCGTCCTTGTCTCATACAAAACTAATAAAAAAAAATAAATCACTGTAGACCTTGCTGAGAGATGCTTATCAGGAGCAGACAAAGAGCATCAAAATGACATGAATAAGTTTTAAGGCCACATTACTAAACGCAAAGAACAAAACACTTATGTCAGGATAAAGTCTCAAGAATTTGAAAATAAACACACTTCGTCTTGAATAAAAAGTACATGCCAATTATTTATTAAATATAAAGATAATTATCACTTTAGCGACATTTCAAGGAATTAAAATAAAACTTGGATAACTCAGGACTATATTAGCAAAGTCTCATTGATTTTTGAAACAGCACTCAGACCTCATAACTCTGACAACAAATACCAGCCCAAACAAATATTTTTTTGATAAAAAGTAATTTCAGTATGTTTTCTCTTCTTTTTCTTTATTTTTTTTAAAAATAAAATTATACCGCTCTCTGTGCAAGCAACATAAATTTTCAGAAAGTGAAAAATACCGTAAACAAGTATAAGTAATTACCAACTAGAAAACTGGTTAAACTGGTTAAGTGTGAAATGTGCCCACACAAAACATTTAGGCAGGCCATATGTAGCATCCATTAAAGTTGTTACTGCATATATATCTTTATTGTATTTTATCGTAGTTGTTCAATGATAAAACTATGTTAAATATATCAGCTTCAGATGAATGGACATATATAACAATTTACATTTTGGACTCAAAGCAGTTGTGCCTTTATATCTTAAATGCCCCATTAGTTGAGTAATAAAGACAAATTAGAGCCCTGCTAAATCTACTAACCATTTCTGAATATTGTAATTATAACAGAAATCTACTAACCATTTCTGGACTGAAGATCAGGAAGAACATGGCCCTTGTAGAAATCAGTTACATTAACCAGCTCACTTGTTTGCGTAACACCTTGCTGAAAAACCAATGACAAAATTTTGTTTTATTTAAATTCTACCATAAGAAGGTAGTCAAAATGCTTTTAAAAATCTGGCTTTAATCAGAAACAAATCTACTCTCAATCCACATAAAATTATGTCAATCTTATCCACTTATCAAAGACAGGATTACAGTCTAGTTTCTGTTAGGTTTTTGAATTATTCTTGTTAGACTAGCAATAGCATTATCTTTGTGATTTACTATCACCTTTACTAATATAAAAATAAAGTCATATCACCTTACTTTTTGAGTCATCCCTTTGGATGCAAGGGAAGTAACCAAGTATAAAGCTGAATCTTTACATTTCCAGTTCTGGGCTGGATTTTTGCTGTATTCCTATGAAAAAATCAATTGTAGTTAACTTTTACATTTTAAATAACTATCACAAAACTGACGTAAAAAATTAAATACTACATGTATAGACATATTCACACATACTAAGCTCTAACAAATCCAGATAGGTCAATTTTTCTTTTCCACAGTCGAGTGTCTAAACAAGAGAAATGCTTGCTACCTACTATAAGTCTGGGCTGGTGTCACACAAGACACCCTATGGAATGCTACAATATAAACTTAATAAAACTGGATATGCCTCACTTATTCAATCTCCTAGACCTTAGTTACCCATTTACCTTTATTTTTCTTTGTTTTTAGCCAGCTGCCTTTTCTGAACTGTCATTTCTTAAACTGAATATTAGCTTTCTTCCAACTTGCAGTCATTTCAAAACTGATGGCAAACTTACATGTTTTAAAACATGGTTAGTGAATTTTCTTACCTTGGTATAGATACATGCTGTTCCAAGGTTGTTTTTTTTTTATCAAATGTGAACCAATGTGGTATTGGTACATGTTGTTTCCAGTCTTTTTACCAAAAAATGTGACTGCTTCAAAGCATGAACTGTTACTCCACGTTTACTATGTTCTGTGAGTTTTGAATAATGATTCACTTATTTTGTCTAAGTTTTTGATGTAAATGTAAAAAACATTTGCATTTGCTGAAAGAAGAGTACTAAACTGAGGAGAGAACTGTGTGGTCTTGAAAATAACCACCTCTCTCATAGTATCATCTTCTGTTTTCTGAGACCAATATTTATCGTCCATAGAATGGTGTGATGATCTTCTTGCTAGTAAATCAAATGTTTCATCAATGTTGTCTATTTTGCATTTTCCAGACACATCACAATGTAAACATGTGAAACAAAGAGATAGTTGTGCTCTATGACAACCCATATACAAGGGGCTTTCTTCAACATTCTTAATAAATTGTAATTGTAATAAATTGTACTTCAGGCTTAACTTCCTGCATGTACATATTGTTGTAATGGAAGTTTTATTGCAGTCTTAATCTTCTCTAAAGTTTTACATTTCATCCATGTTACAGATCACAATACCAACAATACCATAAGGTACAGTGACAAATAGTGGCTTGTGTTTTGAACCGCTATCAATTCATTGTAATTTAGGAAGAGCAGCATCCAATTTCTCAACCCCATCATTATTTTTCAATGCAATTTTAAAGAGAAACTTTAATGATGTCCAAATCAATGATCTGTTACTATACTTCAAGAAATCATGAGTTACAACTGTGCCCACCTCTTCTTAAACATTAGTTAAACAAGATTTGTCAATTTATGGAAACGTACTAAATTCTAATGTCAAGACTATCACTCAGATTTATGAGTAATAAATTCTAACATCTGAAGACAGGTGGGAGTCACATTTTTGAGCACTAAATTCAAGCATATTGAGATTAGTACTAAACAAAACTAATCAAGTTAGCTAGATGTACTAAACTCTATATAAGATTGGGTTCAAGTTATATTCATGAGTATTAAACTCCAACAAGTCAATGTCAAGTTCACCTATACTAAACTCCAGCAAGTCAATATCAAGTTCACCTGTACTAAACTCTAACAAGTCAATGTCAAGTTTACCTGTACTAAACTCCAGCAAGTCACTATCAAGTTTACATGTACTAAAGTCCAACAAATCACCGTCGAACTCATATGTACTAAACTCCAAAAAGTCACTGTCAAATTCAAGTGTACTAAACTTAAACAAGTCACTGTCAAGTCACAAATACTAAACTCCAAGTCACTGTCGAGTTCACATTTACTAAACTCCAACATGTCAATGTCTAGTTCATGTGTTCTAAACTCTAACACATCAATGCCAAGTTCACATGTACTAAACAAGATACAGTAAATCACCTCTAGCAATCCCTGCACATATGTGGAGAAGTTCTGTATGACATGGCCCTCAAATGATTTGCAAAGGGCTTGCACCAAATCACACGCAGAGCGACGTCTTGTATCTACATCTGTTCAAGATAAACAAACTACACCTAAAGTCATCAATTAATGAAACTACATTTGGAAACTTAAAATATTAATAAAGACTGATGACCAATATCTAAAAAAGCAGCTGTACTCTGTATAAAAAACATTGAAGTTTATCATTTTTGTCAACACCAAAAACAATTTGCAAAACATACTATATTTACTGGCAATCTTAGTAGGGAGATTGCCAGTAGAACTCTTTGGAACAGTGCTAATGAATCATGCATGTTATAAGAATTATCTATCAGGGGTTCCACTAAAGTACATTTGTTAAAAATGCATATTGTTTACAAAATGTTAACTAAAACCATTTTCTTAGCTAGTATGTTTGCCATCAGCATTTTTTTGTTGTTAATGCTGGTTTGTCTAAAGTAATTTTTAAAATACTCAAATCTGTTATTGAAGATTTTTGTCTAAAATAGTAAAAAGTTACTGTAAATTTGAAATTGCTGGTTTATGTCTAAAATAGTGAAAACTACTGTAAATTTGTTGTTGCTGGTTAATCTAAAATAGTGAAAACTACTGTAAATTTGTTGTTGCTGGTTAATCTAAAATAGTGAAAACTACTGTAAATTTGTTGCTGCTGCTAGTTTGTCTGAAATAATAAAAAAATACTGTCAATTTGTTGTTGCTGGTTTATGTCTGAAATTTTAAAAAACTGTAAAAATATGATGTTGCTAAAACAGTAAATACTATTATAAATAACATTATCTTCTATCTTTGCATAAGAACAAAAAATTGGCCAACATTACACTGACCACTGTTTTAAATCACAATGCATTAATAAGGAAAAATTTACTGTACCGGCTCAATGGTTTTTGTCCTTTGACTTTTCATAGAAAAGTTATTTAAGCTGTGATACAGACTTGGGTAAGTTACTGCATTACTATCATGGACACTTTAGGGGAAGGCTTAACTGTTGTAGATTTTTGGACTGGGGTAAAATATTGCCTTACTATTGTGAATATTTTAGGGTAAAGCTTAACTGTTGTAGATATTTTGGACTGGGGTAAAATACTGCATTACTGTTGTGGGCACTGTTTCTATGATGGAATTGACAGAATCTATGCCATGCCACTTTGTCCAGTTAGGGGCAAACTGCTTCTTTCAGAAGTTGCATGGTATAATGGCCAGGAGTTGGGGGCAAATTGCTTGCTTGCTGTCAGACTGCTATGTGGTATAATGATAGGGACTTGGGACGAATTGCTTGCTTGCTGTCAGACTGCTATGTGGTATAATGATAGGGACTTGGGACAAATTGCTTGCTTGCTGTCAGACTGCTATGTGATATAATGATAGGGACTTGGGACAAATTGCTTGCTTGCTGTCAGACTATGTGATATAATGACCAGGGGGGTGGGACTAATTGATTGTTTTCCTATCAGACTGCTATGTGGTATAATGATCAGACAGCAAAAGGGTTTAATGACCAAGAATCTTTGGCAAATTGCTTGCTGTCAGACAGATATGAATAATAATGGCCAAGAGTCTTGGGTAAATCGCTTATTTGCTGTCTGACAGCTAAGTGATATAATGTCTGAACAATTAAAAGTCCTCCATACATTAATGTTCAGCAAACAGAAATTCAAAATAATGCTCTGAGCGAAATAGAAAGTTTAATAAATTGGATTTTTCTCTGTCTCTCTCATTAAAGTCTTTAAACAAAAAAAAAATATATACATATATATATATATATTATTTTTTTAAAATGTAATCTTGTGTTCATGGCATTCCTGTATATATTTTTTTAATTTCTCTACCTGAGCCTTCAATGTCTCGACGTATGTACTCCTCTGCATTGTCTTCAAACAGTTCCTGGTCAGCCTCTGCAATAATAAATTAGTTTTAAAATATTATGGTTTGAAATACGGGTGGAAGCAACGAAGGATTTTTTTAAAGTTGGTTATAAAGGCGCTTAATAAATACAGGCAATGTACAAATAAACTGGTCAAGAAAACAGATAAAGAACTAATACAGGCTCTTAATAAATACAGGTAATGTACAAATAAGCTGGTTAAGAAAACAGATAAAGGACTAATACCTTTCTGTTTTTGCAATGATGTAGTATGTTATGATTTTAATCTGGCCTTTAATGTATTTTTCAAATTCAACCACTCTACTTTGAACTTTGGCAAGACAGACACAGCAGGAAAGTTCAGTTCATTTCTTTTGCCTCTCTCACCTTCTCCCAATTTGAAAAATAAACTGAATGCTTGATTTTCAAACAACTTTAAAACAGAGTAGTAAACAGGCAAATAAAAGACAAAGTGATCGGTGTATGGAGCCAAATGGCTCAGTCACCATGACTAACTGTCATAAAAATCTGGATCTGGACTCACCAGAGTTATTTTTTTTAACTGGCTTTTGTCGCGCGCATGGTTTTTTTCTCTGTTTTGTTTTGATAGTCTGGCCAAGAAAGGCAACAGTGTCATGTCAGTCATGGTAGAACTGAATTCTGAATTTGTCTCTACCATTTTTCCTGCACTAGTAAGCAGCCAACGTCAACAGCACACACCCACTGAACGAACTGCAAACATCTTCATTCTTCTACATGGGAAGTCTAGAGCAGACACGACACACACATATCTAAATGATGATCACACTTTCTAACATGGGAATCTTCAACTATCAGCACTGATGTAACCAGTACATCTAACCAATCACCATCGTTTTCTGCAGTTGATTGTGTCATCTTTTCTTTGAACACACCTCACTTGATTTTTGAAGGGTACTAAGATCTCTAGGTGTAAATAACCAAAATATTTAATTCAATATTAGAAACCTCAGTGCACATAAAATTAATTATGAGTAAGTAGGGCTAAGTAAGATTTAGGATCTGAATTTAAGATTTAAATTTGTATCTATTTTTATTCAGTTGTGGAGGAGCTAAATAATCCAGGACTCTCGTTTGTTTGATATTTTTAATAACTTTATGTTCCTATTAGTTTTCCTGGTAATTTTGCTGTGGCTGTTTTTAAAGTGGAAATTGCCATATTTTTGCAAGTTCTTAATTTGTTGCTTTTTATTTCTCTTTTTTTTTTTACTTTCCTTATTATTTTCATCATTTAGAAAATCACTCCTTAATTCCCAGAGTGTGTGTTTTACTAGTGAATTAAATTTGAAAACTTGGTTGGGACTAACTAGTATCATAGTCATAAATAAGTAATACACATTGCATAATGCACAGCTACAATATTTATATGCATAACCAAAGCTACAATTAGTAACATCCATAGCAAAATGTCATAGCCACAATGACCAGTAATAGGACACATAAACACAAGTAACATTATATACAGACAAGTCCTAGTCCCCAGAGATTAGTAAAGATGCATAGCCAGTAAAAGTTCAGTTGTAATACAGGAATAATTATTGGAATGATACACTAACACTTACGTCTCAACTGCATGTTGGGAACAATAACCTTCTCACATATATTGGCAAGTGTAGAGGGATCCTCAAACAGACCGCGATATGCTGGGCGCTCAGCCACTGAGGCCAAAAACTGAATAGCATTGCTCACCAACTGCAAAAGTGAGCAAATTTTCTAGTCACTGTCAATCTTGACTGAATTCACTTGGTAAATACATTTTTACCATTTACTGCAAACCTTTTAATACAGATAAAGGACTACCAAAACACTATGGAGGTAACCTATCACCATAAATAAACAGATTTTAAAACTGAGGGACAAATATAAATTAGCATTAATCATCACAAATACTCTTTAAAAAAACAAAAATCACTAGATATGGGTCTCACCCACTCGTTTGCACACACACACACACACACGGTCAAGTGCTTCTTTTTGAAAAGTGCCAGAATGCTTTTTCCCACAATTTCAATAACAAATGTGGCTTTGTAAAAAGGTGCCAATTTGCCACACCAGTCTGCATTACAAACTCTAATGTGCTATAATCACTCTACTCACACCCTGATTAACAAAGCACAAATTTAAGAAAATGTAACCAGGTCCAATTCTGTCTCTTCAGCAGCAGCAACAATATTAGTTTGATTTTTCTTCTTATTTCTTGCAACAGCTAGCTGCTTTTTGCTTGCTTTTAGAGCTGATTGAAATAACACAAATTTTACACAAATCAATTTTTTCAGCCTGAAAAAATGTAAACTGATACTATTACAGATTTAACTATAGTTACATGATGTGTTTTGTACAATCAGATACACTATTTCAGAGTTGAAGGGTTAGGATTTTCATTTGTGGAACATAGCTTAGGGTCGTCCGATATTAAAAATAGGTTAATCTAACTTTACTGTCACTTATTCTAGAAATAGAAAGATGAAACAAAAGCAGAGGAGGTAATGAGGATTTTCCCAATATATAAATCAAAGTGGTTAGTGCTAAAGAAAAGAATGTTTCTAGAGCTGGAAAATCAACAATGTCACATAGTATTTGAAGCAAAAATGCTCCAAAAGTGTGAGAGTGAAATAAAAGCACTTTTATTACCTAAAAATTATATTTTATGACAAAATTATGAATATTTCTGAAAAGTGACAAATTAAACTGTCTAAAAATGCAAACATAAAATAAATCATGATTTTTCACTGCTGCTGACATTGCCTTAAGTAAATTATATTACTGTCACTCAGCTGACTAACAGAGCATTCCACTGTCACTTTAAATTCAGTGATTGGGCAAACATGTCTACTCAACAGCAGTCTTGCATTAGTATTTCATACTGAATAATGTCAAGTTTGAGTCTTAACTGCATTATCATGTTATGCTGACTGTATGCACTTAACTAAAGTAAGCTGTAAAATAAATATCTCACGTGCACGCGCACACACACACACACACACACTGACCAGATCATATTTGACTTGCTGGCCTGTGCTGACAAGTAGACCCCAGGTTGCAGTGACAAAGGCTGGCAGATACGGAGCAAACTCTTCGTCATACTTCTGAGCATAAAGGGCAACATTGTCACACACCTGGGACTTGACCTCTTCCAGTAAACCTGCTTCTTCTTCATCCTGCAATTCAAGTAGCTGCTATTGTAAAACATTGAATATGAGAGCTAATTCATCAGTCCAACCCATCTTTAACCCTCTTCTGATGTGAGATTTTGGTGATTTTGCTACTCATTACCACTGGACTTGTTTAGAACATATTTCTACCTATGTTCTTTAGTGTAAATGGACTTGTTATAGGTTATTTTAATGGAAATTGAATGGGCTTTGACACAAATACAGTTGTAAATGTATTAGTATATATTTGTACATTTTAATAAATTAAATATGATGATTAGTTTATTTGGGAGGACAGTTGTAAATGTATTAGTACATATTTGTACATTTTAATAAATTAAATATGATGATTAGTTTATTTGGGGAGGGGAGGAGAAATCCAGATTTTACATATTAACTAAGGAAAAAGGAAGGTATGATGGGATATTGAAAAAACAATTGCTATATTGTTGAAATGTAACAATATCTGCAACAGAAAACCAAATATCAGGTAAATGTGACAGTAAATAATGAATTGACATGTCTTTAAGTATCACCTCTAGTACCAGCAAATTCGCGAGTTTATTTTTTTAAAAGTAAAATATTTCAGCATTCAAATTCAAGTTGTTTAAATATTTAACAATATCATAGCAGATATTGAAAGATTCTTTAAAATTGCTTATAAACTTACAATTTAGATATATATTTACTGTATGCATTATATTTAAATTTTTATTGGACAAATTAATATGTCTAATCATAATATATTATGCAAAATTAATAGGGTGACTATGTTTATGAAAAACAGAAAGGTTTTGTTGTTTCTGAAAGCATACGAAAATGTCACAAAGTATACACCTAACTCGAATATATAAATACTATAAAGACCCTCTTATTGTTTACAATATTTAACATAAGATTATGAGCATGAAATAATAAAACATAACTTTTTTAAAAGATTAGTTATATAAATTAACGTCTTTGATGTTTTTTAAAGTAAAATGGTTAAAAGATATTTTGTAGATAAGTTTAGGCAGCGTCCACACCTGATCAATTTTTCTATGTTGCCGTTTGGAGAGAGTTCATTTCTTATTTCTGGAAACATATTTGTTTTGCCTCTCCTTGTTTAATAAAAAAAAAAAAATTTAATGCTAAAATATGTGGCACCATTCTCCTATTCAACCAAAGGTTATAATGTCTCAGAAAACTCATCGAATGAGTGCAACTAATATAGTGCAAATTACTACCTTTCACTAAAGAGGAAGTGTGCCTGGCCACTTGGCTCAATTTTCAGCAAAGCAAAACAGTTAACGACCGACTGTTAGTTTGCCTCACATAAAGCCACAAAAACAAACAAATTTTATTTCTCATTTTTGTCAAAGTAAACTCCAGCCAAGAGAAATCTGGGTTAAGTCACAATGAAATAGTTTACAGGAATCTCAAAAAAAACAAGGCATAATTACAACCCATATTAAATAAATTGCTGTGAACACACATTTTAAAAAAAATATATGCTGACTGAATACAATAATGCAATCTGTAGTGCACTTAAGCAGAAAACTATACCAAGGTAAATTGCTGTTCACACAAACCTCTGTCTGAAGTAGCTTATTGTCAGCACTCAAAAGCTGCTGAAAGTTGTCCATCCATGGTTTCATGTTGTCCTCGAAATGTTCAGGCAAATCCTGCAAATCAACAACAGTAGTCACTAAAACAGCAACTCAGAAACAATTGCCATGATTCAATTTAAAGTAATTACTGTTAACACTTCTAAAAAAGCTGACTCAAACTTTACTGGAAGTGAATTAAAGAAAACAGAATACACTTCTTTGCAATTTAATGTAATTATAAAAGTTAATTTTGAACACCATAAAACACCTTTTAAATGGCAAGTGAACATTCACTCTATATATTTTGGATTAACCTGAAAACCAGTCACTAACCTGGAAATTAAGACTGTAAAAAATTTTACAGATAAGAAGAATGGAGCTAAAGATGACCTTCAGAGCTGCAGGATCATTGGCATGTGTTGTTGCCAAGTTCATGGTGGCCTGCATGAAAACAGAATCACTACAGTAAATAAACTGTCATAATAAAGAAAAGACTACATTAATGGTCAATGGTAGGTTTTGGGCCAGGTTCATGATAGCCTGCATGAAAACAGAAACACTACAGTAAATAAACTGTCAAATATAAAGATCACATTAAACTAGAACAGTCAATGGTAGGTGTTGTGTCCAGGTTCATGATAGCCTGCATGAAAACAGAAACACTACAGTAAATAAACTGTCAAATATAAAGATCACATTAAACAACAGTCAATGGTAGGTGTTGTGACCAGGTTCATGGTGGCCTGCATGAAAACAGAACACTACAATAAATAAACTGTCATATATAAAGAAACATTCTTGTTCAATGGTAAGTGGACTGCTTGAAAACAGAAACACTACAGTAAATAAGATGTCAAGCTATGATGGCATTTATAAAGGAAAGACCATTATTAAACAAGAATGGTCAATGGTACATTTTGTGGCCAGGTACATGGTGACCAGTATGTGTGACGCGAAAAAATACAAACATCAAAACTTGTTCATGAATTAACACGTAATTTATACGACGTCAAAAACTAAATAAATTACGTCATAATACGAATGACGTCTCCATGTCGACAGAGACTAACGTATGTCGCCAGAGACTGACCGGTACTCTTATTACTATTTTTACGACTGAGTCCCGCGTGGCGGCTTCGCGGTTAGCGCTGTACAGAACGGTATGTTCGATATAGAGATTATTATTGTAGCTGATTTTTAATGCTTGTTTAACTGATTTTTAATACTTGTTTAACTTCAGTCTAAATTATGCTTTTCTTGTAGATGTCATAACAAATTTAAGCTCTGTCATTTTATTCTCGTTTACACAAAGAAATCAAATGAAAGAATGTAAAAGGAGTTTTAAATGAAGAAACGAGAATGAAAGCACAGATTACAACTTATTGAAACATGAGACTGATGCGTGCAATTACAATTCTTCTGTCACAGAAAGTCAGCAAGCCGTACATTCGTACGTTCGTACATTCGTTCGGATTCCTGTTTGTTTCTTCTTTGTTCCATCATCGTTGTTCCGGCTGATGTGCAAGCGTCGAGAACGTCATTCCATGCTGCCATCAAGCGTCGCTTATCTCGACCCTGGTTATATCGATGTCCGGATAACTCGAGTGTCGAAACTAAAGTTAAATTCTACGTTGATAAAGTGTTCACTGCATTGGATTTTCTGAAGAGTGCTGAGGTCCAAGAGCAGCTAAAATTCTTGTTGTGACTGTCGTATTCTAGAGAAGTGTAGGACGCTGCGTCTGGCTATGACGTAATTGGACATTACGACGAGGAGTATCTCTATGTGGAAGAGATTCATAGACAGCCAGTAACACTTGCTTGTGGAATTGGGTCCATCAAGAGGGAGTTATGTGGAGAGCTGCAGCGAGGAGCGTGAGTCTGACTTTCCAGTAACTTATAATTGATAGGGAACAACTATTGGGAGCCATATTGTACTGAAGTTGTGAATACTGTACCATCTGTTCATACAGTGACAATAGGGAGAATTGTGTAGTGTTATTACATGGACTATTCATGAACATTCACGTGACTGTGTGTAAGAACTGGCCAGCCAATTCAAACAGGAGCAAGATTGCTGTCCACAGGCCACAACCAGGTGAATTCTTTCCATGAATTTCTATGTAATCTGTTGTTTCTGTGATTTTTTTAAATTCCTTAGTCACTTCTGATTCTTAGCGATATCTCTTATATTGATTTTAAACAAATTAACATTTAGTTTACTTATTGACATTAGGTGATTGTATAAGCTAAACTAATTATATTGACTTCTTTGGATGTAATAATTCCTGGTTCTTAACATCATATATTCTTTCCTATAGTCTATGTTAGTGATTATTGAATTAAGCACTGTTAATTTGCTTCATTTAATTGTTAAGGGAGAACAGAATTTTTGGTTCTTCCTATTCATTTTTTGAGAGAATCTGGAGAATGAGTTTCATCTTCTGATTGATGATTTCCTAGAACTGTTTAGTTTACTCATTGAACATTAATTTAGAACAGTTCAATTCTTCATTCCTAACTCTTTAACTTGTTGAGAGAAAGCATTTAGATTCTAGATCTTATATTAATTTCTGGTGGGGTTTTTCATGACATTGAATGATTTGAGTTTTATTATATTCTTTTAATAAATTTTATTATTTCTTTAAAACTATTTGCTCTCATATCTGGAAGAGAGTTTCATGTGAAATTGAGAATGGGTGGGGGCAACCAATGACGTAACAACAATTAGATAGACGGTCTACGCACATGATTCAAAATAGTTCCTATTCTCGACGACGAGAGACAGTGGTAAGGGCCAGATAGGTGAAGAGACAACTGTAAGATAACGTTGTATAGTTCACTATCTGAGACAGGTAACACTTGGGTAGGGATGGCCACTGACTGACGGACTACCCAAGGCTTGACCTAGTCACTCTCAAGACCCTTGAGGAGATTGTGGGTGTGATTGGGAACGAGAGAATTAATTAATATACATTAATTGGGAGCGTGATTTCGCTTATTAATTAATTACCCAAGGGACACACATAGAGAATCCCCTCCCCGCCACAGTATGAAAAAAGAAACACCCCATTATATTAAACAAAGATGGTCCCCGAAAAATACCCGTTAAACAAGAATGGTTAATCACATGTTTTGTGGTCGGATTCATGATATGAAATGAAAATAACAACACTATAAACAGTCGATGTAATACAGAGTGTATTAAAATCAGAACAATACAAAAGATGATCAATATAATGAGTGGTGCATTAAAATCACAACATTACAAAGGATGGTCAATGTAATAAGGTGTGTACAATTTTCAGAATGCTCACTGTAATGTGCTATGACATGACTTGCATTACAAACAAAACACTATAGTAAGATGAGAAGGACCAGCGCTTATCGGCAAATTATCAAAATATATTCACTACAAATGAAAGATGCAAGTAGTATGAACGTTTTTTGCAGAAAATATGGCAACATAATTAGGTTCATGGTGGCTTTATGATAACAAAAATACCAGGGATCATTCTAACATGGCCAAAAATTAACTCTTGGCAATCTAGCGAAAAGACAAAACAGGAGCACCACATAAGGATGGTCAGTAGATATTTTGTTGTCCAGTTCATGGTGACCTGATGAAAACAGTAATAAAAGGAAATTATTTTTTATAACTAGAGTATTGCCCACCATATCACAGGTAGAAAATTTAAATGAATGCATTGCTAGGAACATAAATGAATTTATTGGAAGGTTTGATTTAAGTCACATTGCTATTGAAAACTCGAGCATCATTTAGCAAATGATCTTGACCATCAGATTTTTGTTGAGTATTTTGATGTCTGTTTCGTGAACGCAACTATACAACATAAAGCTGGTCATATGAAAAAAATCTCCAAAAACATCTCCCAAATGCTCGAAGGTCAAGGACACTTTAACGTTTTGCAGATGGATACACAGAAGTGGAAAAAAAACTCCAGTGTGCTCAAAGGTTAAGGACACTTTAACACTGCTCCCAAAAACTCCCATGTGCTCAAAGATCCAGGATGCTTTAGCGTTTCGCACAGACGGATACACAGAATTGAAAACCTATATTTATAGATAGCCAAAACTCAACTCTGGGCATTCTAGCAAACAAGGAAAAAAAATAATACATTAAAAAAAGTAGAAACAACATGAATACGACTTCAATGAATACAACCACATAAGTCTTCATGCTCAGTTTTCTCCCTTGCAGAATGAAGAGCCATTTTAATTGTGAGAACTTTTTAAATTAAAAAAAAAAAGGCTCAAATTTCATGATTTATCATTGTGACTGGTGTACATGGAATAGAGCTGGTCCTATTCCCACCACAGAGTAGGTCATGATGTTTAGCAAATAGGTTACCTGCAGTATTTCATGTGAGGCCTCCATACAAGCAAAGCAAATGACCCAAGCATCATACCCTGAACTTTAAAAATAGGTATGTGTTCAGTAAAGTGATGCTAAAATTGTAAAAATTCCAACAGTAAGATTAACTATGATAAGAATTAACTATGATAAAACAATCTAAAAATCCAACTGTTAAAATCAGATTAACTATAATAAGAATACATTAGCCATGCTGAAGTCAGCTGGCAAATACAATTGTAATAAACATGGGCAAGTCCTCAAACATTTGATTATCATGGAATGAAATATAATGACTGCAATCTTTAAATGAAATATAAATTAAAAACAGAGTTTTTTTCAAAATAGCTATATTTGGTAAATTTTAAATAAGGAAAATTGGGTCAATAATAAGAATGCTATCATGGATGATAGAGCAGAGACCAGCTGCCGTTTTTACCTTGAAGAGTTCAGTAAAGGCTGTAGCAAAATTGTCCAATACGAACTTGATCTCTGTCCACAGCTGCTGGGACTTGAACTCATGACGATATCTGAAATAAACATTTTCAAATAAATTTGTAAAATTACATCATGGCAACAGAATACACCTAAACAAGTGTTTCACAAAGAGATACAACAATCATTTAATGGCAACATCCACAGACAGTAACAGTGACACAGGTGCTAAACAAGGAACAAGGCTTTTGTAAAATAATTGTCACAATTTAATATAAGTATATTATTTGACAAAAAATAACAATGAAACTGATTTCAACTGTCTTTTTAAAGGCAAAAATCAGAAACTTTTTTGGTTATGAACATTTGAATGACAAGAGTTACCTTTTAAAGATTGAATGTGCTGTTCGCAGAATGCCATTAATGACATGAAAGTCCCCAGTCTCAAATTTGCTGACCATCTCTGAGATCAGGTCTGGCCACTTGTTTGGAAAATCTTCACGCCCAATGATGCTGATTGCATCACTCAGCTAAAGCAGAAAACAAATTATACAATAATAATCAAACGAGGATCACTGATCAGATATACAATTAATGTAAACAAACAAAAAAAACAATCAAGCACAAAAATTGAAAATCTGAAACGTAAGGATGATTTATGTTTAGTTAAACGCATTTTTAAAATCCTTGTATTTTTAAAACATTTTAACTCGTGACATAAAATGAAATATTGGTGATTTTTGTCCTTCTTATCTCCTTCAAGAATATATTACTGTAAGTTTTGAAGTGTACATACCCCCCCCCCTCTTTTTTTCTTTTGTCTGGGAAAATAAATGAGTTTTAATAAGAATTATGGCTGCCCATTTTAACGATTAATCTTCCAATTAATCGCAATGAAATTTTAGAGATTAATTTATTCCATGACGATTAAATTTCAACTAATTTTCTTCCTTACTTACTGAAACAATGCCAATATTTAGTTGCAATGGAAGTTTTTGTTTGTTTTATTATTTTTTTTTACTGCCAAAATGGCGATTCTAAGATGAAAGATTATAAATATATAACAATGATTTGTAATGACATTTGATTTTTGGGAAGTCATCCTGTGAAAGATATATTAAAGATTAGAAATGACTTATTTGATTTTAATGAACTCATTATGTGCAAGATATAATCAGACCTGCTTCTGCACTTGCTCAGGACTTTTCAGCATCAAGCCCACAATGTGCTGTTTGATGGCCAGTCGGTCGGCTGCATGGATTTTATCCACATCACCTTCAACCTAAAATGCAAAAGAGAACTAAATTTCTGCCAAGGGAGCAAGTTTAAGCATTATAAGTGATGACTGGTAAAATATGACAGCTATTTTCTTTAAATTTCTAACAATTACTACTGTAGGACCCTGTTTATAGTGTAACTGCTAAAAACTAACAAAAGCAAAACTGCAAAAATAGAACCCTCAACAAGAAAAAAAATTAGCATTGCTAATGAATTATTAAAAGCAGTACAAATGTCTAAAGATTTTTAATTTAAAAATAAGTAATAAAGAAAGTTAAACTAACCACACGCCAATTGCGTTTAATGAAGTTTTTGAAGACAATGGCAGCAGAAACACGGATGTGTATTTCATATTCCATCTTGTCCATGAGGTATAAAAGCAATAATCCATAATTTTGATTTTGCTCCAATGACTCCAGAAACTTCTCTGCTGCAATTTAACAAATACAGAGCACAAGGTTTGATTCATTTGGGTTTTTAAAAATTTAACTTTTAGTCCTAAGAGTAAAAACAAAACAACAAACAATATCACAAGACAACAAAAATATTCTTAAAAGAAAAAGTTGCAACAGTAAGCAACAACTTTAATGCTTATTTCAGGTACCGGCAGCTTAAAATTATATTAATGAGTTAATACTCAAAATAATATTTTAAAGAAAGTACATAAAATGTAAAAGAAAAATAGAAAGTGATTATTTTAATTGGTTGCTGAGATATACCTTATTATAGTTCTGAATTTGCATTGCGTCACAAAAGTAATGCATTTTTTTTCACAAATTTAACATGTTGCAGTTCCTACATAAAAGTCAACAACATTTGAAAGTTACTTATTTTGTTATGAGCATATAGCAGGAAAATGGAATCATTTGAAATAATTATCATCATACAACTAGCGTATTAATGTTTCTCTCAACAGTAAATTTTCGCATTCAAACATTTTTTAGGTGACCAGTGGTTGATGTAATAGATTGGTAGGTATAAATTATATTGGGGGCAGTACCTATTACCTACAACTGATATTTTTTCCCCAGCAAGGTCTATCACTTAATTTAAAGATATACAACAGCAAAATTTGAAAAATCATCAATAAACAGTTGATTTTTCGAGAAATGTAACAGAAAATCATAAATATTTTAAATACCTCTGCATTTAATGCAATGAAAATTGGCATGGTGTTTTAACTGTATTGCTCCATGTTAAAATATATCCAACAACACTTATTTATACATTTTGCTTAGTCATTTGCTAAAAAAAAATATGGACTAGTAGGGGTGTTATCCAGCTGGTAGAACATCTAATACGTACTGCAGATATGGCCATGAAATTTTGCATATTAAATGTCTTTGATAAATAGTATCCAAATATTTATTTTCGGTGGACACTTATAAAGGATTATTATTAGTGATGGTTAAAAATAGCAAAAAAAAGTATAACACTAGAGCATGATTAACAAGACTAAGCACACAAAATCACATCATTTTAAACTTAATTAAACTAATAATTATTTTTACTCAGATACCTCTTTGATCACTTAAAACAATTAAATGACACTAGATATCTTGGTTCTGCTGATGAAATAACTTCACAGACTGACTGTAATATCAGGCCAGAAAATATAATTGATTTAATTTTTTTTTAATAGTTCACAAATTAATATACATTTTTAAAAAATTGAAACTATTGGTGCATAAAATGTATAAAACCTTAATGCACTTCAGAGACTAACAGAACTGAACTCATCTTCATCAACTAATGTGTCAAACAAATGATGCCTTAATAGTCCAATTTTTAATAAATGCTGTCCCACATTTTTGACTGTTTATGTCTGCTCAATATGCAATGAGAGGACAACATCAGTCTCCATCAACCAACTCCATTCTGACTCCTTCAGTTTCTTTTTCACATCAAAACCAAAAAGCCTATTCAACATTTCTTACAAATATTATAAGAATTGTGCAGTCACCACTGTTAAGCATAAATACAGTTTAATCAATGCCCAAAGGAATTTCATATTCCTAATAATAATATAAAGAAAGAGCAGACTTTTTTCCTGTTGCTGAAGGATTCTGTTTACGTACTGAGCACCTTCCATAACTTCAGAACATAATGATGGGCATGCTGTGTTGGAAAGGATTTCTTTCTCATTTCTTTTAATTAATGCATTCATTCATTCAATAACTATTAGAATAAAAATTCCATGAGTGCTACAATAATTATATTTTAAAAACAGATGCTCACATAGGTAAAATTATGTACAGATAAATTAGTTATCATGCTAATAAAATAAGAATTGGTCCAATGAATTATAATTTCAGTAATCAATACAATAAAAAAAATATAGAAGGGTAAATCACAAATTAAACAATTTATTTATCATTCATGCTGTAATCTGATTTCTTTTCTTTTACTTCAATATATTCAATGATAAACATGGCTACCAGATCTGAAGAAATTTATTAACTTAACTGATCTTCAGATTTAGTAATTTACTGATTGGTTGATTCTAACAAGTAACATAGAAAGAAGATTCTACTGACCTTGTTTGCGTGTCTGAGGATCTGAAGAGAGCGTCTGCTGAAGATACCTTGCAAGAGCCTGTAAGTTACCATCTGTTACCTCCATCACAGCCTGATATAAATTGTCTCAATGCTGGAACAAAAATTACCAAATATTACCAAACATAACTGTAAAAATTACTATTAATGTATTATACTTTGAAATACATCTTACAAATTCAATCATTAGTATCATATCAATTTCATATTTGCTTCAACAGTACTTCCTTGTTACACTTATATAACAGTTATAACAGTGTGTATCAGTGCTATAAATTTGTACAATACATGTAAATATATTTAACAGCGAACTTACCCTCACACTCGCCACACCATTCACAAGAGCACCAATGACATTGTCTCAGTTGAACAGTGTATAATAATTGTCTTTACTATTTTGTTAATTAGCATTTAATTATAAAACATTTAACTACAATTTTAATGTATATAATATCTTTATGTATATTGGCTTCATTCTAACAGATATTGGTAGCAGACCTACTACAACCAGCAATGCTACTTAAATACTTAAGACATTTAATGTAAACCTACTAGCATTCTTTTGTACTCAATGTTGCTGTTTAACTTAGGAACATTTAGTACAAAAATACTTCTAAAAGATGTTTATTGTAGGCTTACTATTATACTGTTTAACTCAGCAACATTGAGTAGAAAAATACTCATAAAAGATGTTTATTGCAGACCTACTAATAGTGCTGTTTAACTCAGCAACATTGAATACAAAAATACTTATACAATGTGTTTATTGTACTTTGTAGGCCTACTAGTAACGATGTTTAACTTAGTTTAGCAGCATTGAGTACAAAAACACATCTAAGACTGTAAGAGACATTAAAACAAACCTAAGTGAGCATACATAAGAGCAAAAGTGCAGTGGAATTAGTAATCATCATATTTCATGTTAATTTTTATATATTATCACTATCAGCAATTTTAATAACTGTCTGCACAATAGACCCAGGCACACCTTAAGTTAAGTTATGCATATATAAATGGCTGAGTTTCACTTTGCTTAGATGCCTAATTTCACTTCTTCCTCGGGTATTATATTTTTCTCAGCAAAAACAATATATTCACAGGCTCATTAGTGTGGCTACTAAGTAATAATGAAACTTTAAGTTAGACTGAGGGTAAATTAAGAATAAATTCAATGATAAATTTCATAAAGAACAACACAATTAATGATAGTCTTGCTGGACTATATTCTAAGTTATAAACGCAAATGTTCAGGGATAACTGTTAGTGTTAGCAAAACCAATTTATACCAAAAAAATCTCATTCTCAGTGATGTATTAAAGTTTTTTTTAAAGCAATAACACTCCAAGTCCAAGACAGTAATGTAAGTGTCAATCAAAGAGAATTATAAATAAATGCCTATAAGTTTGAGTAATAATTACTCAGAAGTGATAAAACAAAACAGTGCAAACTAAATGCAACAGTAATACGCCACCAAACAAAATAATGGGGAATATCCTGGATTTCAATATTATTATTATTACATATAAATAAGTAATATACTGGTGTTGTTTAGGATGCTGGCTAATAAAAGGATACAGTCATACACGCTCAGTGCAAATCATTATTTAAATAATCATACTGAGATCACAGTGTAGAGAATATTAATTTTTAATTGAATTAATTCAAAATTAATGAATCAGCTTTAAATTTCTTTAGATTAAAAACCATCACGAATGACCGACAATACAATACATGAACTGATGGAGTACTTAGTACTCTAATTGAACTTAACTGCAACTGCCTCGTAACCACCATAACTGAGATTGAGAATGGATTAATAACAGTTTACATTAACTTCATTAAATTGAATTCACTAGTGTAAATAGGCAATATAGGCTAGCAAAGTAGCATAAATCTTAGTTAATATCGAAAAATGTATATATAAAATATTGGAGTCAATGCATATTAATTATATACGTATACTGTCAATGTCATTTTAAAACGAGAATAAAAATACCTGAACAGTACCTGGAGTTTTTAAAGCCACGAGTTACTAAAAACGGGAAGGTGTGTATACGTAATTTATTTTTTATCAAACTAAAAAGTTGCGAAGAATATTTTTTTCGCTGATCAATTCTTTATTTTTAAATGCCAGTTTAGAGTTTATTCATATTGATATGAGTAATAATGAATTGACCATTAAATTATATATACAGAAATTGAATCAATGCTATTCACGAATAAAATAACTGTTTCTGATTTCTAAATTTCTAAAAGAGCTAGCTCACATGAATAAGATCAATGGCGCGGCGAAAGGTTTGAATTATGAAGAGTTTTCTAAGGGAGGTAATTCTCAATGATAAAATGGTACATGTATGTCATCTAATCACTGAACACTATAAATTTTTAAAGGTCAAGGTTGTTACCTTCTTGTACTTTGGTTTATTTATAACGGTGGTTTTATTTGGTTTATGCAGCTGCCTTTTATTAAATCTTATGTGTTTTGATTTGGTTTATGGTAGCTGCCTTATATTAAATCTTATGTTTTCTTCACTAATAAGAGAGCTGTTTAGAAAGTATGTGAAGTACAAGGAAAATTGTGAAATGTAACGAGAGAAATACACGTCCATTATAGCCAGCTAGTGCCCTAAGCACAGACCAATAATGGTGCCCCCTTGCCCCTCCCATTGCTTATATGGCAAGACAATATGTGCTGAAGGCGATATAAGACATAAAAACTCTGTTTTCTTCAAGTTCAAATCTAAATTCCTACCTAACCCTATGTGGACTGAGGTTTCGAATGATAGATTAAAATTAAATCTTTCATTACTCGCTGTTTTATTTTTATACCCTTCAAAAATCAAGTTGGGTGTGTCCAATGAAATGATGATACAATCAGGCGTGCAGGAAAAAAATGGAAAAAAACAACTGAAGTAGGGTCGCAGTTCAAAATTAGTCATTGTCGTCTCTGTCTCTCGTGGGGGTTGCTCATGCTTGGGCTTTTCCCCTCCTGACACACTTCTGGTGTTGAATGATCAGCTCTCTGCTTGATCCCAAAAGACTGCCTCTCCCTAGGTTGAGTCAAGCGGGTCCTCAGGCTATCGCTAAATCCGTGACAAGTTGATGTCTTATTCTGCCATCAATGGAGTGTCATCATGGCATAGTATTACCTTCCCTCAGTGATCTGCTCAGATGCAATTAGTCCACCCATGGAATAGGTCTGGTTCAAGGCCACTGGCTGTCCACAGGCAAAATGTCCTGTCTGTTTCGCTGATGCACTGTAATAGCTCATTAAGTGTTTAATGAATTTCGCTAATACAGTGGAATGATCTTTTTCCCAGATAATTTCACTGTGTTAAGATACCAAGCTGCAACTATATGAGTACTTTACATGGCGATGTAAACGAAGAAAAGATGCTACCCATGTAATATCACAAAATATTTCTGATCTCCTGGTCTCTCAATCTCAAGTCTCATACTATGTTGTTTGAGTAGAAAATTAATACTTTATTTTTAATTCCTGCTTCAGGTCCTTAACCTAATCTTCAATCTGATGTTCACAAAAATTACAAAGAGAGAAAATTTATAAGATGGCATCAATGCCACACTTAGTGAATTTCAAATTCTCTCCTGGATTTTTTTTTTTTTTGTTGTCTCTCTCTCTTCTCCTCTCTGTCAGTCGAAAAACAGAAGTTTTATAGTCACTAGGGCAAACTGGCATCTCAGTCTCAGAGTCTTGTTGTTCACACAATCAAATATTTCTGCAGCCTTGTTTCATTGACCCTGGGGTCAACCCATTGTAGTTTGCCACTTAATAGGTTCGTGAGGTTTTCTTGCATTGGCTATCATCTCAGATACATAAACGAAAAACTAGTTACCTTGAGTGCATTTTTAAGTTCCAATTATAAATTCTTAAACAGTATATGTGATTACAAATAGAGCATTAATTTAATAAAAGTATTTTACGCTTAGTGTTTTGGTCAACATTTAAAAAGTCATTTACTGTCCGCAAAAAACTGGTATTCACAGGAGTGATTTTGAGGAACGTGTGAGATGATGTTTGAGTGAACAATGTTTTAAAGTATTTTGCATGGTATTGAAAGTACTACTGATTGATAGTTCGCTGCTTTGTACGCTTCTTCCTTTTGGGGAATAAGAGTTGTGTGGACCTGGCTTTCACCAAATGAAACGTAGCCTTGGCTTAGTGAGGACAAGGGTAGCAAATACTGGTGACTTCTTTCAGGATTTTCACTAACCATCTAGATTTTTTACTTTAATTGTTGAAGATCTATTTATAGTACTGCATGTTTATCTATGAATGGGATACTGTTCGTGTTATATTTTCTTTGTCTAATAACAGCATACAGAAAAATTTAGGAAACTAATGTTAAAAATAAGCATTGTGTCATTCACGTCAGCATGAAAATAAAGCACAAAATCCATGCATACTTTTATTGTATATTTATTTTCTAAGAGAAACTTTCAATTCTATTCAGAATTTTGTATCAGTTTGTACTGGTGTGCAAATTCTTTGTTGTGTGTTTTCATACTTTGGCATTTTTTATTATTCAGTTACATACATATGATCATTAGATCTTGTGTGAAGCACAATATTTGCAGATGGAGTTAAGTCATCTTTGTCAACAACAAAAATTCTATCAATCATACCTGAAAAGAAACCCCAAGATGTACTTCCCATCCAAGATTGCACAAGCTGGATATTGCCAACAGGTCATAAAAAGTGCAAAGCATCATATCGGTTAATAATTACCTCTTTAATTGCACAACCTGAATATTACAAACTAACAATCATAAGTTAATGCAAGTATCACATACATTTATGATTACCTCTTTAACTGCACAATCTGGATATTTACTAACTAATGTGAATGATCATATACTAAAAGTAAAAATAACAAATATAAATTCCTCAATTTACATTTTTACCATTAATTTTGCATTTCTGATATCATCTTTATCCCTCACTTAACTAATTTGAATTCTTAAACAAAAATCATTGGGAACTTGTAACACTAACAAGTTTACCCAATAACCCTAAGGCTCATAATTTTGGTATCAAAGTTTGCTGAATATGAATATACCATTTACTTACTACTTCATTATTTTTTTTCCTGTACTTTAAATATTACATCTCTGACTTTTTCATATATATATAGTATAACAAAGACCTACCTTTTCATATATCTGTAGTACAATACAGAGCAATTATGTTTACTTGTTCATGTATCCATAGTACAACTTTTTTATATGCTTTTGGTGAGCAAAAAGTAGTTAGAGCTATGAAATATATAACTATCAGTAAAACAAAGAGCTGTTACAGTGGTAATGACTATTTTTTTTGTTTGTTTTAATAATGAAAAGTTTCAAATTATATAATAAAATTAATGTGTAAACATATCATTTCAAACAAATGCAATGACTGAACAAACCTAGCTATCCGAGCTCCAAACCATTAAACATAAGAATTATAGAAAACATTGCATTTATATTTCCACTATAAGCATGCTGGTTTGACATTATATATTCAGTTATCAAATGGTTTGTGGATTTGTACCAGAAAAATTGATGTGGATTTACACTAGAAAATGGTATCTTTTAAAATGATATCATCTATTACATGCAATCAACCAGGACTGAAAAAGTATTAATTGCATATTAGTACCCATAATATACTAGACAACTACTATTACTACTTTGTCCAAGGCAGCTTAACATATATTCTTTAATATAAAAATTAGTTTGAGCTATAAAAGATGGTAGAGGAGTGCATAATAAGCCAGAAATTCCCTGAAATGTGAACCATGTGGCTTTACAAACAAAATGTTCATCAACAAGTCAAACACACTCATCCAACTAAAAAATAAAATACTCATAAAAAATATGAATAATAATAAATAAATACTATAAAAAAAAATACTTGTTAGCTTACTGATAAAAACAATTTCATAAATATGCACAAGTGTTTGTCTTAAAATATATTCAGATAAAATTTGGTATATTAAAGACAATTTATTTTTCTGCAATAAAATCTACATATTCATATATTTAACAAATGTACTTATTCATACTTATTCATATAATATTAACATGATTTTCTTTTGAGGATGGTATTCAATAAACAAAATAAAAAATGGATGTTCAATGTAATTACAAAGGCACAAGTTTTTCCTACCACAAAAATATTTGGGATTTTTCTTATATAAGTCCATAAACATATTGATTTCAGTTCCAATTGCTCAATAAAACAAAAGTTACCAATTTCTATTAGGATTATCTATATAATTCAGGAATGTGTTAGTGTTTTAAAAGTGTAAATAATTTCTATTAGGATTATCTACGTAAGTTCAGGTATGTGTTAGGTTTAAAAAGTGTAACTAATTTCTAATAGGATTATCTACATAAGTTCAGGAATGTGTTAGTGTTTAATTATATCACAGCATAATAAAGGTCAGGGATATACTGTAGCATGGAGTAGTGTGTAAGTGACTCAAATATTAATGATAATGAACAGAAGTGGAACTTTGAAAGCCAATGTTGATATGTCAAGACCTATATTTAGCCACATGGCAAAGCTCTCTTTTAGTAATCACTGGATACATTTTGCAATGCTCTTATTTAAAGCTGTCAAGACAGATCCACTTCTGTAGTTTTAAACTAATAAAGGTGATTAAGACAATTTTTTTAAACTAACAGGTCATCCCAAAAACTTTCAAAGAATTATTTTTTAATTAAAAAGATAGATCTTCAATCATTACTGTTGTTAAACACAAAAAAACCCCACCTCAATTTTAACAAAAACGTTTTTAACAACTGATAAAGCAAAATAACGTCCCATAAACCCTCAGCATTTCAAACTACATGTATGACTAATAAACTTATTGCCTGTAAACAATGTTCCCTCTAATATTTTTCCTGTGTGTTCGGAAATTTTCCCCATGTGCGCAGAACTGGTGGTTGTTTGAGCTTGCTACCATAACTTGTGCGCGGAATTTTGAAACTGCTGCGCGGCATTTTCTAATGAGCTGTAAAGGGAACATTGCCTGTAACCATCACCTATGAATAATATTATTGCAGCTTGTGAAACCAGCTCATTTACATAATGTGTGAAACCAAATCATTTACATAATGTGATAATAAGTTATTTTTGGAGCCACAATGTGCTACGTATGCATTCCAATTTAGTAGTACTAGGTCAGCTAGTTATCTTGATCCAGTTCATCGTCTTGATCCACTTTTTTCATCATGATTATTTCTCCACAGCAGACATCCAAATATAACATACAAAAAAAAAGTCTAAGCACATTTTATATTGTGTAAATACAATGTGTACAGTAAGTACATATTACTAGGCAATTTAAATTATTCTGAAAAGTATTATGACACTGGATGTATTATGGTTCTTATCCAAGTGACAAGTTAAAACACTAAAGTTATAGTACATTTTTTTTAAAAAAATCACTGCCACAACCACAAAGCAGGAAAATAAATCATGTATCCAAAGTAAATGTGAAATGTCAGGTCATTTAATATGGAAAGAAATTAAATGTACATGATATGCTCTGACTTAT
Source organism: Sinotaia quadrata (assembly GCA_028829895.1). Taxonomy (NCBI): domain Eukaryota; kingdom Metazoa; phylum Mollusca; class Gastropoda; order Architaenioglossa; family Viviparidae; genus Sinotaia; species Sinotaia quadrata. Next base: position 138,599,137 of record CM054178.1, on the reverse strand, counting down.
TATACTGTACATTAAAAACAACACATAATGATTACTGTTAGACTTACATTATCATGTTGGATTTGATACAGGCAGCAATGTCTGTCAACATTCGGTTTTCTAAATATAAGAACCACATCTATTACAAATAATACAAGTGTAACACTACAGCTGTTTAAATAATGAAATACAATAGCTTAATGGAGTTCTCTCCTCAAAATATAAGGTGAGCATACTATAGGAGTATCATGCAGTTCTACAAATATAGAAGTATGGTTTTAAAACAGGAGTGTCTAGTGAGTGACCCATGGACCACACACAGACCAACAAGTCACATTATGCTGCCCTCTGGAACCACACTACACAACAATGGAATTATCTTTAGTTAGAATAAATCCATGCTCCCAACCTCTTTTCTTTGATCATGAAAAAAAAAAAGAAAATATAGTGGCCATGGGTGGAGGTGAGCGGTATTTACAGCCAGAGCAAAGAAGAGTCTTTCTCTAGTTCAAAGAGACTGTAAGCTACTCTGAAAAGGTGAAGCATTAATAGGATGTTGCATCAAAGAGTGATACAATTGGAAAGGGGACATAAAACCCCAACTAAATGATGCTGAATGGATGTGTGAATTCACCTTTCTAGTGGACATAACTACCCCTTTGAACGAATTAAACTTGTGTCTCTAAGGACAAGGTCAATTAATTAACACTACTTGTGATCAGGTAAAAGCTTTTGAATTACGTCTTTGGAAAACAAAAGTTAAAACAAGAACTTTGTGTATTTTTCAACTCTGAAGTGTGATGCTTGAGACTCAAATTTATCTCTGAGTTATAGTGGACATAATGGAAGAATATGACACAAAGTTGCAAGACTTAAAGAAGAATAGCACGAGTTTTAATCTCTTTTTCATCTCCGTTTTCCATTAGTAGAAATGAGGCTCCTGAACATCTGCAAATGGAATATATTGATTTTCATTGTTCAACAGACAGGAAAAAAAAGTTCAACAATTTCCTTTTGTTGGTTTCTAAAAAAAATTATGTTTCACAGGAAAAGTATCCCATAATTTTCATGATGTCACTATTTGGCAGCATATATTTGTGTGAACAAGTATTCTTCAGGATGAAACGTGAAGTGCATGATGAGATCATAGTCATCTGGAGAGTTTGCTTCGTGTTGCCACTTTACCCATTGTGCCTGATATTGGGAGTTTTGTGTCTTGAGAAGCAGTTCCAAGTCTTGCAATGACATTTTGATAGTTAAGGTAAAATAAAATGTATGTTTGATAAACATGACTTTTAATCATTATAGCATTATTTTATTTCATTAAGGCAGTTAAAATTGCATTTTTAAAGTACTTTTACAAAGTAGGCACATAGGTTTACCTTCATTAGGTGTACCATTTGTGGGTTTTACTGGTGACTTGCAAATAGTCCACAATAATGGTTGTAGCCCTTTTCCTATAAAGGTTGGACAGGTTTGTCTTAAGACAAAATTTTATTTTGAGCTGCTGACATAACATACCATGCTATACTGAATGAGATGACATGCCAAAGGTAAACATCTTTCTAAACAATGCCTACTCACATCATTTAAAGTTCAGTAAAACTGGAGATCTATTCGAGTATATATTTTACTAAAATAATTGCAGGTCAATCTAAATATAACTTGCAATAAATTTTTTTAATCATATTCATAGACAGTAATTTTGAGATGACATTTGACTGTCTTTAAACAGTAATAGATGTTCTAAGAGCTAAGAGCTCTAAGCACTAACAATAAGAGCCCACTAAGTTCATTATTAGTGAGGGGATGAGGATCAATTGAGGAAAAATCCCAATGAACAAAGCTAGATTCAAACCTAACGAATTTGCGATTAGTGCCAGCTCAATGCATGGACTATGTCAATATAATTCTAAAGTTTTTACTCTTGGAAAAAGAATTTAATAATTTTTTAAAGAATCAATATTTCTAAGCAAACTTGTAGGTAGTAAATGCCCACTGTCTTCAAATGTTGCCATAATGCATACCAACTCACTGTGTGTTAATCATGTCAGATGCAATTCCAAATATTTTTTAAGTTCTATTCTTTTTCACAATTTTAATTTTGAACATTTAAAATAGGAGTTACAATTTTAGATGTCAGATTGTTAAGTATTTCATCAATGTTGCTTATAAGCTGTCTTCAGCATATTTAAAAACAAGAAAAGAGAGTTGGCAAATTTAACAGCAATCACAACATAATTTTTTGCATACAAAATTTATGAGTAACACAATTACAAAGGTTAGTATATCGTACAGGTGCATACTATCAAAAAAGTAATAGTTTGAGATGAGTAACACACAAAGCATGTACTATTAGTAAATGGCAGTTTCAAAGCTGGTGTTGCATACAGTTGAATATGACAAGATATTTACACAGGTAGATAATAAATAATATTAAAAAAATTAATAATTTGTATAAACTTTTGAAATGTATTCACTGGTGAGCTGTGTATTGCAGCTGTTGCAATCAAAGAAATGTTTGTCATTGTTTATCCAAACTGTATTTACTGGAATTTTGAAACCTTCCATTGTTACAACAAATTGATAGTTGACACTTTTAATCTTAACAGACAAATGGATTGATTGAAATTTTGAAATTTACCAAAGTGACTATGTACACAAACAACAAAAATGACAAAGTAAGTAGGAAATAATGATCATGACATGAATTGGTTCTCTCCTCCCCAAAACAATTTTGTTAATGCATTTATTACAACAGATATTTTAATCTAAAAAAAGTTCAGTAAATGGGAAAGAGAAAAGAAAATGCTCATACAATGAAAACATAATGTACCCAAGTTAAAGTTACATACTGAATTACAGTGTTCTTTATATAGTATGTGCATGCAACATTCAATGAGATAGTGAAACAATGATACGTCAGTGCATGGACTAAATGTGATAATTACACTTACAAAATTATCATTGCATTTATTCTACCATAAAACTTATAAAAGAAATGATTTTTTAAAAATAAATAATTTCTTTCAGTCTCTTAGGCATTTAGTAAATTATACTGACTATATTTTAACAATTAGTGGAATTAATTTTCTGATAATGAACATACTGATCAAGCTGGAATCAAATTCAATCATCTGTCATTAGGTTTTGATTTCTTATTTTCATACATGCAAATATATATATAGTGCCTAGACTTCCCAACGCCCCAGAAAAAGACAATGATGATTAAATACTAGCTTGTAGAGAGCTCAGACAAGGTAAAGTGTTTATTGTGGAATTAAAGTACAAGGGGACTAGGAATGAATCATGAAATCTATAGAGAGGCAAATACACCTGGAAAATAATACACAGATAGAGAGAGAAAGCTAAAAATTAGAAAAATCATTTAAATACATAAAGGTATGAATACCAGTAAATAGTATAAGGTTAAGAATTAAAAAGATTTATTCTAAAAAATAATATAAAGAAAAGTACAAGATTAAAAGATAAAAACTGCATAAAGAGTATTCTCATAGGTTGCTAGTGGAATGCTGATGATAAAAAACATTTTATTTAATAACTAACTATTAGTTATGTCTAATTAACTGTCAGGTTTACATTCTACTGTGTTCAAACCTGTATTCTTGTACTGACTAACAAAGAAATTTTGATCCACTGATCTAAAATATCTGTACTCTTATATACTCTAAAAATAATTTTGATCCACTAATCTATAACACATTTTCTCTTGCAAAGACTATCAGAACCAAAGTTTGATCTATAACTGTTCCATATAGACAAACAAAATCTGATTTTGATCCAATGATCTAAAACAATGTTCTCTTGTATAGACAAATACAACAAATTTTAAATCATTGATTTAAAACACCAGTACTCTTGTACAGAATAACAAATTCTGAACTACTGGTTTAAAATGCATGTGCAGACTAATGCACACATATTTTGAATCACTGATTTAAAACACCAAAACTCTTGTACAGACTATTAAACAAATTTTGAATTGCTGATTTAAAACACCAAAACTATTTTACAGACTATTAAATTTTGAACTACATAAGTACTCTTGTACATACCAGTTAAAAAAAACAAAAAAACATCTACACTTGTTAACTAAAAACAAATTTTGACTTGATCTAATTTTCTGTTTACAACATCATGCAAAAATGTGTGCACTAAAGCAAAAACAATCCCATTCACATTCAATGCATATTGCCTATAATTTATAAACACAATTCTTATTACTGACAAGTATGAGCTTTAAAGATCATGTCAGAGGCCCCAGTAAATCAGATAATGCCATCATTTTCCCTTCTCAGACAATGACATTTTTAATCCAGTCACTGGAATCAGTCTGTGATCAAAAAGGCTTTTGAATTATTTGTTTCTTTTCTAGCTCTTTTCCTCTCTCTCTTGAGTCATGTTCTCTCTCTCTTTCCCTAACTCACACATGCCAAATGAACATTAAACCACCTATACTATTCACATCTAATGCTTAAAATACACCTGTACAATTTCACATCAACAAAGATTATATTGTTTGCTTTTATGGCATTATGTTAAGCATCATTTATCTTTCCACACATCATTAATGTAGCTAAACTTGTTAAGCATCATTTATCTTTCCACACATCATTAATGTAGCTAAACTTGTTAAGCATCATTTATCTTTCCACACATCATTAATGCAGCTAAACTTGTTTCATTACAGAAAATAACAAATATATAATCATTTCTGTTCAGGTTCTTCTGAAGTTTTAGTGATTTTTGTGTCTTTATCAGCTTCTTTCTCGTGATCACGCTTATTTTTGAAGAAGAGTAGGGGAAACATACCCAAAAGACATCCAATTGTCACACCAATTGACTTGCCCTGAAATAAACAATTCAAATGTTAACATATTAACAATACCAAAATATATCCTGAAATAACACCAAGAAGTAACACCAAATGTCTTGACTTCATATAAATAATTAAATAAATTATAGAATGGGTGTAATAAAAATACTAAATGAAGACATACTGAAACAGTACAATCAAACAGATTTCAGTCATTCAAATTGTTTAATTCTTAGTGTTGAAAAATGTTTTCAACACAGAATTGTAATGCTTTAAAAAATAAAATCTTTAAGAAATGCACAAGTAGCAATGAGACTAGACTAAAATAATTTTTAAAGTCCATTTTGACAACTATATTTTATTAGGTTAACATATATATATATATATATATATATGAAGTATTTACTGTTAGAAAATAAATGCCTAATATCTCAAGGGACTATAAGGTATAAAAAAATCTCCAGCATTGATAAAACTGTTTTTGTATGATTGATTTTCTAAGTACTGAAGGGGTGCAACAGCAATATGAATGGTCCATTAGAAATCAGCACTGGTACAAAATGGCTGTTGTGTTGAGTAAAGTTACTGTGAAACAGGTATATTTAGGTTGCTGTTAAGGCTAGAAGCTTTACTAGTAAAAAAAAAATTACTGTTGTAACTAGGATTAAAGTTACTGTTGAACAACTATATTAAGGTTTCTGGCCAGGCTAGAAGCCAACACTGGTAGAAAATAGTTGGTGTATGTTGGTGAGTCAAATTTTTGATGGGTGAAAACAGCTCAAAGTAAAGTTACTCTAGGGTGGAAACAGTAGTACTTAGATTATGAGGTTACTGACCAGACTAGAAGCCCAGCGAGTCCATTTCATGTCCACTTGCTGAGGGGTTAAATGGGGAGTTCTCACACCTAACTTGGCAACAAAAGACTCCACATAGTATGCAGACCTTAAAAATAAACAACAAAAAATTATAAATTGTTAAGGAAGCAAGTCTGTACATTAATAAATAAAATTAAACATAAGAAAGATAAAAAGGGGAAAAATCAAACAATAAATATATAATCTTGCAAATATTAAATGGATATGATTAGCTGCCCACTTTTTAAATAAACATTATAACTCATTTTTGTAGAGATACAGGTAATATTTTAAAACCAATATTAAATCTCTAAATAAGATAGTTGGGGTGGAAAATTCAGTGATACTAAATAACTGTTTGAATTATCTACCTTCGAATAAAAAAATGCCATGAATTACCCCTTTTGATCATATTTTATTGTCATGTGTTGATCTATGCACATTCTTAGCAGACAAGGTGTTAAGCATTAATGGACATAGCCAAACTGGAAATACTTAACCACTTGAACAGGGATTACACTTTTTGAAAACTCCCCACAGGCATGGAATTTATTTTGGTAATTAGTTCTGAGGAGTATAATTATTTAAATATTAAGTAATTACTTGATATTTTTGTAGAATATTAATATATAATAAAGATAATTTACAAAAGAAGTTGATATACTAAAATTCATGTATTAACACAAAATAAGTGCATTCTGTATGGTATAAAAACAATAATATAAAGATACTGAATAGACAGCAACATCGTACTCTTCAGAGAAATGAATATTTCAAAGTGTGGTTACTGTTATCATTTCATTTTTATGGAAGATTGGTTGAACCAATAGCATCCATGAAGAAAATTTATCACTGAGATTAAATTGCCTTCATTCAACAAACATATGCTTACCATAGTACAGGATGAGTTAACTCTGGGTTCACACTATTGGGATATATGCTAGATGAGTTAATGTTCAAGGGGTTAAAGTAGTAATATACAAATACAAGTATGATTACAAAAACTAGCCAAATGATCCCAGTGCAAATTTTATTTAATTCTGTTATCATTAAGCACCAAAATACATGCGAAGTTGAAGTCAGTTGGCATACTCAAAATGTCTTCATCTCCAAATTTTTCACTATACAATCTATACTGCTATAAACAATATTGTTGTGAATATTTTAATGTCAACATAAAACTGCTTTTTTAAAAAGTTTCATTCTTAGAACAATCAAGTTTTAACTAAGATGACTATTAGTTGTCATCTTGCAAACGTTCCTTATAATTACATAAGTTTAACACTTTGAGTGTCTCTATTGTCTTTATCTGACAGTTTCAAACCTGGTCATTCCACACAGATAGACATTGCCCTTATTTTATCATTCCTGAACTATTTAAAATTCTGAAACTCTCCGTTGTGACATATTAACAAACAAATGATAAAAAACAAAATAAGTCTGAAAAAATAATCAAAACAAATATACTCTTTCCAAAACCACTATATCAGTAATAAGTGTGTCAAATAATTTAAGCTCTCCTTGCTAAAGTTAAAGTGCACTTAGAGGAATTAACAGGACCTGACGTTGAATAATTTTTTCTGCAATTGACTTTCACGGTTATATGCAAACCTGTTACTACACTTATGAATTAAAATCTTCTAGATGATGCATTCATATTCCATATCTCATGTTCTGAACTAACTGTACACTTGCTGGCACAACTCTGTTAATGCTTACTCACCCAACTCCTGCAACATCAGATATCAGGTTCCCCAGCCCAGCAGCTGCACACAGGAAAATGAGTCCACATGACATAAACAGAGCTTTTCCCATCATACTAGATGAGAATATATGAGAAGTTATACAGTTCTATAAAAAAAAAAATACAAACCATAGTCTATAAGAGATCTTCGTATGCTTCTGGTGGGGTGGGGAGATAAAAGATAAAGAATTTATGCAGTAGCGTCCCTCCCCTGCCATTCCTAGTGTCTCAAAGTACCTTTTCTTCACTCTGCAGTTAAGATTTTTTCACAAGGTGGTGCTAGGCAAATTGCAGATTTCTTGAGAGTGTCAACTATCTCACGTTTTGTTAATTGCTGCTTTCAGGTTGATTTTTTCCTCCTGTTATTTGTCTTCAGGATAAGACATAGATTTGTTTTAGTTTCACTGTTATCGCTTTGGTTTAACCTTGATAGCTTGCTTACTGCATGTATTTATATTATGTGTGACTACCTGAAAAATTAGTTTGACTTGCAACTCTCTTGCTTAGCATGTACTAATTGCAAAAATGAAAAAATATCATGTTGTATAAATGTTGGTCAAATGTTTGCTAGGAGACAATAGTATATAGACACCTAGCTACCTCTCTATATCCAATGACAATAGGCCTAGCTCTAATAGCAGCCTCATTGGTAAAAGATTTCCATTTCTACAGTTACAAGTGGAAATGACTAACAATCAAAGCAGACAAAAGTGTGAACAAATGCGGATATCTTGTCAGATTTCATTTTCCTCTCATCATCTGGATGCAGGGATATGGAAGAGTAAGGATGGTCTGGCACTGCTCAAATCTGGTACAGCTCAAGTCAACTGGCACTGCTCAATTTAGGCCACTTGAAGAACATTTTAGCACACAGGGCTTAAGCCAAAACCAAAACATGCTCTTGTTCAGTGTTCAAGGTGCATATGCAAGTGAACAACCTATGTGTTTTGAATTTTGATATCAAGCCTCTGGGTCTTATGCAAATGTATTTAAAACACCCGGCTGGACAAAACCTGGCCAAATGGATTCCTTTCAGGGGAAGTATTAGTCTCTCATTGGAACTGTTGTTTTGTGCCCCTTGCCTGCCATCACTTAGAACTGCAAAACTCAGGTCTTCTCCACCCCAACAAAAACAACATTTTTGGTTGGTGAAAAAAACTTAGATTGTGTTGTCACATGACCTATAGTAGAATGCAAAGCAGCAAATCCCTCAGTGAGAATACTGAGCCTTACTAGGATGGACGTATTTAGCATTTGTATGATTTGTCATGACACCTCTGAGTTTTGATCAATATCTTCCTTTAAGTTGAAAGGGGAAAATTTTCACTCTAACCTGAAATTGTCTTCTACTTGCAGCTCAATCAAAGACCAAAGCTTATGAAGAAAACATCTGGAATACTCAAAGTTGATAACCCCCCAGTGTGTCCTCATATTCTGATTCAGACTCAGTGCCATAGCAACAACCATGAGGAACAGAATACATATCAGATGGGGAAAAAACATGTCCTGCCATCTAAGGTGTCATGACAGAAAATGATTGCCCTAGATGATCAACTATTTCAGTGGACAATAGGATGAACTTACTGCTTCAGTGGAGTAAATGTCAGAGGAATCCTCGTTATCAGACATTTTGCTGCCAGCTCCAACCACTGCTTGTGTAGTTAAAAAATGTAATCCACTGATGGCATCTGACTCATTTTCCAAGACTGGTTTTTACTTCTAAAACTTTACCCATGGGCTGTCGGGTAAGTTCCCCTCCTCATCCACTTGCTCTAGCAATTTTCCATAAACCCTCCTAGCTCAGATAAAAACACTTTCTTAATGAGTTTCCAATGAATTGACTGTCACCCAATTTGGCACTGACATACTGTATAATAATGTGTTGGACTTTCCTCCAGGCATTATTCCCTTAAGTGTGTATGGCGTTTATGTCGGATAAGAAAATGCATTTTTGGCAATATTTTGCATAACCATATTTTCCTCACATAAATATGTGTGTATATGGGCATGCAAGCATTTGCATGTGAGTGTGTTTATATCACTCACATGCAAATGCTTGCATGCCCATATACACACATATTTATGTGAGAAAAATCTCCACCTCACATTTGTTATTTGTGGGAAAAAAGAATAGTTCTAAGAAAAATAAGTTTCTTATGAATACATACAAGATGAGCAAATGCACAGCCCTCCCATCCCCTCTTTTTTCAGTCTTTACCTCGATTCTGGTGCTCTAAGGAAAATAACTCTAACTCTACTAAATTAGCACATCTTATCTTCCACAAGGAGTGTATCTAAGTCTCTTACAGACTGGCTTGTATGCTTATATAAAATTGTAAGTATTCTTTATTCAACTCTTTAAGTATTCTCATCTGGTGAACTTTCAGGAAATATGTATTTAATTTATAAAAATTCTGTATAAAGCTATTATCCATTACTGGTATCAGAGGCAACAAAATGTATATAAACAAACACAAACTCATAATGATTATAAACTTGTTACTGGAGAATACAACATATAAATGTATTCTCATTATGTATCTAAACATAGTTAAGAATATGAATGATAGTTGTGACAATGTTGGTGGTGATGGTGGTTTAACACAAACACTTATTCCTGTAAAAGCTCTAAATACTTTATGTACTTAATTATTTTGGTTACATCAATATTTATTATGACACATAAAACCAACATGAATAATATTAAACTAATGCAATGATTGCCAAATGACATCATGAACAATATGCTGAGTTTACAAAAAAAATAAAAATAAACAAAATGGAAGAGCGCATTCTTCTCTCCTTACAAATTTCAAACAAATAATGAAAAAAAATCAAGGACAGATGTATTCTCACTAATGCAAATTTACATCTGAAGTACCTGCCATGGTGGAGATACCCAGCATAGCACCCAAGGTAACATCAATATACTCTCCCTGAAAACAAGTGTAATAACAATAATATTAATAACAGACATATGGCAATATATAATGTGCAAATGAGCTGTACTTGTAATTCTAAAGAAATGTGTAATTCACTGTTTAGTAATGAATTGTCTAAATCAGAAGTCATCAACCTGTGACAATGAGTTACAAAAGGCCTGTCAGAATGTGTGTGGCCCAACAGACACTTATGCTGCAGTTAGAGTCACTTAATTTTTAATTTTTTTTTAAAGTTGCAAACATATAGAGGCATTCTGTACTATTTGCGCTATTAAATACAATATTTAATCATTTTTATGAATAATTGGCATGTACGAATATACTGTCAATAATGATTTATTGGGAGATGAATCAACACTAAATGGCCTCAAGCAAGACAAAAGCAAATAAGCAGTCAACTACATCCAAAAGGTCAATGACTTCTGGTGGAAACAACATGATATTTTGAAATAGAGAAATATAAATGAATAAGTGTATTTTCAAATAATACAAAATCAACTGCACAACATTAATAAAAGAATTTATAGAGAAAGTTTAAATTCCTGCAGACCAAACTGAGGATTGACAATAATGAATAGTTGCATTTTAAAAAGTAAGTTTTATACAAGTTTTGTTGCAAAATTGTAAACTGTGATACAATGACAAATGTAAGCTAGCATAAGCAGTGATCAGTCTGATTATATTTACTGATACAGCTAAACTGTTGTGGGATAATATTGATGGGTATGAACATCAGACTCTCAAGAACTCAGTACGCACATGTGCATTCACATACACAAAACAATAATATACTCTGTGAACAAATTAAAGTATATAAAATCTTGTAAAGTACAACCAACTCTTGATGATTCAAGAAAAATAAGAGGCATGGATAATCAAAAAAATGACAAATGCAGAAAAGCATAAGTAATTTATTCTTAAAAGTCTTTAGATAAATAAAGATTTATACACAAAAAGTCAACTGTAATCTATTTGTAAGTCTTTATTAAAGATTAATAGCAAAAATATATAAGCTTAACACAGGCAAGTCTACTGTAATCTATTTTAAGTCTTCAATAAAGTTTTACATCAAATCATTCTCTTAATACAAGCACAAAAAAATGTAATCCAAAACACTTTCTTCAAAGTATACAATGAAATAAGATGTTTCTCTTTACACTTATTACAGGTTACATGAAATGTGAAAATAAATGCATCAATACAATCAAGAGAAAATTGTCAAGAAATCAAGTCTACTAAATGTACTTACTGCAACAATCATGAGAAAGTTGTCAAGAAAGCCAAAACCAATAAAAGGCAGGGCCTGGTGTAGGACCACTGAAACAAAGACACAGAGACTTAGTAAGACACCAATGGGCTCTGTTACTTAACAAAATTGTTTTAGTGGAAATGACTCTGAAAGAAAATGAACTAACAAGTGGACTGGGCACAAAGATTCAAACTGAAAGAGAAAAAAAAGAGGAAATAATGGGACTGAGCCTCAATGATACAGACTTTTTAGTAAGTTTGGGATTTGTGGACAAAGAACTGACATTAGAGGGACTTGACTAAATGATTCTGAGATAACATAGTGAAACTGGGATTCAGATATACTGAGATTCATTAGCAAGACTGAGATTCAATTACAAATAGATTCACTAGTGGGAGTGGGACTCAATTACAAAGAGATTCAATAATAGGTTTGTGATTGAAAGATAAAGAATCAACCACAAAGTAATTCAATACTAGGTCTCAAGTATACAGACTTGATTGTATTCTGGGATCAAAACTCATATATAAGTATATAACACTCCATATCCAATGTACAATTTCTTCTTATAATTTATTACATATATTTAAATATAAGTTCCTGAAACATATTACACATAAATGTAATGAACACAATATGATAAAAAAAATGAATTTATAATATTTTTCTAAGATAAGTGCATTATTATTTCTGCATTATAGCAATAAAGCATTTAAAACCAGTGACATACTGAAAATTGAAATGATGGAAACACTAGTGTAACAAGTATTCTTTTGTGGGTTTAGGAAAAAATTATGACAATTCTGATTGATTTAAACAGTAACCAGGCATCTTAATAAAATTGCCAAGCTAGAAAAGAGCTGACACAAGAAAGAAAGAAAAAAAATATATAATCAATATTCAGTCACGCAAAATGCTGTGTGGTAAAAACAGGGATGTGCAATGATGGATGTAACAGCCAGTCTCTGACTGAAAACGGAACAATATAAAGAAACAGATTGATGTTTGAATCAGAAATTGTTTTTCTATATCAAATTATCAGCCTTAAGTTATAAGAGATTTTCACTTTAGAAAATCATGCAGGATATGACTTATACAAATACAACATACACACAACAGTTTGAGAATCTATCTTTTTTCTATCCAAACATCCCCTCTTCAGATATATTAGACTTATTCATAAAATAAATACTTGTAGTAAGGGTCATTAAGAAACAAATTAATCATCAATAAGAGTTTTTAATAATATGCTGACATTTTCCTTTTAACTTGGAGAGAGGGGCCTAGAGAGAATGTATGTAGCTTAGAAGGCATTAACTCTGGGCTATATCTGCCACATGGAGAGATCTTTCATCCAGTAATGGGGCCACCTTACTATAAACATACTCTAACCATCTGTTTTAACACTGGTTTGGCAAGTCCTACAGAGTACAAGAAATTTTGCTGGTCTGTGGACTGTATTATTATTATCAAAGGAAATGATGATTTTCCTTCTCAGTTCTTAACTCATTTAGTGACTGTTGAGATATACATAATCAAATTTTAATTATTCTGTTTTTTAAGAGGGTGTTTTAATTGGGAACAGGATTTAACTTGGCTATAGGACTGTAAACCCTTGTGCAGTTACTCTTTTACATTTAATGTTAATACACAGCCATATATATTTATATAAGAAACAAGTCTACATATAACTTTATTTACAGGCAGTTTCTTTTTAAAGCCAACTAAAATATATTGTTCATTTATTTCTGAGAAAATAGAATAGTGCTATGTAGTGTGACACAATATTAAAATATTTTGTATATAGATAGAAGACAGATGAAAGTGAATATATATATATATATATATTATGACTTATGAAATGGATGCTTTATGACAGGGAGATTATGGCTTTGTAGAGAAAATTGCAAATATACTAAATAAGCACTCTGGAGTTTTTTCTTCTGCACTAACAGGATACTCATTATTTGTTATTGTTGAAATATTATGTTAAACCTGGTGCTATTTATTTATTTGTTGTACAAATACATGATACATTTTTCTCTAATACATTTGTACTTGTTTCATCATAGATGTACAATGAAGTCATCCCCAAAGGGGAAAAACTGATGTGTGAACTTTTAACATACACATTTAGCAGACAAAATAGTCATCAATGGGATGGCATTAAAAAATATCAGTCCTTGTTTATGTCAATCCCTAAGTGTTCTTCCAAACACTTGAGAAATGAAGCAGTAAAAATAATATGCACATAATTTTTCATAAAGAATTTGATAAAGTTCAGAGCCACTGCAGCAAAATGGAAATAATATATCTACACTGGGAATAGTCCTTGAACAAAATGGACACTAGAAAATGTAACTGTTCCAGTTCAATGCTTCTTCACAAATGCCTACCCACATGCAGATAAAGATATTTATTTAAAATCTTTCTTTACTCGTACAGAGTTAAACTTTTGTTACCAGCAGCTTTGGCGATGTTTTATGATTCTAATTAGGTTTTAATTCCTTCGAGTCTGGTATCAAGCAAGTGACATCTATTCCAGCTATTGTTAAAATATAATGTTTAAGTCTTTCTCTCTGGGTACAGTCTTGTGGTTTATTTCTAACCAATGCCTTTCACTTCATCTATGGTTTTTTCATACAATTGTTTTCTTTTAGCTCTGATGACAAAATGCATTGGTTCTATTTTTGTTTTATAATTGTCTTCTTTTTCCCTTGAAACAAAGTGCATACAATTAATTATCTTCTTTTTGCCCTGATAACAAAATGCACTGGAACAAACTTTGTAATACAATTAATTGTATTCTTTTAGCTCTGAAGTCAAAATGCATTGGTACAATCTTTGTAATAAAATTAATTGTCTTCTTTTAGCTCTGAAGTCAAAATGCATTGGTACAATCTTTGTAATAAAATGAATTGTCTTCTTTTTTGCTCTGACAATAAAATGCATTGGTACAATCTTTGTCACACAATTATATTTGCTTAAGCTTATGTTTGTTTTTTAAAACACCCATTTCTATTTATAGCCATTTTCTTTTCAAGAAACTCTTGGGCCCAATATTTAGGGGGTTGTGGGCCAAGTTTTTGTCACAAATTGTTTCACACAGTCTTTATCACACAATTAAATTATGAACCTAGTCTTTGTCACACAATTAAGTTTTGGACCCAGTCTGTCACACAATTAAGTTTTGGACCCAATCCCTGTCACATAATTGTTCTGTGCCCAGTCTTTGTCATTAATAATGTTTGTGGTCTAGAATTTGTCATATACTCACCAAGACGAAGTTGAACAGATGACGGTGGTTCTACTGCAGTGCCTGCAAAAAGACAAAAATAAAACTATTCAAGTATACTATTAGTATTATTTCTTCCTCAAACAGAAATATTCTAACTCTGCAGAAATACTTACAATTAGTGTGATTTGCCACATCCAGGATAACATTTCAATCAAAAAAGTGAAATATTAACATGCTTAAATCTTGCAAATGCATAAAAGTATTCATGAATTTTTTGTTTTGTGTGAAAGAAATTCTTATACATGCATTATATAAATCATTTTAAAAGTTATTAAACTGTAAATAAAATGGAACAATAACAAGTGGTAGTTTATTAATGATTACAATCAGTAATAATTTTTAATAAGTATAGTTTCTTTCAAAGCAAGTGTATGAATCATAAGCCTGCCTTCTTATACTGAATTTGACATTAACTACACCCAGATTCTATTGATCATTAGAAATCAGTTATCCAAACATACCAATTTTTGTTGCCTAGACCTAGATGGAACCTTTACCATCTCAGAATGATCCACTTAAGTGATTATGCCAACAAAAATAAAAATGCAGCCACCAATCAGTGTATAATTTTATCAATTAAAGAAGCAAAAACACTTTCTACTCATAATCTGATTTTATATGATGTTCATTAAGTAATTATTAACTTTTATCTCCCTGATTTATTTCTGTCTTCAGGCATTTTCTCTATCCTCGATATATTCATTAAGTAATTATTGACTTTTATATCCCAGACCTTCTGTCCTTGGGCATTCTCTCTATCCTCAATATGTCCATTAAGTAATTATTGACTTTTATCTCTCGGACCTTCAGGCCTAGGGCATTCTCTCTATCCTCTGTGAATGCTACAGGGTGATAAATAGTTATTAGTTAATATTGGTAATATGTGCAGAAACTGAGTCACAAAGTGACACATACAAATAATACTTAATAGATGACGAAGCCAAGAGTTACAAAGTGAATACACCAGTGACAGTTGTAAAAGCTATAATTCACACAAAGGCAAACCTTTCAACAATTCAACTTAATATTACTGTTTTCATTCTTAATTGTCAGTGTTTGAGGCAGTGCACTAAATCTATTTTAATATGTATATATAACAAATATTTTACTGACTGGTCTATGTCAGGAATGTAGATATAGTCTGTGTTTCATGGATAAACAGCAGCAAATAACAGATAACATTCTTCTTTATTAAATTAATGATAAAAGTCAAAACAAAAATACAAGTTCTATTTTTCTATATTTAATAATAGTCAGTAACCTAGTGAGGGTAAAGTTGGAGAAATTTCAACGACAATACTGGTATGTTCTAGTAAAACACTGTAACAAAGGAGAAAGTTACAGATTGTATTATTTAAATATTTGGAAAGTATAATGATCAAAATAGAAAATGTAAGCAATTTCTGTTTCAGTGTTTGTCTTCATTTAATACTGAGTTATACATTCTGAAAACAAATTCAGTAGTCAAATGAAAAGTAATATACTGAGTAAGCATAATTTAAACATTATCATAATCAGTTACAGTTTTAAACTAATTAAAGACAGTAAAAGGTGTTTAAATGTGTATACATTTCAAAAGGCTTAATATTGCAACATTCTAATATTTTAACTGAAAATACATTTATTATATTCCTGTAGTAACTATGCACAAAGTCAATAGCCATAAATGGCTAAAATTACCTTTCAAATAAATAAAATATCATTTTCTTTCAAAATCATTGTAAATTAGTACAGTATGAACAAAATCTCAATATACTATAGGACCCACAATGAGAACTTTAAACTTTCATTTAAAACAGCTATTTTCTGTTTGTCTACTGTCTAAAACACAGATGTATTGCTGTAATTATTCACAACACTTGTTATGTTAAATATTTATTCCTAGCTGTATGCTTGTATAAAAAAAAAAAAAAAAACAGCAATAAACACTGCTCACCATTTTCCAGAGGAGCATTAAACTTCTGTAACTCCAACATCAGGCTAGCTCGTTCCGTGTTATTCAATGCATACACAAACTCACGTGCTGTTTCTTCCTCATAGAGTGTTGGGCCATGAACATCACGATATAAAGTCACAAACTTATTTGGTTTCTGTTGCAAATACAAAATATTAAATAAATAATTACATTTACAAAATATGCATGCATACAGTTATTTAAATAGCAGCATTATTTATATTACTAATATTAGTAGAGTCTGCATTAACTAAAGTGTGATACTGTCAGATGGATAGTCTGCTTATGGTTTACAATTAATAAACAATGGAAGAAATTAATACTAGTTTAATATTTGTTCAATATCTAAAATTTAAAATAAAAGAATGTGAAAATGTTAATGAAAGAAACAAAAGGTCATCTATTTCATTTCTATTCAGTGACATAAAGAAAACTAAAATGTTATAGTAATTGCTGCTAGCATTTTTAATGTAATAGCATTAATGCAACATAATAAAATTATTAAATAATATTAACACAATGTAATCAGTAAAACTACAGAGCACATGAATTAGCAATAACAAAACATTCACCTCTTTAATGAACCTAGTGATAGGTGCTGAAAATCTGATAGAATACATTTGAGTTTGTTTTTATGTTGTTATTTACTTATTATATTAGTGTGAGCCTTAATAATAAAAATATATCACAGGAACTAATATTAATATTAGCTTTTTGTATATGTTTGTTTTGAGGATTTTCATCTGTTATATACAGGTAACAGAGAGCAGATTGACAGCATTAAACTTCATTAACATAATTTGTACAAACACTAACATCAAAACAAACAATTCAAGTTTAACATGTACATCAGGACAACTTTAGTGCATAACACTTGAATGAGGTCACCATTCAGGACAATTAGGCCATGTGCATAGCACCTGAATGAGATATCCAGTGCATGACAAAGCAAAAAGTTGCCTGCACATATTTATGAAATAATTATTGTATTTATGCTGCAATTGTTGTATTTAATGATGCTAATATTTAATATAATATTATAAGAATTGAAAACAAACTTTGGTCACTGCAAGTTAAGATAATATGAAGGAAAGTCAGAATTCTCCAGACCCATAGATAAATGATAGCCTGAAGCAACTAGTGAACTACCACTCATCCTTTGAGAAATTTTTCCTGGCGAAAGTTTTTTTAATGTGTCTTAATTATAGTACAGCTTATGTGTCTTAATCGCAGTACAGCTGATGTGTCCTAATCACAATACAGCTGGTGTGTCTTAATTACATTACAGATGATTTTGTGCTTTATCACATTACAGCTGGTATGTCTACACTATACAGCTGTATAGTCTTAATGTCTTAATCACAGTACAGATAATGTGCCTTAATCATGGTACAGTTGATGGTCTTAATCATAGTACAGATAATGTGCCTTAATCATGGTACAGTTGATGGTCTTAATCATAGTACAACTGGAGGGGTGTCTTAATCACAGTATAGCTGGTGTCAACCAAGAAGATGTGTCTTAACCACAGTAGAGCTGGTGTGTCTTAATCACAGTATAGCTAGTGTCAACCACAATATACAATTGATGTGTCTCAATCACAGTACAGTTGGTGTATTAATCTCAGCACAGTAGTATGTCTTAGCCAGACATAGAGAGATATCAGTCTTTGACTAAACCCAAAAGACATATTATTTCAAGTGACAGTATCT
Organism: Sinotaia quadrata; assembly: GCA_028829895.1. Classification (NCBI taxonomy): domain Eukaryota; kingdom Metazoa; phylum Mollusca; class Gastropoda; order Architaenioglossa; family Viviparidae; genus Sinotaia; species Sinotaia quadrata. The sequence goes on along the minus strand of CM054178.1, from coordinate 138,580,568 downwards.
AATTAATAAATCGTGTATATTGATATGCTAAAGAACATTGATCATAGAGATTAGATCTTGGCTTTGATAAGGATACATAAAATAGAATATGACTAGAGTAAAAAAAATGAATGCAAGTGTTAAAACAGAACAAAGTAATCAATACAGAGATAGAAACTTTATATATATATATCATTATATATCAATGCATAACTATAAATATATGCTTTAGTCTATGGAGATATTACCAAAATAAAAGAGATTTACAGAATCTACATTAAACCAGTAGTCAGCAGATAAAAGGGTGGGGTTTTCTGAGATGTTAAGGCCCTAAAGTTTGAGCAAGTATGATTGACTCTGCAGTCTGGGCCAGCTGATGATTCTCTTAAAATTCTATAAATATAATTTACTTGAAAGAACTATTCCCAGATTTATTATATGACCATGAAACCCTGTTTCTCATGCTTTGGTGTAAAAGGTCACTCTTTATTCTAAGTCTTCTTTTTAATTAAGTATTGATGTAATTACAAACAATATGTAAAACTAAAAGCATTTCAATATGCACAAATGTACATAAGAAACACAACTTTAATAAAATATGCATTTTTAATATGTTTGAAATGGTGAACATTATAACTGTAAGTTTAATAATCAAATGCTCATCAAAAAAGATTTGTAAGGTCAACATACCCTTTACATATCCACCCCCCAATTTATACATTTTTTCACCTTCTTTCATAATGGAGCATCATTAACTGTGTATTTATATGTTTTCAAATCATTTCAGAATGTTAAAGAGGAATGACTGACTTTTTTTCTGGTTTTTAAAAAAAAAAAACTTTTTAGTTTAAAGTACAGCATCTTGTAAATTTAATAATTCTGGTACATTCTCTCTCTCTCTCTCCAACTGTTGCAGGCGATCCTACACAACTACAATTTGCAATCATAAAGACTAAATCGGAGGGGGGGGGGAGAGTAATTTAATGTTAGTATAAGTTGCTTCAATGATCATACAGTAAGATTTTATCCAATTCTAAGAGTGTTAGTTACATGACATAGCTAATCAATGATGCAAATTCTAAATCAAATTTTAAAAAAAAGGTCAGTAGTCTAAGTGATTCAATCAGCATAATGAATTGCATGACAGAGTTTTGTTATGTATTTATAATTCCATAGTTTATTTAAACCTGCCCTAAAAATTACGAGGGAATTTGCACATCGTATTAACTTTATGTCTCATCAAAAATCTTTTAGAGGACATAACAGTTTGATTAAATGATGCAATCTTGCTTAATCAGTTAATGGTCCACTTTCATTTACCAATTTTACATATGTGAGTATGCCATGACTGAAAGTGGTTTGGAGAGGAAAAAAATGTTGAAAGAATTCAATTGTCTAAAGAGAAGAAAAGTGGGTGATGAAAATGAAAAAGGAAAGCTTGGTTATCCACTGAATCATACTCATAGTCATAGTAATGAGCTGTCTAACCAAAGTAGTAGGGGCCTTGCTGTTAACACTTTTAGTTGATTTGGGGACCTATTTTCTCTCTCTGCCAATTGGTTAGCTGGTTGTACTCCTGCAAAGGTGTGCAAACTGGACGCTTATGCCCTGGTTCCAAGATCCTTCAGGCCTGTCCCAGAGTGGTTGCAGCCATCACAGTAAGTAGTGGAGTGTTGAATGATGATTGTTTAATTTGTCCTTTATAGCAGAGTAGCATTTATTTTGTTTATTCTCCCCAGTTATGTGGTGAAGTTATTTGTTTCTTATCTTTTCTTCCTTTGGTGACTCAAACATTGGCTGGTTGGTGAACCAGTGATAATAATAAAGCTTCTTTGCAACATATTGATTCTGAGTGGGTGTTGTCAATAAGGTGGCCAAGTGGTATTGACAGAATCAGAATGTCATAAAAATTTGCAGGTGTTTTTGAAAAATGATATAAGTGCTTCAGTAGTCTTGATCAAATATGAATAACTAAACTTAGAATCTAGTCAATTTACAATTATTATTATTTTTAGTTATAATGTAGTTCTTAACATCACCATTCTTATAGTTATATTCATTGTTTGTTCGGTCTATGATGAATTTATTTTAAACTCTAAAATAATCCCAGAAGCATTGCTGAATGATAATTCTGACTGATATAACAGAAAAGCATTTGAATTTGTTCAGGTAAAGATGTTTCTTTTTGAAAATTTCAACAATATAGTAAATTAGTATTGTAAATAATTTATTTGTGAAAACATTTACTTAATGTTCCAAACCATTCTATTATGTCATTTTTCTTATTTGTTTATTTGCCAATTCTACTTCTAATATTCATTATTTTGTTTATATTCACTATAGATAAATTTGAAAATGTTATAATATACTGCATCAGTGTATGGCTTATAATAAAGCTGTAGATGACTCTGAGATCATATGTAAGTGTGAAGAGTGATCTATTAAAGGTATTAGTTAAAACATTTACAAAAGGAAGTATGCAAAATATATATTTATATAACGCAATTACATGATTATGTTATTGGGAGTAACAAATAAATAACTTAAACCCATACCAGCCTGCAGAAGAGCTTTGATTTGTATGCATGCATGTGTGCATATTGCATGGTGTTTTTTTAAAAATCCAAACTGGATTTAATATGCAATTAATAATAATTGATCAAATTTCACAATGAGTAGGGACAAATAAAAAAGTAGTATTAGTAGTAGTAAACATTCAATCACACCATAGTCCATTTCATACTAAAAAAGGAAAATAAATATATAGGATTAGAGGTTTGTCCCACACACTCAACAGCATTAGTTCAGTCACCCAAAAGCAAGTACAAAAATAACCAAATTTAGTATTCAGTGATTCATTCATTTGTTAAAAACTGCCCTGTTCATTGAAATATCACAAATGCTGGGGGCAACATGACAATGTGTGCATGTGTGTGTGTGTGTGTGTGTGTGTGTGTGTGTGTGTGTGTGTGTGTGTGTGTGTGTGTGCACTCGTGCATGTATGCCAAGAAGGTAATTGCTTCCTGGGAGTGGACTGTTTGGGATGCCACAGTTATGTTGGATGATGTTGAACAGGAATATTTATTTTGCATGATAAATGACAGAATATTATTTTGTTTCTCCTCTGAGCAAGAACATACAAGATGCAAACTGATGCAAGTGTTTAGATTAAAATCCCCCATTCCTCCCACCTATCTGGACTTGGAAAGGGACAAATTTAAAAGAAAGGAATATCCATTGTCTAGATAAAAGTGTGAAAAGATGGTGTCCTTTTTTTGCTTATTCTTCTAAGAAAATGGAAATAATTTTATTTTTATTTCTTACTTTATCAGTTCATTCCCAGAAACCAAAAAATTGTTTAGTATTGTTCCCATACCTCATGCAATTGCATAATCCTTCCCAGTGAATGAAATTTATGTTCCCTTTAGTAAATACATATAATACTAATAAACTTTCCTGAATAGGCAAATGAAACACACCACACTGGAAGGAAAAAATAATATAAAAACCTTGCCACTTTTTAAGACAAACTGAAAGAATTTTATTAAGGTAGCTGATTCAAACCAATCCCCTACTTAAAATTCCAATACTCCCATACTTGCTTTCCTACAAAAGACTACTTGTATTACTGATACTAGTATTAGCTCAGTAGCTGTACATTTGGTTTTGTGTTTACTGAGTGAGGGGAAAAAAGTCTTAATCTATCACCAAATTTCTGGGATTTGCTCACTAGTCTAGTGTTAATGAATACTGCTAGTGCTACTACTACTATGAATGATCTAATGAATTAAAATAAATGAAGTAACCAAGAATAGGACTTCTGACAGAAAGATTCTAACAGTATGGATGGCACAACAAGGGTGAATTCAAGTTGAAATATAATAACTAAATGAGAAGGTCAAGAAAGTAAAAATTATACTGGTGGTCAATATATCAATTATTAATGTATTATGGTCTGCTGTGACAAATTCAAGTGATGAAATCAATTAAGAGTAAGACATTTAATGTTTGAAATTAAATTTATTTTATAATCCAAATTTAAAATAGGATTTTTTTTTTAATAAAATGCCCATAACCACTTTAATGTTTTCAAAAGATGAATAAGCTTGATGAAAATGATTCAGGAGAATGAATAAATATAAAAGATGAACTTCCCAATACACAAATTCTTAGGCTAGTTAGAGTTAGAATTAGAAACCCTTCACATAAGTCAGGAATTGGATATTAAAAGAAAGTAATACTTGAAAAAGTTGAATGTTCTTTTGTTTGAATCATGAGTATCAAAAGTTAACTTTTAAAAATAAGGTTTTACCATTGCAGTTGTATAGTAATACACCTGAAAAACATAAAAGGAATATAACTATGAATCTGTTTTTATTATGATATATATATATATATTCTAATTTCTATGCCAGAAACTAATAAAATATATTTAGTAGCTGGTTTAGAGTAAGTCAGAGGGATTGAAATCATTTTTATAAATGACATTATGTAGTAAGTTCAATGGATAAACTTTGACCAAGCCTTTTAGTAAATTTTTTTCATGTTAATTCTTTTTTTTTTTTTTGGGGGGGGGGGGATTGAACCTCACTCAAATATAATATATTCTAATATAATTTATGTACATTTCAGTGCATAGAATTACTACAACTCGATTCTAGAAATCTTTACTGACAAATGTTGTTTGTTACTACATTTAATGTAATTTAATCAGAGATTAAAATTTCACTAACACAGTTACTTCTATTTTGCTTCTCTTTTCTTTTTACTATGTTACTGTTAGTCTTACAAATAAAGCTGCAAAGACGAGTCACAACCTGTCATGCAATATCTCATACTTTTCCTATTCCTATTAAAAGTAGTAAAGTTTTCATTCATTATTATATTAATTTCTCTGATTTTGTCCATAAATGGCTGACTCTTAGATAGTCTCCTAGGTATAAGCAAATCTTAACATTATCAATATTACTTTTATTAACAACAAATATCACCAACTCTTAGTTACACTTTTTTACAGAAATGCAGAAAATAAATGTATACTAGAAATATAACTTTCATCACAAATGATTACAATTTACTTACCTTTTCATGCGGTACAAATGTATGTTTTTGTAGCACAAGTGTAAAAGCCATGCTCTGATTATGCGCAACTTGAAGGAATAGTCGCATTCCAGCACTAATTTTTTTGCATTTCTGACACAAAGCAACTGTACTGGACATTCTTAATAAAATATACAGTAATATTTCCTTTCAAACGAAGCTTTATGATATCAAAAGTATTAACGCCACTTATTTTTGTATCAGGATTACTGTGTGATATATATTACAGTCCTTACTACATGTACTTCAAAACTCGGACTTATGATTAGTAGATTACTATTTTTTTTTTTAAACTGATACTATTACGTTTTTTAATAACACTATAAAATATTTAACTACCTATTTCACCATATTTACTTAGTACAACTGTACCCGACGCAGTAATGCACTAGGCGAGCTGATGGTTTCTCCTATGCATAATATTTGGTTACTGGTGGCCGGCCGGACTGGCTACTCGCACAGGCCATCAAATTCACAGAACACGGGCAGTTACAATATACTCCCCAAATTCTACAGAAAGTTAACATCCAACTAAGTATATCATCGCGTTAGCCTAGCCTTATGTACAAGTTCTTCTTACGACTTTCGATTGTACTTCATATGCACCTGTGCACATATAACTTGTTAGCATCGCCCTTCAAACATGCGATGGCGTCTGCTTGCTTCTTCGGAGCAGGACCGACTATGAAAACAACATGTACGGCAGACACGTAAAAATGCAGAGTTATTTCCCTTGCAGATGAAGGCTTTACTTGCCATGTGACAAAGAATAGAATAGTATGATCAGCGTTCGATTTTTTTTATTATAAGGATTTATCCATAATGCGTGTCACGCAAGGATTGGGAGGAGAAAAGAGAAGACCCAGAAATTGTGACATCACTTCCCCCCCCCCCCGTTTTTTAATTTATCTTGCCACTGACTAATCAACAGTAATATTAATGTAGAATCTGCACCATTAGCAATTATTTCCCCGCTATTTTCATGACATTTATTGATATTAATATTTATTCTACTTTCTTGTGCTATTTATTGATCATGTTTTACATTTTATGTACAAATAATATTGATTATTTCGTCTATGTATTTATTTACATAGTTTCTTGTTTCTATTGCTGAATTGAATTTTGCTCCTTATTGTCTTGTATTTGTGGAGGCATGGGTGCGTGCGTGGGATAAAAAAAAAAAATACTAATTCTTCCAGTGGCTGGCTAGTGTACATGCTCAAGAATAACTAAGTCAACCTGTGTTGTATACGCATTGTGAGAGCAGTCAGTCCGACCAAACAACGTGGGATTTCCCTGTACACTTCCGGAAAATCACCTATTATTTATTAACTAGCTATCCCGTGCATACCTTTCTAGGTCTATCCTCCCGTAACTACTTCTTTCATACCCCAGTCAGGAGAGGGATTTGCCGACAAAATAGCGTTATAGATTGCTAATTTTTCCTTCCCCTCACCAATGAACTGTCGTCGACAAAGGGGTGGCGTGCCTGCAATCTTTCAAAGCAGAAACGTTTTATAAAGTCAGCTACTGCTTTCTACCAGAATCCCTGTTGCTTACGGTGGTTATTTTCGCCATTTCTCATTTGTGTTTGTGCGAAACTATACTTACTCGTCATTTGTGAAAACCCACATTGTGGCTGACAATTTCTGTGAGGATTTTGGGAGTAGCAAGCCTAAATATTGTCAGGTTAAAAGAAAACTGAAAAATGCTTAGTTGTTCCTGACTGTGTATGTGCCTACTAAAGTTGAGAGTAGGCCTATATGGTTTACTTACTAAATTCGAGGTTCGTGCTACGTATCCAATGATACGTAATATTTATTTCAGTTATAGCTTGAGTTTAGGAATTATCTTTTTAGCATGGGTATCTCTAGTTATTTTCCAGTCAGTGCTCTATTGCTATTTCAACAGCTGATTAGATTATAACCATTTTTATGTTGTTCAACAGGGTGATTTGATAGAAAATAATCAAAGTGGAAATCTTGATTTATGTATCGGGTAGTTTTGTGCTGTCTTAATTAACGCAAGGACGGGGGTGGGGGCTCACTAGCATAGGGACCCCGTGCTATTTATTCTATATACTTTTATTCCTCTGAGTGGTTGTGTAGGTAGGGGCCCCAGTGCACTGCTTTGCTCGTGGGCCCCTACAGCTGTTAAGACGGCCCTGGGGTAGTTAATATGATGTGTTTTTTTCTTTCTTTTATTCGAATATCAACGAGAGTATTTTTTAAGTGTTATAGCAGATTGAATTCAACATTCATGTGTTCCTGTTTGTGTTGCCATTTATACTAACTAACCATTGCTCTTATCTGTATGTCGTTCTGATTATTCTTACGTAATCGAATGCTATTAATTAATTAGTTAAAATAACAGTAGAGCAGTAACTAACTGGAGTTGAAGCAGTTTTTAAAAATTTTTTTTATCAGATAAGACAATCATATAGTATTTACTGTATATCTCTTCTGTCACTTAATTCATGGAACTTACATCAGTTTTGACTTGTAATATTATTTTCTCATACGTTGGACTTAATGTTCTAACTTTTTTTTTTAAATATTGGATTAACATTTCTCATTTTAAACCTTATTAAATTGTTATTAATGTTTAAATTGACTTGTGGTTGTCTGAGCATCCTTTGGTCGATTACTTGTGAATGTCTGTTGCGATTGTCTCACCGTAGTTCGAATCCTAATCGTAATATAAAGTCGTAGTGCCTTTCTGCATCATTGACCTTCGACCTGACGTATATGGGTTGTAAGCCATATCATTGCGTAGTGTAGGCGCTTAAAAATAGGAAGCTACGTCCCCAGAATAATAGTTAATCTACAACACGAGATTGTGATATTTTAATACATGTAATTAGAGGAATATTTCATAACCATATAATCTTTATGCATCGGGAGGGTTGGGGCGGGATTAGCGAATTACCACCACCAGAATAAGAGTTGCAGAATCACGTACAGTCGTACACAGTATTTAAACTTGACCACCATTACTGTCAAAATACATACGGGTTCTAGCTGCATACGTACACTATCGGCAACATATTTTAAACTATAAAAAAAATTTTTTTTTAATTGCAAATTCTTGCTAGATAATTGTATTATTGTACACGGAGCCGCTAACTATAAAAATAGCGTTTTTCATACGAAATTAGCAATGCTCATTTCATATGTCAAAATTGTTATGTTAATAACTATGGCTATCTCTCCTGGCACTCAGTAACGGATTTTTGGTTCAGCAACTCTGGAACACCTTACCTGCTGACAAACGACACTCACCCCCTCTGTCATTATTAGGAGTGCCACGAAACAAAACACACTGGCAATATTAATTTGAATATTTTAATTCATGAGGTTAACTGGTTGTTGTCGGACTCTAATTATGCTGAATCTTCTGCTGTTGACAGTGAAATATCAACCGTAGTTGTCTTTTATATTTTTAAGCGTTTTGAATTTCCATGTAGCATCGATTTATTATAGTTAGTTTACAGAGTTTATTTGATAAGTACATCGTCTAAAAGCATCATTGTAATTATGTGCAGACTTGAAAAAAATATATGGTGTTATTATTATTAATATTTAATCTGTGTGCTGACGCCCGTTTGCTGAAAATTCCATTAACTGTACTCAGCTTTTCAGTAGTAAAAGCATTTTTAACTGTAGCATGTAAAACTTACTCGTATTGCTGACATTTAGCGCAAAAAAAAAAAAATCAAATTCAATACAGTAGACTTGCGTGTCGTTCGTATTTTTTATTATTTGCTGGAAGGAGGGGGTGGGGTGGGGTTCTTCTAAGAATATATGTAAGTAATGTCCCAATTAAGGGATTTGATGTGCCTGATTATGTTTCAGAAGCAAGCAATATATCTGATCATTCGGCAGTAATAATAAATAAACGAATGAGATTATTCATTTAAAATTACAAGAAATTACGAACGTGGGTTTTGCGCTGTCTTCTGGCTGGAATGCTTGTGAGTACAACGTAAAGGGACACTATTAGACTTTCTAATTACTAAAAAAATAATTAGAAAAATATTGAATGGGAATTGTGAAAAAGAAAACCAGGTTTTTAATGGTAGTGAAACTGGTCCCCCGTTTCTCATACGCTTTTTAAAAAAAATTCTCGCTATTGCCTTGGTGATAAAGCTGCATTCTCAGCGCTAGCGAGCAAGTTGACACCTAAACAGGAAGTGTGTTCGATGCTCACGAAGAAATACTGATGGTACATATATTCATAATTATTGAGCTGACATTTGGAGTATTTAGCTAGACAGATTAATTATCCAGATCCTGTCATCCGAATCGAGCTGCCTTCGCCTCAGGCATAATGAAACTATAACAATTTTTATTATGATTTGTCAAACTCTTAAAACGTTTACGTCCATCTCTTTTTACTTTCATGATCTTGTCTGTTGCATTTTCTTTATTTCATATTTTGACTATGTCTGTGTTCAGTTTTATTATGTGCATCTATACATCTTTAATAAATTAATAATTAAATTCATAAATTCAAGTACTTAGAAGCCATCGTGACAGACGAGGGATCAAAACCTGAGACATTGTCCAGGATTCCGATGACAATAACAGCAATGGCAAGGCTGAAGACAGTTTGGGAAGAGAGAAGCATCTGTCAGCTCAAAGATCAGACGTTGTATTTCGAATGACGACTTTTGTTATGCATTTCGTAGTAGTTCGAATGACGACTTTTGTTATGCATTTCGTAGTAGTTCGAATGACGACTTTTGTTATGTATTTCATAGTAGTTCGAACGAAGACTTGTGTATCTCGTATTAGTTCGAATGAAGACTTGTGTTAGTTGTGTATCGCATATTGGTTCGAATGGAGACTTTTGTATTTTGTATGTAGGCCGAAATATTAAGCACTTAGAGCATTTTTAAGAACAAAGCGTTCTGTTAAGTGGTTATTATTATCATGATTTTATAGATAATTCATAGTCGTAAATAAGAACGAGTTCATCGACAAATGTTACAGAGTGATCAGGTCATAACATCAAAGCCTATGTATATACGTGTAATTTCGTCTGCAACACTCGTATACATGTGAGTTCGTCTGCGACACCCGTCTGCTATACTTGTGTATACGTATAATTTCGTCTGCTATACTTGTGTATACGTACAATTTCGTCTGCTATACTTGTGTATACGTACAATTTCGTCTGCTATACTTGTGTATACGTACAATTTCGTCTGCTATACTTGTGTATACGTACAATTTCGTCTGCTATACTTGTGTATACGTATAATTTCGTCTGCAACATATGTGTAAATCAGTCTGCAATGCTCAACGTTCGAAGCAGATAAGAGAAAAACGGAATCCTAGACATGATTAATTAAAGAAAGGTACGTTAGTACAGGAGTTAGATCTGTTGTACCATTATTCGCCGCAAGGACAACCTATTAGCACAGGCAGGGACGGACATACACACAGACTCTGCATTTTCTATGCAATGCGGCATCTTCCGCCTCGCACGCACTATTGGAACAAGCAAATGCTTGGGCTGAAATTACGTTTTATTAGTCGGCCGCATGTGTGCCGTGTTTCATTCATTTCGGACTCCGTAAATACTTGGTGTAAGGTGTCCGATTAATCAATCGTTAGTAATTGGCCACTTGTCGGACCAGACTGGCAGGATGGGATTGTTGGATACGTAGGCAGTGCAATGATGTCTGGTGATGGCGACATCGATCGGGGCATTCAATAAGATAGGTTTTCAAGGGCGTGGTTTTGCCACTTGCATGTTTTTAGTTTGCTTGGTGTTTTTTTTTTTTGTTGACTGATGACAATAATTGTCTGTCCAGTAAAATAAAGTTTTAATTGTACAAGCATGAAGCTACGACTGTATTTGGGAGTCCTGAAAGTTTTCAAAACTTATCCTAAAAAGTTTTTGTGCATAATTAGATCAGATCACTTGACAGACGCATCAAGATTTCGTGTATCATATTAGTGATGAGGGTATTAGAATGGCATAGATGGTTTAATATAAAAATATGCTGTAATATATGTGTTTTAACTTAAAATTCATTGTTTCCTAAAAGTCATGCATTATTAGTTTCATGTATTGATCTCAGAAGAAAAAATATTTCTGTCATTACATCTTTAAATTTGTTAAAATTAGTAAATTCGTGCTTGCTTAACTTTATAAAGCATACTTTGGGCCAAGTTTATCATTATTTCATTTTTTTAAATGGTATTTTGGCTATATAATTTACATTAATAGCTTTTAATAGTTCAACTTGCAGTATCGGCATTACCACAATAAGTGTCACATTTAAGATCAAACTGAAAAATAATGCATAAAAATATTTATCTTCAGTGTGAATATTCATCTGTGTTGTTATAAAAATACATTTTCCAGCAGATATGTATAGATATGTATAGATATGTATAGATATGGAAACTTGAAGTAGTGACCACAAATCCAACGGTGATGTATCGTTTATTTCATGTCACCCACATGTTGGTTTTGTTTGGTGTCATTTAATTTGTTACTGAGGGCTGCTTTACCAATACTGCAGACTAGTAGCAAGAGAACCTCAACTGCAGACAGTAAGAGAGAATTCAAGATGAATGCTGTGGGGAAAATACTTTATCACTTTATCCTTCAGACCTGCACCTAAAGATAAAACTTACTAAACGATTGGGCCTACTTGACAAATACAGAGGTAATCTGGTCACTCAGCAGTTACGAATTTGAACCTATGTTGCATTTAACCTGATGCTCAAGTTCAGCACCTTAGCAAGACAGCTGATAACAGACAGCATTTTTTAGCAAGTTAGTTGTAACAACATGCTCAGTCAATAAAGTCCTCAAGCAATCGCTTGTCACTGACATTTTCATGCACTAAAATGGTCTTCCTGTGAACACTACATAGTAGCAGTACGCTATCGTTATGTATTTGTATTGAAGGCATTAACAAATTATAAATCTGGTCGAGAGAAAATAAATATCTCTCCTGAAGCAGGCGGACTTCAAGAAAAATTAGAATCGTTTTCTTCTGGTTGTGCTCACAAAAATATTTGAAAGCATGAATACAGTTTCAAAGTTGCTACAGATTGATACAATTGACTTACTGAGTGCTTCAAATCTGCTAAAAACTCTGGTTGAGCTCATGTCAGCATTCAGGAACAATTCAAATGAATACAATAGTGCCAAGGAAATGGCAATTTCTCTTGCTCACCAAGTGGCAAAGGTAAATGGATCCTAAAAGTAAAGAAGCACTTTGATGAGTTATGCGATAATAGAAGACTCACTTTGACTTATCCAGAAATGCGATTCAAAGTAAATGTAGTTTACCACACGAATGTCTAGACATTCTCATCAATCAGGCTGTTAATCGGTCCAGAGGAATGCAGGTTGTGGTAGATACATTTAGCATACTGCAGCTTCGTGAATTGACTTCTGCCATCGAAGATGAACTGTTCTCAAAGGGAACAAAGCTACAACAGCAGTATTCAAATGACGTAACACTAAAGCTACAACAGCAGTATTCAAATGACGTAACACTAAAGCTACAACAGCAGTATTCAAATGACGTAACACTAAAGCTACAACAGCAGTATTCAAATGACGTAACACTAAAGCTACAACAGCAGTATTCAAATGACGTAACACCATCGTTCTTCAAGCAGCAGAGCTTTAGAAATGAACACACAAAGCAAATGGACATGATGGACTTGTTAACATTTTGCAGAGAAGAAGTGCTGCAGATAGAAATTCTAAACATACTGTATAGTGTGGAGGCATGTTGTTGATCTTTAAACTATCAAATGGACTTAATCCAAGTGAAGTTATCACTACATTGTTATTACAAACAAGTTTACAATGCGTTTACTGATTTATTTAATTAACTGTTGGGGTTGGGGCCCGGATATAAAGTTCTATGGGGCTCACTGTGAGATAGCTACGCCACTGCCCATAAACATACACAATTCTGAACATAATCAGTCTTTGGTGGACAACAAATCAGCAACACCTGAAGCTCAATTGTTCAAATTATTTAAATTTATTATTAATTTATTTTTACCAGTATTGCATATAATATCAAATCACTTTCCTATAATTTCAATTTTCTTATTTATTCTTTGCAAATGTACACACAGCATCCCAGTCAACAGAAACATAGTTTTGCTTTGTATTTGTTAATATTTAATGAGTGTTTATCACACAAGTTCTTTTTCTGACATTTAAATTAAGTTTCATCTGTTGCGCATTAGCAACACATACATCCTCCACAACAAAGCAGCACCAAGCACGACAGCCCCTCCCTTCAATACCAGTGACACATGTTCGTCTTTTTCTGAAGGGAGACATTTCTGGAAGAGAAAATAGTTACTTTTACATTCTACACTAACATTTCATAAATTCATATATTTTCTAATTATAAAGAAACCACAATTTTACTTATTTTTCTATGTTACTTACTGAAAAACTATATATAACAATTCCAAGCTTTAACTAAGAGTTCCAGAAGAAGAAAAAATTATTTATTAAATATTAAGTCTAAGCACCCCCCACCCTAAATATGAATGAAGTGAATCATTAAATAAAGAATGCAGATACTAATAGTACACAAAGTAAATATGAAGGATGGTGAAGATAATGGAGCTTAGTACAACAGAGAATTGTGGTGGTAATAGATTCATAGTAGTAAAGGGATTTAGAAGCAGTGCCGTATTAACCCATGACAAGACCCCTAGGCTTTGAGTTTCTTTGGGCCCCTCGACATCCCCCAATGTCTCTCTCCCTCACAAATTTCACGTTCACCTTTTGTACAATTTATTAAAATGATGTTACAAATGAAGTAACAGAAAATAATATCATTTGGTGGGTCCCTGCTATTGGTGGGCTCCTAGGCTTCAGCCTAGTCAGTGTTATGAATAATGCAGCACTGCTTAGAAGCAGTATTTGTCTTGACATTAATGGGAAAAAAGTGGTGGTAATGAGTTGGTTGTAGTAATGGGATTTACAAATAGAAGTACACATACAATGGTGCCTTGATATATCGCAGACCTGCATACAATGCAGAGACCCAAATACAATGCAGATAGCCCATGGACCCCATTTTTTTTTTAAAACCATGCAGCCTCTTCCAATTACCTGTACAGAGTTAACAACTGGCTCAATTTGCAAATGTTTGCCAACTGTACCTAAACTTGATACAGTATAAGTGTTCAGTAAATTGTGCATGAACTTGCCATTTGTAAACACAGCTTAACAATGATCAGTATTGTTTTGAAAAACTTCAAACACATCCTAACATGTCTAAACAGAGTTAACATTTTTTTTCTCACAGATTTGTCACACATCTCTTCAAAGTACACTGTGCATGTACAGTGTAATATTCTTTGAACAATTAAAAAATAACATGGATAGAGACAGATGGAGTTATGGGATAGAAAGTTGTAATAGAGACAGATGGAGTTATGAAAGAGAAAGTGGTAATAGAGATAGATGGAGATGATATGACTGGGTGAAATAATGGAATGACATTGGCATTGAGTGGGGGGGGGGGGATTTATAGTAGTAAGATTTGGTGTTAGAACTAGGGATAATTAGGTGGAGTGAGGAGGGATATTATAGGTGGTAATTGGAACATAAAAGGTGGAGTAATGCTGATATTTAATGATAACGTTGATGACAGGTGGTGGTAGCAAGAATGATAACAAGTGATGATAATTATGATTGAAGGTGATAACAAGAAATGGGAAGAGGAGATGGTAATGAGACATGGGGATAGATATCAAGTGTGATAGGTAATGATAATGAGATGTGGAGCTTGGTGGAGGTAATCGAGTATTGGGGCTTGGCAGAGGTAAGTAAAAACAACCTTTATCTAAAAACTTCATGGTAGTGTTGATGGTTTATATGCAATACAATCAGTATATAATACAACATATTTAAACCAACATAATAATAACTGGACTCCGACATTACAATTATTATTTTACCCGATATCAACAGTACAGTGCAAGACAACATTAGTGAGATTGAAAAATTTATCTGTTACCATTTGTTTATAGTTTTTACCTGGCATGTTATTTAAGTGGCCAAAACAATTTCATAAATAACTAACTTATTATATGCAACTCTTAATCCAAACCCACAGCAATTTGAACACATAACTTTTCAATTATTCTGCATTTCTGACAGCAGTTTGTCATTATCTATGGCACAATGTTGGGTGTCTGTATATACACATATCACTTTAATGTGATTTATAAATGCATAGCTTTAATTAGCATTTCTTACACTGAAATGAATAAGTGTGCATGAAACTTTATGAAATAGTTTATAACTTTTGGTTTGGATTACCAAGATGGTACAATAAGTTAAATAATAAAAATCACATCACCTACCCTGATAATTCTTAAAATAAATAATGCCATAATTTAGCATTAGACAATACTGAAACAATATAGTTTTAGAAAATGAGCATGCTTACTTCATCCCTAAACACTTCAAATGCTCTACTCACCTTGGAAAGTCCTGACACTTGACCTTTCTTTAGTGGTAGAGGAACATCTGGACGCACAGCACTGTGTTTGGAGACAAGTAGTTTCCCTTTCATGTAGTGTTTTCCAGTCTCTACAATCTCTACTTCTATCATCTTTCCCATCAGATCTTCATCTTTTGGTACCAACACCTGTTATTAAACCCTCCAAGTCAAAAGTATCTACTGGCTGTCAAAATTTATATTAGTTTCAACAGTTACACAGAAAAACTATCATATACAATACAGAAACCTTGGTTTTGCAAACCAGTCATAAATATCAGCATGGCATCAGAACATTTTACTTATACAACTAATCCACAGCATAAAAACTAGTGAACAAAACTGGTTTGCTTACTCTACCAACATCTAGCAGTGTGCTGTATTTATTTTATTTTTTAAATGTACTGTATTTTTTTCAGCAACAAAAAACCAACCTGGAATCGTACAAATATTCTATTTAAAGCTGTTCACAAAATGCAGAAACACAAAAGTTATAAACAAGTGACATTTTCTTAAAGTGGTCAAATTCAAGTGAGATAGCTATAGCTCTTACTGTTCTCTGCTAAAAATAGTTCTAGTTCTGCATTAAGGGTTTAATCATGAACTACTACATCTACAATCTTATTAAATGTTTTCAAACAGAACTAAGTGTTAATATAATTCATTTTTGTTAAAAGTCACTATTTCTTTTTTTACTCTAACTCTCAGCAAATAAAACAGTCACGTCAAAACATCATGTTTATCATCTGTACTAAAACCACAGACATCCATAACATTACTCTCACTTTTCAGCACTTGAAATAATCTTATCGCTATCACATTCAACAATTCCATTTGTGCTATAACCGCAGACAACCATCTTCGAATGTCAATATTTCCATCTCTACTTTCACCAACCATAACAGTCACATTCAACAATTCCATCTATAATAAAACTACATGAATTTTCATCTTCACTACTTCATTCATTAATAATTTCTCATATTCACCCCCATTTCATTTTGTTTTCCATAATCATCAGATTCTGAATATTTGAATCAAACACAAAGGGTGATAACTTAACGAAAACACACAAACATACTAGAATTACAAAAACAAGGTAGAACCTGGTCATAGCTCTTGTTATGGGCAACATAGTATTGACTGTCATGAGAAACTTCAGTCACCAAAACTTGCTGATATTCCCCAAGCTGTAGAAAGACAACAAAGACCTCACACTATGACATACAATATTGAATGGACATTATATATAATATTTACAGAAATGTGCAAACATTTTACTCTGTTTTTGCAACATGTTTATATTTAAGTTTGGTTGTGTACATTTAAAAAAATTCAACATCTGTATCCTGAGAAAATAAAACCCAAGTGCCTGGTTTCCAATAAAATTAACTCTAATTCAAAATAGTAAAGACTAATTATAAACACAAACTGCCTTACCTTATGTGTGTATGGATGATAGGAGCGGAACAGTTCAGATGCCTTTTTAGTACGAATTTTAACCTTTAACAAAA
Organism: Sinotaia quadrata; assembly: GCA_028829895.1. Classification (NCBI taxonomy): domain Eukaryota; kingdom Metazoa; phylum Mollusca; class Gastropoda; order Architaenioglossa; family Viviparidae; genus Sinotaia; species Sinotaia quadrata. Next base: position 138,563,456 of record CM054178.1, on the reverse strand, counting down.
AGAACATATATATATAAACAACAACAAATAAACTCAGACCCACACAAAACCGTAAACAATATGAACAAGCAATATCTTACTCACAATTATTGATTAACATACACAACTTTTCTCAAGTCAAATTGTAGTTTACAATATGATAATGCAAGTTTGTAAACTGTACATAACAAGTAGGCTACATATTGTAAATATAACTGTACATACAGATGGGAATATAATAAATTAAATTTGAAACAAATTCATTGATGTACCAAAAAGGCATGAATGCATGAACAAGAATTAAATATTTACTGGTAGATGTAAAATATTTCAATTTTTTTGGTGAATAAATTTCTCAAATTAGCGAAATTGTTTTTTAAAATTTATTTTTATTTCTTTTTTTAAAAAAAATCTCTTGTTTATTTCTCAAATATCTTGAATATTAATGTACCTTTTTATTATACTCATTGTTGTCTTTTTTAATAAATTTAATTAACTGTGTTTCAGTAACCTATTATAAAGTTAAAGAAATTTGAAATAGAAAAGTAAATCAATTAAAAAAATATCTACCATTATAAAGAAAAGTAGGCAATTTTTCCAACTTAAATGTTCTCAGCAGAAATATACTGTTAAAAATATATTTAGATTGAAAAAGAATTTGTGATCATTTTAGATATAAAAAGATCAGTGGAAGAATTAGGGTACATACAATCAGAACAAAAATATAAACTAATAAAGACATTTACATTAAATAAGTGTGCAATTAAAAAAATATATATACAATGTATTTACAGTCAATTTTTTTAAATCATTAAAAATAAAAGAGTAAATATAAATGAGCAGCAGAATAAAACCCTAAATGGACATTACTGCAAAAATAAAATATAAATTCAAATTGATAATATCTTCCATACAACACTGTGTTTTATCTGATTACAAAAAACCCACAGAATTTTAAAATATGCTATATTCACTAATGAACAAAATACATTTTTTCTTCCAATAATTCAATGAGCTCTTGATCATACTTAAAGAAATAATTTTCACAAAATAATTATCTCTTTCTTACTTCTGGGGGTGGTATGCGTTGTAGTTTGGCTGCAGGTGTTCCAGGCCGAGGAAAAAACTGGTTTATGAAAAGGCTTGGAAACTTATATTCTTGTACTAGTTTTAATGTCTCTTCAAAGTCCTGAGAATACCATACAATAAAAAAAATAATAATACACCATGCACTGGAAAAAAGGAAGGGAAAATCCCCAAAACATGCTGAAAAGGAAACAAACACTAAACACTTGAAAATGTTTAATACTTTTTAGGAATGTATGTGATTTGCATTGATAAGGAGAAAGAATATTTTGTTTAATAGCCATGTATATACTTGAACCAAAGAAGTATTTTTTAAAAAGAAAATCCTTCACTAAAATGTGGTTTTGGTGCATGCATGCATCTTGAAAACTAAAAGATTTGACAAAGTTAGAGGTTAAAAAATGCAGACTATATACAAATTTTAACTTTTACCAGCATATTTTATCCCATTTCTAAATAAATAACTATTAAACTTGACCCCCAAAATGTGTACAATTTTCTTACCTTTTCTGTCTCTGTTGGGAAACCGCAGATAATATCTGTTGCAATAGTCAGATCTGGAACCCTTAAAAAGTAATCAGTTACCAGTAACAGAAAGATAATGAACTGAATGTATTATATAATGTAATAATTAATGTAACTGAAATGGATGCTTCAATACTCATATTTTTTACCCTAACCTATATTTACACCAATTACCCGGAAACAATAGCTGCATTGCATATGCTGTTCAGTGCCCTCACTGTTAACCCTGATCAATATTGTCACCATCCATCTACCCTGTCCAGCACCCTCATTATTTACCCTGATCAGTACTGTCACCATTTACTCTGACAAATACTTGCAACATTTATTCTAAATAACTGCACTGCACACTGTCTAGTACTCTCACTGATGACCCTGATCAATAGTCACCATTCATCCTGACAAATACTTGCAACATCTACCCTAAACAATAACTGCATCGCATATTCTGCATCATCTAGCCTGACATTAATTACAAAAAAATCCATATAACACTCATAATATCTGCATCTTCTAACAGAGCTTCAAAGATACCCCCTCATAAAAAAACAACCAAACAAACCATAGTGGTAAAAATAATACCATAATCTATCTTCACCATAGTCAATGCAAGCATGATACAACATCTTGATTCATGTGCATAAAAACTAAGCATCAAATGGTATAAACATTACCAACCTATCTTTGAGGAAGTCAACTACATGTCTAAAGTCATCACAACAGTATTCGCGACGCATGTCCATGAGCACGCTATCAGACGCGGACTGAACAGGTACATGAAGGAATGAGTATACACGTGGGTGACTCAAAATCTTGGCCATTTCCTGCAGATGTACACAGGAGGAATCAAAAATAATATAACCAAGTAACCGATGAAGCCTGTTTAGCTTCTAACATTTATTTTGTCACCAGGGTAATAAGTAATATTATGTTTAATAATATGCATGTGTCACCAGTTATTACAGGGTGATGAGTATATATATATTTAGTAATATGCACGAGTCACCAGTTATTACAGAGTGATATGTACATACTATATTTAGCACGTCACCAATTACCACAGAGTAATAATATCAAGATATAAGTAACACACCTGTTTACTGAAAGAATATTACTTTGAAAGGAGAATTTTTTTTTTTTATTACAATCATAATTTATTTTTTTATTATTAAAATTATTAAGTAACACAAATTTCATAATAAGTTTTTACCTTATTATAATTACTAAATAAACTATAAGGTAGAAATGATGTTATAATGAAAAACTAAAGGGGAAAAAACATTATCCATTTTCCAGTCTACTAAGCAAAGCTAGCTTTAGTTTGATCAAGTATAAGGCAGATCTATCTAAACTGAAGTCAAATCTGTTCAACAAGGAAATGTAAACTAAAATCTTGTATTAATGTAACTAGTTGCTATGTAACAAGCACAACCATAAGTGTTATGACAGGCTTAAATTAACTGTCAGAGTTGAGACACAAGTCTTAAATTAATGGTGAAACAGAAATGAGGCAATTCTTTGATAAACTGATTTTATTTTATTTATATATATATATATATATTTTACATAAAAACATCATCAACAAAATACCTCAAGATGCTCAAGAATGTACGGAGGGTTAGTCATTCCAAGTCGCATGCGAGCCCCTTCAGGAATAACTTCAACCAGCTCCCATAGTAATTCTGGCAACGTCACACCAATATCATGGCCATATGCCCCAAGGTCTTCAGAAGTCAGCCAAATTTCAACAACACCCTCTGTCAAGGAAATAGTGATATGATTACATGCAGCAAAGGTTCTGATCAAAAGCATTAAGATTTCTTTTTATACCCCTCCAGTCCCCAACAATAATACTTTTGTGTTTTATTCCATGAGAATTTTTTCATTTCTTATGTCAATATGCTAACTGTTACATCAATATTTGCTTTTGTTGTTTAAATAATTAAAGTGAAAGTGGAATAATTACTCAATAAAGTAATATAATAAACTAATTTAACAGAGTTATCTTCCTTTGAACATAGAATCCCTTCATCAATTTTGTTGAAAGTAATCCTAATGTTAAGGGATTTAACAATCAAAAGAAAATAAAACACTCTTTATACTGTGATTAGAAACAGACATTTAATTACAAAAACTTTAAAAGTTTAATTTAACATTTCATTTACCTGCAAAAGACTGTCTAGCCCTCTCCACAATTTGTTCTGGTGGATAACTGCCTAGATCACCTCTTGCATGCTTTGTCTTGCAATACGTACACTGGTTCAGACAACTAAATAAGCGCACTTTAGTTAGACAGCATGAAATATGAACACTAGTTCAGATATCTTGAAATACATACATTAGCGAGGACAGCTAGAAATATATACACTAGTCAGACCAGGCTCATCTAGAGGAATTCTGGTGGGGAGCTTAGTTCTGCCTCCACATAGGATGTCAAAATTAAAAAGCATGCGACATTTGTTTTTCTTTTCTAAATAATGTATTTTTTTATTTTTTCAAGGCAGTTCTTTAAGTCACTGATATCAAATGTTTAAATAATTTTAACATCCATACACTAAACTGATTTCAAACAATGATCACAGAATTCAAGACATCCAAACTGATTCGTGTGTACCCTAGAAATTCTTTTAATAAATATTTGTATTCTTCTGGCCATAATATTTGGAATGTGAATGAACAACAAGTGAGAAACAAAGACAAAGTATGGCGAAACCAGATTTGTTGATAGTTCTAAAATTATCTAGAACTAACAACCACAATTATCAGACAACAGTTACACCTAATGAAAATACATATACATAAAATTTAAAAAGGAAGACTGTACCCTGTATTTATTGCAATAATTTCAATCAGTGGATTTTTACGAATCTTGGGCAAACTGAGAGAAGCACCACCTGATTTTTTTCCTGATTGCTTTTTTTGTCCAAACAATCTCACTGTATGACCTGTCAAAGAATATTAAAAAATTAATTGTATTACATGATCTATTTTACAAATTAATTTACAACCTACTGAATAATTAGCACACAAATAAATAAATGTATATTTTTTAATGTTGTAAGTAATCATTCTGTGTGTGTGACCTGTTAAAGAAAAGTCATTCACAATTGTACTGTATGACTACTACAAGTTAAGTTTCAACCCAAATGCACAACTTGCAATAAAATAAATAAATATTTTTTTAAAATGTCATAAGCAATCATACTATATGATCTGTCTAAAAATAATGTTACACACCATTGTACAATAGGTTTAAAGTGAGGATCATAAACATAAATACTTTTCAGTATTAAGTACTATATTAAAATGTTTATTGTCAAGACCATCCTCTCACAATTCTTCTAACTGATTATCATATTTTTATAATTGCTAGCTGATTAACAAAACATATGACTGCTTATAGACAAATTTATAAACAATCCATGTAATGCAAAATTACTATTGGTAGTGACAAATGACACTGCCTTAAAGAGAAATAATGATCTCTCTCTTTTTAAAAAAATTATTGACATTGCTCTCAAAGCTGAAAAAAAAATATGTTTTTTAAAAATGTCAGGTAACTACCAATCCAAGAAACTGAATACTGAAATAAAATGATGAAATTATCACTTCTAACCGTCAGTCATGTAAAATGTATAATTTCTTGCTTATGATAAACTACAATTCTTTATCTTTAATAAACTATAATTTCCACAATAGACTAGATTTCCTTTTATGTAAGATAAACTATTTTTGTTGTTGATGTTTGTCCACCACTGATGAAGGGACGGGGTTTATTAACAAAGATAGTAAACAGTGGGGAATAATTATAGCATACTGCTATCGTCTACGTCACGTCTCCGCTGTCATCGTTAGTGGTTAGTCAGCTCTACGATGGACTGGTTTGTTGTTCATCACAGTGTCCGACACGCATACACCATAGATGTTTGTCTGTAAAATTAACAAATCAGTTGGAAAACAGAGGTTTTATAGTCACTAATGCAAACTGGCATCTCAGTCTCAGAGTCTCCAGCCCTGTCTCAATGATCCTGGGGCATGACCTGTCCCCCCATTGTAGGTTGCCACTTAAAAGGTTCATGAGGTTTTCTTGCCTTACCTATCACCTCAGGCACGTAAATGAAAAACTAATTACCTTGAGTGCACTTTAAGTTCAAACTACTGCTAAATTCTTAAACAGTACAGGTAATTACAAATAATGCATTTAATAAAAGTACTTCACACTGAATTGCCAAACTTATACAAAAAAATCGAAAAATTCGAAAACAAGAGTTTCAAAATAACATAATTCTTATCAACTACTTTCGCTCAAAAGCATACAACAGTAAAAAGAGTAGGGAGGGATAAAAACTGTACACAAACCAACGTATGGAAACTAATAATATAAACCTTAGCATTAGACTATATACATATTTAATAAAACAGTCTTATTATTAACAATTACAACGTAGCTTTCAAAGTGCAAGCAACTATGAAGAAATGTATTGTAAACTTGTTAGTTATATTATCAAAATAGGCATTTAGAAAGCATTCAAGCATACTGTGTCTGGCGTGACACTAATTGTAATTATGCGGTGGTCGCTATTGTGGCTGGACTTTCGAAGCAAAAACGGGAAAAATCAAGCTCGGCAAAAGCCAATTAAAACAAAATAACTGGCAAGTCCACAGCTAGATTTTTGTGACAATCTTAATGTGAAAGTAATGTCATTAGGTTATAATAACTTAATATTTATATTGTATCCAAGAAAAACTAAACTGTACTAACTACATTATCCTTATTTACTATTTTGTGTCAATGGACAAAAACAATTTCTTTCTAAAAAATTCACCTTTTCCATTTCCTGTAACAGATACACACCTTTAAGAGTTTCCTCCACGACTTCAACTACTCTATCAATCTGCTGGACTCCCACTACACTGAGCCCCTGAAAATAATTTACAAAAAATGAGAGTTAATATGTAAATAAAATAAATTCTATTTGCAATGTAAAATATAAATGTAAACAGAATTAAGCAATGAATTTTAACAATGAAAGAAATGTTACATAATAATTGTATATGGATGAAAATTTAAAAAAAGAACTTTTACAAAACAAAGTTAAATCATTACTTGTATGTAAGTGTACATGTAAACAAATTAAACAAACTCTTTAATAAAACTTCTCCATTTTCAGTCTTCAGTACAAACTGTGTTCAAATGCAGTTAATTTTTTTGTTCTTATGTTAGTTTATCCAAAAGTCTTAAATCAGTCACTGGAAGTCTGTTGAATCATGTACAAAGACTGCATAAAATTGGTCAAACGAAAAGAATGTTGAATCACAAAGACTGCAGAACTGGATATGAAAATGTTGAAACACATACCAAGACTGCAGAACTGTCATATAAAAAGATTGTTGAATCACATACACAGACCACTGAATCAAAAAAATAAAGACTATTGAATCACCTGCATGTAAGGTGCATTGGGCTGACCCTGAGGCACACAACCTGCCAACACCACTCGTTTCCCTTGTTCGTGGCCAAGCATTATCTCATTACGAAAATGATCTTCAGCTGGACTTTTCACAGTGCAAGAGTTAAGAAGCCACAGATCTGCTGAATCTTTGTTTTCTAAAATGTAATCATGTAGATAAAGAAGATATTTAGATCAAGAAGTCATGTAGATGAATAAATCAGTGACATGAATGAGTCATGATGAATGTCATCTAGATCAATAAGCTGAAAATAAAGTCATTTAGGTGAATAAATCACTGTAGATGAATAGTTAAACAAAAGAATACTGCAATGTAAGAGATAACAACTATATAGACAAATACTTCCATGCAAACTGAAGCACATAAGAGAGGGGTGACTGACATATAGTCTAGTCTATGAGCATTAACAGATGATATCTGTAAATCAGAACAGTCAAGTTTTAAGAAATATTAACATATGAATAAATGAAGTTTTCTAGAGAATATGCACCTTTTGTTCATGATATTCAAGAACAATGATCATGCTGAAACATGCCATGTACTAACCAGTGGAGAGAGACTGCAATTACAAAAATACCCATATTGTAGCAGAGATATTTATCTTTTTTTTTTTAATAAAAAAATAAGAAAACTAAAACTATTGTTTTGGAACTTGGAGAAATTTAATAAGTTAAAAGTGTGTGATGTAGCTGTTTCATACCAGCTAATAAGCCATTATTAAAATAGAAATCGCTACAAGATGTCTAGAATGAGTTATTTCCCTTTTTTTTTTATTGAATACAGCTTGCAGATACTATTAATATTTATACTTTTGTCAGCATGGTTTCAATTAATAAAAAAGATGTAAATGTCAAATCACACACAGCAGTAAATTAATGAGGAATTCTCTCTTTTTATAACCCGGCATGCATCAAAATTATCTTAACTGAACCCAGAAAAAGGATCTCTACTAAAACAATTAGAGATCACATTTATGCCTGCAATGTAATGAATATAAATCAAACAAATATTTTCTGAGCAAGTATGAGGCTGTTTTTAATTCTCTTGTTGAAATAAAAATGTAAAATCATTGCAACTTCAGGATCTTTTCTATAAAGAATGAGATCAGTGAGTAAGTCCACATCTGTAAATGTTTTGACAAGTGTACTGTCATTTGATTTCATTATGTAAAATACTGGCTAATCAAATAAAGCATTTATTATTTAACTTTTGCACTATGAAATCAGATGTTCATCTACATGAAACTGATACAATTCTTTTATAAGCAATATACTTATAATTCATGGAACAATTAAATTTTTTATTTGTATTTCCACTAAAATTGTTTGTATCAATGTAAACATTGATAAAATTTAACATTAAAGTAACATTTTACATTAAAGTACTTGGTTTTGTTTCAACTGTGATTTTCATTGATAGGCCCCATTGCCAAAATCTAAAATGCACTCCCCTTAATTCATAACTGCCAACTTTCTCTCTTTAAAAAGTCTGCTTTATTTTTCTCCCTGCATAATGAGTCACCTTGTCCAGCCAAGCTACTGAAATGTAACTGAATGTCTTGTTAGCTTCAAAATTGGGCTTGTGTAGATTTTTCAATTTTCAAATATTATTTTTTTAAAGGAATAAATCTTAGGTTCCCTTCTGTTAAAAGGTAATGGTTATGTCACTGATATGTACCACTGATAATAAAAGTTTTAATAATTACAGGTTTGTTTGGATGAGCTTTATTTATTTATTAATAAATGAATCATTTTGATTGATTAAAACAGAAATAGAAATAATAAAATTTATTTTTAGCACATTTCTTAAGAAACTGAAGATAGAAAGAATAACAATTAACCTGTAATTTTAAATCCATATGCAGCCAACTGGCCAGCCATGTATTCACTGTCTGAGTTGTTGTGTGAGCATCCCCATGTTTTCACATATATAGTTTGAGTGCCTAGGGAGGAAAGCATATACAAATACACAGAGAATCTTTAAAACTAATAAAAGGCCTGTTATTTAAAAAGATATGATTTAAATAGCACAAAATGATACACACAAAAAATAAAAAAGAACTTTTATATTCAAATGATGATATTTCATAAACTGCTTGAGGTTTTCTCTTAGAATTTTGCAAGCAATCTTATATTATCTAATACTCTTAAGTAAAACACATTTGTTTTACTCTGAATCAAATGTAAAAAATTGGTTGGGACTAGCAGATAATACTAAAACTCAGTAAAAGCATAAACACTAGGTTTCATTAGGTATGAACTGGTTATATATATATATAATAAAATATTGAATATAAATACTACCAAATCATTAAAGTGAACATTAATAATGCTTAAAAATTAATAATACTACAAGAAGAGAGAGAGATGAGTTTAGACTAATAGATAAAAGAGAGTACATGATGTTTTGGATCAAGCAATATTTTTTTAAAATTATATTATTTACCTATTCTTCATGGAGACAAGAATGAAAAAAAAATAAATAAAGAGGCAATAATATTTTGATTTTAACTAAAAGGAGACAAATATGGAATATAACTAATACATTAGATACACACAAAAAGAAAACAATATTTTAATACCACAAGGACAGAAATCTAAACCGAACAACAACAACAAAAAAAAAAGAAAGAGAAGGATATTTCTTTAAATAATTATGCAAATTTACATTCAATATGTCTCCATTAGAAACAAAAAAGAAGATGAAAGAGAAAACTGAAAAGACAATATTCTTATGCAAGTACACAAACCTGGAATATAGCTATCTCCATGTGGCTTGTCAAGTTCATACACATTATGCTGCTGTTCTTTTTTGACAGTCCTATGTGACCGCTTCACATGGGCTACTACATTCTTCTTCCTATCAGCACGATCAGCAATGCCCAACTCCAGTGAATGTGAAGTCACTATGTCCTCGATGTCAGTGACAGTTTGCTCACTCAGTGCAGGCATTGTTTCAGTCAGTTGGTCATACTCAAGACTGACAAACTTTATTCTCCGTAACTGTGACTTGGATCTGATAAACTTTATCCCACACTAAGTAGATTCTTAAGTTTCTGGGAAAATAAGCATGTAAATAAAAATTAGTTAAATACATTATAAGTACAATTAAAGAAAATAATGCCAATGTCAACTGAAATGTGCTATGGATACATTATTGTATAGTTTTAATGTTTACAAATACAATATAAAAAAAAAAATCCTAGTATCTGGAAACTTTACGTAAATTATTGACATTTCCTATAAACTTCCCTTACATTGCACCTTTCCATTTCAATCATCGATCTATATCGAGCAGTGCTCGATAGGATGAGTTATGAATACCACAATACAAATGTTAAAATTGTTGGATATTTTGAATGTGCACTTCGAAGAGTAGTTCCCCCCCCCCCCCCCCCGCCGTAAATACCAATATTAGTTATATAACTTTCAATCAAATACATTTTTATTTTAAGAATTTTTTTGTAAATCCATTAATAAATTATAAATCCATGAAAAGGAATTATGTTTTACAACTACATGTTGCATTCGGGGTATTGTTAAATGTTACTTATTAGCAAAAGTAAAATGTGCTATTAACTTACATGTCTATATTAATTGACACTTCTCTTTTGTTACTAAGGTTTCTAGCTTAATTTAATAAAACACTATTAAAAGTCACGAAACGAATGAACGTCTTTCACTATCAGATTTGATCTTGCCTTTTATACGTGTTATGGTGTTTACGCTTTTTCTAGGATGCTTGCCTTATTGATGACAGTAGACGACTGTGTGGTTGTTTATGATTTTCAAATAAAAGAATTTCAATATAAGGGACTCTACTCTTGTTAAGCCACCAAGTAATGAATACCACGAACATGTACAGAGTTATATTTTCTCAAATGTAAATCTGTTGAGCCAATAGAAGCGTAAAGTTAGAAAACTTATTTACTCATATCTTTCGTTCGGTATATACTAAGAATAGAAAAACACTAAATTTTGTCTCTGATGAAACAAAGCGTTTTATTAACTGCTAATACGTCATTTGTTTACTTAGGCCTCAGGCAATTCTTGTTTTGAACAGGAGCTAGAGATATGCACCTTGGGTGTCGGGGCAAGAGTTTTAAACTTGATAAGAAAATTAAAAAAAAAAAAATATATACAGTTATTCAATAATAAATACTACAGATTTTGTAAACTCCATTATTAGAGATATTGGAATAAGTACTCTAAGGAATGATATCCACAACCCGTTTTGATATTTTTAAGACAATAATTATTAACAGCCATTATCAATTAGGCCTTATTAGGGTGATACTTGATGTTTCTCTAGAAAAAAAAATTTTCTACATGAGGTCCAGGCTAGAAGGAGCGAGTTGCAATACCTCATCTAGATGTGAATCAATGAGCTGGTTGCGCAATTGTTCTTTGTGAATTATCTGAAAATATTTTCCATTTTCGGCACGGTCGACTAAGTTTGGATAAATCCCAGCTTCGAAAACATTTTTCTGGTAAAAGTCCAACAAGAAGACCCGTTCTTCAGGAAATTTTGATTTAATTAAATTCAGTGCTTTAAGGTTCAGCGAGTAACATTTGGAAATTTTTTTAATTTTATCAACTTTTACATCTAAAAGAATAACAAACACTTACTATCAACTTTGTGACAAATGTGAGGAGAACTTAGTTCTAAGTTCATGTATAATGGTGACATATTTTAAAGTGTCTCTGTGTATATATTTTTCTTTAATGTAGGGAAGTGCGCGAAGTTCGAATTTTCAAGCTGTCATTCCCAAAATCGAAGCTTCATCTCAAATGCTACAGTATGTTTATAAAATACATTCATTAACTGGTAATGTTCTTGTAGTAGCAAATTCAGTTTACTTAAGTAGGAAGTTGCATCTATTAAAAATATAAGCTCCCAGAGCCCTGCCGGATCAAGGAACCCTGGGGTAATAAAGTTGTTACTTTCTAGGTACAAAGCAATCTTTTATCAGAGCTCGTAAACTCTTTCTAACACGGCACTTCGGCTGAGCCAGCGGACATCATTAAAAAAAATGTTCCATTTCACTAAGAATTGTGAAACTATTGATGATTCAGTCTTCGAGACAGTAAAATGTTTACTGCTTTCACTTCAACTTGCATCATTTCTTGCAGTCCTGAAGATTTAGCATGCAGTGTTTCCTGATGACTGATGCAGTGCAATTTGACAATTCTGTTTTGAGTGCCAACTTCTCCCATTGCTCTTCAAGAAGTGTCGCAGCACCCTTCTTGTCATCTACCATTGCTGGTGTACTATCTGTAGTCAGAGAAATTAACTTTGACTCGGGGTCCAAAATCACGTTTTTCATACAATGTCAAGCCGTGAAGCGTCTTTCGCATCTTCACTTTCATCGAAGATAATCGAAAAGTACTGGAACTTGACACTCCGATCCCGTAGCACTTATTTCACATCAACAGACATATCTTCATCCCGTAGCACTTGTTTCACATCGACAGACATTTGTTCATCCTGTCGTGCAGGTGTTCTTGCACAAAGACTAATATTAGAAAATAAATTCTTTTATTTGGCCATACAAAGTCTAACACAGTCATCCAACTCTCTGACACATCCCCTTCCCACCACCACACCACCACCATCTCAACCCCGTGAAAAGCTACCGTTTTACTTTTAAAGCTATTAATGAACTTACTGAGGACGTTATTTCTTCGATTCTGCATTTTGTTGTATAAACTGTAAACTCTGTTTTCAAACTTCTCTTCAGTTTAACAATTTTATCGTTTCTTATTTGTCCACTCAAGTCACGGTATTTGTTTTCTCTCTCTCCTAGTAACTCTTAACGTTAAATTCCTTTATTAACACTGCAGTTTCAAGACAGATTAAACGTAGCAGCTGCCTCAGTGCTGCTTGAAGAAATACTTCTCTGTCCAAATTTCCTGAAACACTCGACATCTATTTTCCTACGTTTTGTTGTCATCTTGAAGTTTAGTGAAAAATAATATGTAAGTTAATTTTTAAGTTGAGTTAATAAAAATGGTTCTATATCTGCGTCTGTAGGATTCAACTTTAATTAAGGACTTAAGTCTCTTCACATCTGTTACTACCACTATCACTACCTTGTCACTTCACATCCGTTACTACCAGTATGACTACTTTGTCACTTCACATCCGTTACTACCACTATCACTTCATTGTCGTTCACATCCGTTACTACCACTATCACTTCATTCTCGCTTCACATTAATTACTACCACTGTGGGATGGAGTAAATTTGCCTATTCCTATTCCTATACTTTATAATTATATCTTTGTTGTCAATGTCAACATGACCCGATCTTGGGCACTGCTTATTTTTGGAGTAAACATCTCAGGTGGAAAATGTGCTAGAAACTTGCTGATGTAATCTAAACCGGTTTTAGGTGTAGTTATTAGCAGTTTTATTATCCAATGGTTAAGATTTACAAGAACGAGACCAGCCAATGGGCTGAGATCAAAGTTTACCTGTTGAAAAGAATGTATTTTCTAATTACTTTGAATATGATGTGGCAGAGTCCGGTCATGAAAGATAGCCGTTAGCTTAATGGTGAGTTAACTGACTGATAGAGAATGGACTTAGAAATATTTCGTGCGTTTTGTTATTGCTATATTATACTTGCGCTTTACATAGACATGTATTATGTAAGTAGATTATTATTTTTACAAATAGTGAACTATGATGCTTGTATGTAGTATACTAAACACTTTACATTGTTTCTAGTGAACAGGTTCGTAAAATTTTTAGATTGTATTTATCATGCTGTATGCATGTATCGGGCTAATAAATACTGTTGCAGGAAACTGTAAGTAGAGACTTGAAGGTAAGAAAGAATGGAGTTACAGATGAATAAACTTGAAACTTAGTGACAGTTCTCAGATTATATTTTACAGGGAAGAAGCAGCCTTTTGTTTTTACCAGAATCTCCTGATCATGGCAGATTAGAGAAGTCTCTACCCCCCCCCCCCCAGTGTATAAGTTTAAGGATACACTGCACTCTCTTTGCTCTACTACATCATGGAATTTACAGGGAAGTTACTGGAAATTGATACATTGTTGTTCTGCTTGAGGGAACTAATACAGGGAAGGAGTGCCCAGATTAGTCTCAGGAGAATAGCAGCCCATCAGCGTGCAAGAGAAACACGCAAAGAACTTTGACAATTCTATTGTGAACAATAAAATTGAGACTTTGTTAGGAAGCATGCAAAAAACTATTGTGGCTGTTCACTGATAAGAAATTACCCTGTGGTTTATGCAGACACTTATCTGTTGAATTATGTGTTAGGATATAAGACTGTATGATAATTATGTGTTAGGATATAAGACTGTATGAATATTGAAACTATTTGAACATGGTTTATGGAAATATTGATGCCAAGTAATCTTTTCATTGTATTTGTTATATGTATATTTGATTGTTGATTTAATAAATTTATGGTTACATTTATTGACCTTGATAACCATTATGTTGGAGAGATAGTGGGTGGATGGAGGCTCACTTCAACCACTAGTGTGAGTAGACTGACTCACTTCAACTACTGATGTAAGTCAGTAGATTGATTCACTTCAACTACTGATGTAAGTCAGTAGATTGACTCACTTCAACCACTAGCGTGAGTAAACTGACTCACTTCAACTACTGATGTAAGTCAGTAGATTGACTCACTTCAATTACTGATGTAAGTCAGTAGATTGATTCACTTCAACTACTGATGTAGGTCAGTAGATTGACTCACTTCAACTACTGACCATTTTCAAGAGTTCCCTAACTTACACTTACAAATAATACTACTTGTAAGTACGTTTGGCTTGCAAGTGGCCACAGACACATATCGCACCCATGTCAAACCTGTGCAGCGTCGACCGAGTTAATGTACTATTAACTAATTACTAAGCTAATTGCAAACTGTCGACAAACATACATTTCCTGTAGAGTCGAAACCGCCTAAATTAGGATGACAAAAAAAGTGCACCATTTGCATTAAGATGGTCTAGTAAGCCGACAAGTCACGTTCTGATCGATACTCAACGAGGTCTTCTTTGTTGATGATGATGACGACGACTATGACTTGCTTGATGACGATGATGATGACTTTCTTGATGATGGCGACTTGCTTGACGATGATGATTTGCTTGATGCTGATAATTATTTACTTGACGAATGATGGATTATTGATGATAATGATTCGTTTATTGTGGCTGTTTGTCGTGCTAACAGAAACAAATTGTCATGAACAATAACTAGGACTGCCTGAACTGTAAAATTTCCATCAGCCTATCGCTGACGTCAGCCACTGAGCTATGTATAAATGGAGAGGACATCCAATCTCAAGGTAAATAATATGTATGAGAAAAGTGTGTGTGTGTGTGTGTGTGTGTGTGTGTGTGTGTGTGTGTGTGTGTGTGTGTGTGTGTGTGTGTGTGTGTGTGCATGAACATTTTAAAAAATAAATAAATATAATTTCCCCTCATTACTTTAATAAATAAATAAATATAATTTCCCCTCATTACTTTAATAAATAAATAAATATAATTTCCCCTCATTATTTTTTTTTTTAATTTAGCATGTTCTTCTAGCTTCATCAGTGCAAATTTAAAGCATAATTAATATCATAATTACTTTTGTATTTCACTATAGCATATACTAATATAGGAAAAAAAATCAGATTATAGAAAATCTTTGAAATTTGTTTTTTAAAAAAAAAAGTATAGATTGGTAAGTGTAGAAATGGTTTATAACTGTAACTGAAAAATAAGTCTGTAAGTCTGTACTGATGTATTTGAATGGTTATTAAATAGTGGAGTCACCATATTATAAATATGTAAATGTACTCTTTTTTGATAGAATATTTTTTTAATATCTGTTGGGCAAATAAAGCATTTTTTTAAAAACAAACAATTCCTGACAAGCAACCTTTGCATGGTCTAGGTACAATTTCATTTCGTTTAAATTAAGGGCCTTGCTTGTTGATACACGTAGATTACCTTAATCATAATATGTTTCTTCTTTGATATAGTGTGAATGGATGAAGATCACAATTCTTAAATATAATTTGAAATAAATTTTAATTAAATTAACAGATTTATTATCTTTTCACATTTTAAATCAATGATACCAAATCTGGCTTTCCCATGCTACATTAGAGTTTCCCTATCAACTTAGTTTGACTGGTACATCACTATGTAATAGTAGAAATTCTTTTTTTTTTAGCCAGTATAGCCTTTTCACAAAATGATACCACACTTTGGTTTAAAATATTTATACACTAGATGTAAATTATAGAACAATATCTAATGAATTAAATTGGACATTTTTAATAATTATTTGTTTTCAATATTCGGAAGTAATAAACATTTTAATATATTTAGTGATTAAATTAAACATTCTTGCACTTAACGATCACCTAATATTTAATGTCAACAATATTCTGTCATCACATTTAAGAACAAATATTTTGTTTCATAAATAATACTAATTAAAACCTCGTTGATACACATCCTTGGGTAGAGCCAACTCTACAGCCTTCAAGAATTAAAATGTAGAGAAATAGGCTAGATAGATTTGGTGTTTCAAATTCCGACAAGTTTTGCAAGTACAGTGTAAATATAATTTTAAAAATTTCCACATCCTTATAGATATAGAATTCTTAAGTAAATAGAGTAAAATATTCTACAACACAGAGTTATTGCTTTACATGTATGTATACAGTACAAACGCGTAGTTACCACAGACGCTATGTGTCCTCTCCATATATAGAGCTCAGTGACATTACAAGAACAGATCACTATAGCTTGTATTGCTAATCACGTGACGGCAAGTAGGTCAAAGGTTGGTTGTTGTTTTTCTTGCAGCCTTACATGCGTGCGTGCATGCGCGCGCGCGCATGTGTGTGCGTGTGTGTGTGTGTGTGTGTGTGTGTGTGTGTGTGTGTGTGTGTGTGTGTGTGTTTGTTTGTGTAACAGTTAAAGGACAGGCACACTTATGGACCGATCACGTCTAATAATGTAGTTTTATAAAACAAGCTTATTCACTACGGTATTCATTTTCTTTTTCTTCTCCGGCATTCCAGATCTACATTCTTATAGTCGGTTCCGAAATAGTTGGATTCGCTGTGTCGGCTTGCTTGAATGGCGCCAGCCATTACTGCTCTTTTTACCATCTGTTGTTTATCTCCACCTTTGATCCCAACATGAAAGTACACAATCAAAATCCATTGCCGCTTGATCTCTATTGACATCGTCCCTCTTGTAAAGAGCGGCCAAACCTTCGCGAACGATCAATAACCAGTTGGAGAGAGGAACCAATCTTGCGGCTTGACTGGAAACCAGCCACAAGCACGCCAAGGATAGTGGTTGCGAGGGACGCCAAGAGTGATCGCTCTTCTACATAAGAGGTGTTAAAAGCCTCGTCCTAGACAGCAAGCTTTATGTGGCTAAATATAACCGGAGACGTGCACTCAAGTTGGGTATTCCAACTCACTTGTATTAGAGAGAAAAACACTATTTTAGTCGTCTCACACATATGTTGTCGGAAACACTACAATTCTTTCGAGTTTTCTTGGACTTAACGTGTGCATAAAAACGAGAGAATCCTGGGGACTTCGTGAAATATAGTCCGGTCGAATCACCAAGAGTCTCAGGTAAGCGAGTCCACACTGGTTTGGACAGTCGTATCGCAAAGAAAGTCTGCTACCGAATTACGCTGTAATACTCATTGTAGCGGACATGTTATTAGTAGCTGTCACTGTTCAGTTGAATTTAAAACTGAAATAGCGACAGCGAATTTTAGTAAATGTGTTTCCGTGAACTACATAAAGTTATGTTGGCTTGAGTGTGTGTGTGTGTGTGTGTGTGTGTGTGTGTGTGTGTGTGTGTGTGTGTGTGACTAATTTTAATTGTTATTACATCAGTGTTGACAGCGACTTAACATTTCATGAGTACTCGTATGACATTGTCGACCGCTGACAATACTTTAATGTTCGCAACTTATGCCATTAGTTTTACGGTATTTACCGTTGCTAGATCACTTCGTTAATTGGTACATTTATTTTACCGATATCAAAACTGACCACTTAGAATTCCGACATGACACAACATTGTTGTCAGCATTTGGCGATGGTCGGAACAATGGTAGACTATACGCACTGGAGAAAGAGAAAGATGATAGCCAAGGTTTTAAAGATGGAAAAAAGTCTCTAAAGAGCTTTTAACGTTTCTTACTGATGTAGCAGATTCGGTTATTTATATTTATCTAAAACAAAAAGATGGTGAGTACTAACTTTATTTGTGTGTATGTTTGTGTATGTGTACGTACTGTAAATAGTTGGATAGTTGTGTATTACGTGTATGGTGTATTTAGTGTGTGTGTGTGTGTGTGTGTGTGTGTGTGTGTGTGTGTGTGTGTGTGTGTGTGTGTAAAAGTAGCAAAACTGTGACTTGCCGTACAGGGAAGATTGGATCATAGAATCTGTTTCTCAGAGTCCTTGGGGGAACGATCGCCATCTCTGTATGCGACAGTGAACAAACAACGAGCACCAAAACAAAACAGCAAACAAACAAACAACAACGAAAAGCCCAGCGAGAACTAGCTTCCTAACATCAGCAACTAATGCTAAACAAGTAAACAAGCTCATTTACAAAATATGATCCTGTCCCGTCAAATCTTTTAAGTACCTGCGTCTACATCTTTTTCATATTGTTTTTACTCCTGTAAATGTCAAACTATTAACACTACATCTTTTCATATTGTTATTATAAATGTAAATTTGAAACTACTAACACTCCTGCATTCTCAAATTGAAAATACACCAAGAGTCGCAACCGATATCAAACTTGCAATCTCAAACTGAAATGACACCGATAGTCGTAACCGATGTCTCACACTGAATTGACACCTATAGTCATAACTTATGTCAAACCTGCAATCTCAGACTGAAATGACAAATAGTCGTAACCCATGTCAAAACTGCAGTCATAAACTGAAATGACACCTGTAGTCGTAACCTATGTAAAACCTGCAATCTCAGACTGAAATGACAAATAGTCGTAACCCATGTCAAAACTGCAGTCATAAACTGAAATGACACCTGTAGTCGTAACCTATGTCAAACCTGCAATGTCAAACTGATATGACACCTATAGTCACATTTGCAACCTCCAACTGTGTTATTAGACTTTCAACCTGTTATCACACTTGCAATCGCAGATTGCTTTTACAACTGCACTCTCAGCCTATGTAAAATGTACACTCTCAAACCTCACCAGTTCTGTACTACACCTATACTGTTATCACACCTGCAGTCTCAAAACGACAACAATACTCTCACATCAGCACTCTAAAACCATGTTATTGCTTTCATCCTGTTGTCAAATCTGCAATCTCAAACTGATATTAACATTATATTATGAACCCGCTATCACACTTGCACCCTCAGATCGTGCTAGTATACTGGACTTTCAAACTGTTATGATACCTACACTCTCAGACCGTGCTAGTACATCTGTTCTTTCAACCTGTTACGACACATGCACCCTCAGATCGTGCTAGTATACTGGACTTTCAACCAGTTATCACACATGCGCTCTCAGACCGTGCTAGTACATCTGTACTCTCAACCTGTTATCATACCTGCACTCTCAGACCGTGCTAGTACATTCGACTTTCAACCAGTTATCACACCTGTATTCTCAAACCATGCTAGTACATCTGTACTTTCAAACTGTTATCACACCTGCACTCTTAAACCATATTATTGCACATGTAGTATCAAATTATTATCCCACCTGCATTCTCAACCTATTATCACGCATGCAGTCTCAATCTAGTTTCAAACCTACATTTTCAACCTGTTATCACACCTATAATCTCAGCCTCTTTTACACATGTAATTTCAGCTTGTTTCCACACCTGTAATCTCAGTCCATTTTCACAACTGCAATCCCACCCTCTTATCACACATGCAGTATCAGCCAAGTTTCAAATCTACGGCCTCCACTTGTTATCTCAGCCTTCGTTTTCACACGTTCTCTTTCTTATCAAACCGACACTCATATCACTCTTGAAATCTCATACTGTTCAATTCGACACTTGTAAATTGTTTCTCATATGTATTACTAAACTGTTATAATAGCTGTACTATACTTCCAACATTTTAAGCACTTACATTGGTAATCTGTTGGAGTCTTTGAGTAAGTGCGCTCTCAAAACACTTACAACACTTGTTCTTAAATTGCTACCACATCTGCACTCTTTTAAAACTCGTATCCGACTCTCATACTGTTGTCAAAAACTGTTGTTACTCTGTGAACGTTCATGTTCCGAGCGGGATACAGTTCAAATTTGCAAGACAAATTTGCAACTGTATGTTTGTTTACTTTGCTTGCTTAGACCCCCTCCCCTCCCTCACCCCTAAATAACCTCAGGCTAGTTCAAGCTAGATAAGTATCAATCAAATCAACTCTCCCTGGAAACAAAAATGGACGTCAGGAATTATTATTTCAACAGATCATTGTCGAGTTATTTGGCAGAAACTTTATGTACAGACATTCCGTTCGCGAGGTCAGTAATTGCAAACTATTTTCTAATATTAATTTCTCTTAAGACAATTTGCGAGCGTCCGAAAGGCCAGTGCCGCCTTAACGCATGGGCTCGCTGGGCAGTTGCCTGGGGCTTCACGGACATAGCGGCCCCATGCTAATCTATTTTTTTTATTTATCGACCATTTACATTCCTATGTGTGGCTGTGTAGGTAGGGGCCCCATGCTAGTCTATTTTTTTTATTTATCGACCATTTACATTCCTGTGTGTGGCTGTGTAGGTAGGGGCCCCAGTGCACTGCCTTGCCCGTTCTCCAATAATACTGTTAAGATGGCCCTGCAGAAGGCTAACTTTATTTTATTTAGCACAAAAGTTTCGTAGACAGAATTGCTTGTTCAATATTAACTGATCGATTTATTCAGAATTGCTGGGATCTGTATTTAGATTTCTGAATGCATAATATTTTCTAAGCATTTCTTCTACTCAGAGTCATTTTGATTGTAAAGTGTTTATTCTTGAATCTAAGTCAAATTCATTGCAAAGTATTTTCCCGGTAAATCTATTGAGTCTATGTCAGATTGCTTGTAAAGGATTTTCTCCCTATTTTTCTTAAACGTTTCCAAAGGCCAGACCGCTGAGTGGCAGAATTCGATTGAGAAAGGGCACACCGATCGACACCGAGTGACTGAGACATGAACATGTTCGACTGGGAGTGCTTGGACTGAGACAGTTCAACAGGGAGAACTTGAACTGGGAGCACTTGGACTGAGTTTGACTTGGAGCGCTTGGACTGAGACAGTTTGACTGGGTGCACTTGGACTGAGACAGTTTGACTGGGAGCACTTGGACTGAGACAGTTTGACTGGGTGCACTTGGACTGAGTTTGACTGGGAGCACTCGGACACCAATGGCGGGTGCTGGTTTGGAGTTGCACGAAGCGGCATCCACAGGTGACTATGATTCGCTAGAGGAATATCTGCGCTCAGGCAAGTTTGACGTCAACGTACAAGATATCGACTGCAGCAACCGCACAGCACTGCACTGGGCTTGTCAGAAAGGTATGTGTGTGTGTGTGTGTGAGTGTGTGCGCGCGCATGCATACACATATCACTAAGCGTGTTAGAAATGTGTTTGTGTGTACTTGTGCACTACACTGGGAGTGTCAGAAAGGTGTGTGTGTGTGTTTGTGTGTACAGTACTAGGTGAGTCAGAAGGTAGTATGCACTGCAGTGGGCGTGTTAGAAATTTGCACATTAGGTGTGTCAGAAAGATGTGTGCGTAGCACTGGGTGTGTCAGAAGGGTGCATGAACAGCACTAGGCGTGTCAGAAAGTGTATATGTGTGACGCAAACGCCACCTAGATAATGGTTCTGATTATTATTTATTAATTAATTGTCCATAACTAATTACAGGTGATGAGAATCTTACTTTGTGTTATTAATAATTCTCCAGAAGACACCACTCGTCTCTCTCACTTTGCGGATATGCGGGTGCTGTAAACATTTTCTCTCTTCCACAACTTTAAAGACAAACATTTACCGCCACACAATATTCCGTAGGTGGAAACGTCTTACTAAAGAAGAAGATAAATCCATCTTTTACTCTATATTTAGCGAGCTCCCACCCACCCACTTTCTTCTCCAACATAAGGTTATCCAATATGTGTAAGAAGTCAATAAACTTATTAAATCATGAATCAAATATACATATAACAAATACAATGAAAAATATTACTTGACATCAATATTTCCAAGAAACCACAATTGAATAATTTTTATACCTATACAGTATTATGTCCTAACACACAATTCAACAGATTCCTGTCAATACAAATCACAGGATAGTTCTTATGAGTGAACAGAAATGAAATTATTAGAGATAAGTGATAATGGTTTCTATGTAACCTTGTAGCCACTATAGTCTCTTTCTTGCGGTTTTCATAACAAGTTTATTGTCCATGTTCTTATTGTCAGTTCCACATATTTTCCTTCTCAAGTTGTAGAACACTGATTAGCCACTATTCTCTTGAGGCTAACCTGGGTGTTCCTTAGCCGTATTAACTCCCTCAAGCAGAACAACGATTGTGTCAATTTCCAGTAACTTTCTTGTACCAGAAATTCCATGATATAATCAGCATACTTTGCCACAATACATCAACAGAGTGCAGTGTATTCCTTACACTTACACTCTGTGGTAGATACTTCTAGAATCTACCATGATCAAAGTGGCTTATAATCAACAAACCAGGAGATTAGAGTAAAACTGCTTTCCCCCAGTAAAATATAATCAGGGATAAAACACTAAGTTTCCAGTTTATTTGTCTTTTAACTCCATTCTCTCTTACATTGAAGTCTCAACTTACACTTTCCTCCAACAGTATTTATTAGCCTGATAAAAGCACACAGCTTAATAAATACAGCATATCAATTTTAGGAACAGGTTTACTAGAAAAAAGTAAGGTGTTTAGCATACTACTTATAAGCATAATAGTTCACAATTTGTAGAAATAATATTCTACTCACCTAAATACATCTATGTAAAATGTATGTATAATATATCAGTAGCAAAATGCACGAAATATTTCTAAGTAAATTTTCTTTCAATCAGTCACTTAGCTCACCATTAAGCTAACGGCCGCCTTTCATGACTAGACTTCCTGCCACTCCAAATTCATGTGATAAGACAATAGAATTTTTTACAGCAGGTAAACTTTTGATCTCATCCCATTGGCTGGTCTCGTTCCCATAAATCTTAAATATTGGATAATAAAAACTTCTCATCCAGTTGGAACTGGTTTGGATTGCATCAGCAATTTCTTGCATATTCTCATCTCAGGTTATTTACTCCCACTCTGACAAAATACCATCATAAGGAGTGCCCAAGGTCGGTCGCTTTGACAATTTATATAACATTTAAGTCTGGAAATAGGGAAACAGTACTGAAGTGTAGTCCAGTGACGTCATTAGGCACAAGAAGACCGAAATAATTCGTCTTGGGGTGTTGAAGTATCCTTAGTGTGTGCTATTGTGGAGGTGTGTGTGTGTGCGTGCGTGCGGAGAAAGGATTAAGGCACTTGATTGTGAGTAGTAAATGCAAATTAAGTGTATGTACTTCATCTCACATAGTGCGTTGTATTTGGGTTTTAAAAGGCAAAAATAACATTTTTGCTAAATGAATCTGCCATACCTATTAACCACAGTCGACGTCATGCCTAAACGATGCGCGTTATTTTGTCGGGTCAAGGTTACGTGGAGTGTATACGACTGCTCTTAGAGCATGGAGCCAAAGGAACAGCACGGACGACTGTCGGGTGGACCCCAGCTCACTGTGCGGCAGAAAGTGGGCGTGTAACGGCCTTGAGAGCGCTGCACGTGGCGCAGGTCCCTATCGATTTCAAAGACAAATATGGTGACACGCCTCGCCGCATTGCTGTTATATATGGACATGATGAGTGTGTCAGGTACTTGCTACAGTGAGTAAACAAGAGTTGTTGGTTTTCTCTTTGTATTTTCCTTTCGATTGTGAAAGCGAAAATTTCACTAGCGGGGGAAGAAAGGAAATAAGGTAACTGTTGAGAGATTCAATCATTGAATGCAGACTAAACTCCGATTATTGCCGATTGTATATGTGATGACTGTTGTGTTGATAGTCAGAGTGGTGATGATGGTCAAGAATATACCCCCTCCCCCTCCTAAAATATCTCAATAGTTAGCCTGCATGTAAACTTCTAAATTATACAGACCACCACCACAAAAAATGATAATTATAGTACAGTGGGATTGACTAAGAGAGGATGCTCAAGGTACTGGGCTATTTTGTACCTTTTCATATTTGTGTTTAAAGTTTATTTAGTGACATCATACTAGAGTCAAATAATATATGGTGTGTGGGGGGGTTGTTTTGTTTTTTGCTTCTGCATTAACCTGTGGATTGCACAACAGGTTCTATCGGGGGTGCATTGAGCTCAAATGACGTTAATTTTCTAAAGAGAAATAACCCCACTAACTAATCATTTTAGTTTAAAGTGAGTCAGACCTCACTGGCTGCACTAATTCACAAGCTTGTGTGCAGTCTATTAGTACAGGAGTTATGACGTCATAGCTGTACATTGTTTATTGTGCATATCTCTTCAGGGCGGAAGTAGAGCTGGCGGAGCGGAGAAAAAAGCTGGGGATAACAAACGAAGAGGAGGAAGAAGATTACGACAACGAAGACCAGGACGTGTCATGACAGTGAATGTGGACGCATGACAGCACATTGGTTGCAGAGTGGCGGATGATGTGACAAAGATATTTACTTGTTGCTAAAGGTCCAAAAGGGAGATGGAGTCTGGACACCAGGCCTGCCGCCTGGCAATTCTGTTTTGGTCATTGTAAATGGAGCAAGTCTGCCTAAGTCACTATAAATAGGGCAAGTCTGCTTACGTCACTTGGGACAGTTCTGCTTTCGTCACTGTAAACGGATTAATTCTGCTTGCATGACTATAATTGTATAAAAGTAGCAGATCTACTTATGTCACTGTAAATGGTGTCTTAACATTATTGATGAATATAATCACCCAGAAATTACCAACCCATACAGATGCATATGTTCATCTTGACACGTAATTGCTATCTTGATTCAGACTTTTGACTCCTTTTCTTTGTTTCACAATCAGCTAGTGTCAGTTTCCAAGCTATTCTCGAGGGTCCAGGATTGTCCGGCAGCAAATAACGAATTTTCTAAGAATAATTCAAGTATACAACCAATGCTAGTCGCTAAAAACAATGATTGCTGTTAGGACTATTAAGGACAATTGGCATATAATACCAAGTTTGTGTGTCAAGAAAGTATATATTTATATACAACATAAACATACATTTATTCCTTCTATACAGCTGTATGTTTTATTTTACGTGTTTCTTGTATGCGAATCGAAACAGTGTGACTGATTGTGAACATGAACTGCTCCATGTACACATGTATGGTAAATTGAAGTATATAGTAACATAAATATGTTAAAATATCTTAATAAATATGTTTAAATATCTTAATGTATTCATCTAAAGAGAGCATCTTAGCAAAATAATTATAATTATTTAGTTATTTTGAATGGTAATGTCATTATTATTTAGAAAGCTGAGTTGGATTTTGTACAAGACTTCTCTTTTAGGAAAAGAACATATATATATACTCAACTCCCAAAAATATGTTGATAAAACCGTAAAAGTTAAACAGAAGTGAACGCCATCGATAAGTTAAACCCTTGAAAGAAGGCACACAGGTGAACACCGTCATTAAGATAATCCTGTAAAATATATCACAGAAGTGAACGCCACCAATAAGATAACGCTGACGTGAACACCACCAACAAATGGTGAAAGAAAAATATCATTTATTGATTGTAATATATGCATTCCAACCCAAAGTGAGAAAGAACCTGCCAGACGTTGTTGTTGATCGCAGGTTGCATTTTGCTTGTGGTCTGTGT
Source organism: Sinotaia quadrata (assembly GCA_028829895.1). Taxonomy (NCBI): domain Eukaryota; kingdom Metazoa; phylum Mollusca; class Gastropoda; order Architaenioglossa; family Viviparidae; genus Sinotaia; species Sinotaia quadrata. Next base: position 138,537,377 of record CM054178.1, on the reverse strand, counting down.
ATAAGGAAGTGAGGAATTGTCTCCCCTAGGTCGACTCGATCATTTACTGGAAAGTCAGTTCTTTTTCTAACAGAATATTGTTTACATTAGAATGTTTTAATTAACAAAATATTAAATTGATTTTAAATTGTTTTTTTAGAAACGTACCGAAGTAGTAAACATGCCATACCTGTAACGAATGACGTAATACGTATACTTGTACTTTATTTGCATAAATTTAGAAACACACATACACTACTTTTTGTTCGGTGATGATGCTTTCGGAAAACCTAATATTGCTACTTAACTTCATTTTTAAAATGTGAAGAACCGTGTGCAGATTTAGTTTAATAAGTGATTTTAACATCTGCATATTATTTCACTGATATTTTCGTATGTACTTGTTCCATGCTTTGTTTCCACGTGTATTTATTACAGTGAGTAGGGCTGATGGCGTTTGATTTCATCAAGTGCATTAATGCAGTGAGTAGGGTTGGTGACATTTTATTTCATCAAGTGCATTAATACAATGAGTAGGGCTAATTTTATTTCAACCCATGTAGTATTACAGTGAGTAAAGCTTATGACTTATTTCAGCACGAGTATTAATACAGTGAGTAGGACTAATGACATCTTATTTCATCCAGTGTAGTATTACAGTGAAAATGGCTTGTGATATTTTATTTCAGCACGAGTATTAATACAATGAGTAGGACTAATGACATTTTATTTCAACCAGTGTAGTATTGCAGTGAGTATGGCTTATGATATTTTATTTCACCACGAGTATTAATACAGTGAGTAAGGCTAAGGACATAATTATATTTCAACACAGCGAAAAGGGCTGCTGGCATTTTATTTCAACACGTACATTAATACAGTGAGTAAGGTTAATGACATTTACTTCAACACGTACATTAATACAGTGAGTAGGGTTAATGACATTTTATTTCAACACGTACATTAATACAGTGAGTAGGGTTAATGACATTTTATTTCAACACGTACATTAATACAGTGAGTAGGGTTAATGACATTTTATTTCAACACGATTATTAATTACAGTGAGTAAGGCTAAAGACATTTTGTTTCAACGTGTATATTAATACGCTGTATGGGGCTGCTAACATATTTCAACGCGTATATTAATACAACCGGAAGAGCTGCTAACATATTTCATCGCTTATACTATTGATACACTGAGCGGGGCTGCTGATATATTTCAGCGCGCAAATTTAATACACACTACAAAGACAAAAACAAAGACGCACATCGCATCGGATCGCCGACTAAAAGACGCACGCACGAGATTAGAATGGAGACAAGAAGTACTTGAGCGACTACCAGCGCTACCCCCCTGCCCTTTTCAGGGCCGGGTAAACAAGAAAGACTACAAAAGCAACACAGAGCCCTGAATATTGATATCAAGGACGAGGAGCATGGAAGCTATTCATTATGGCTCACACCCTGGTGCCATCAAATCGATATCGAGGACCCAACAAGCAAAAGGGCGTACGACAACATAATTTTCTCATTATTCTACAGTCTACGCAAATACCAAACATGCCAACCGGGAATGTTTAGAGTTCATCAGAACTGGCACTATAATCAAGAAGAAAGGAATGAACCAACAAGAACCGACAACGAGACTCAAAACATCATCTACCAGCACGAGTGATAAAGAGAGCAATACACGAGTGATAAAGAGAGCAATACACGAGTGATAAAGAGAGCAATACACGAGTGATAAAGAGAGCAATACACGAGTGATAAAGAGAGCAATACACGAGTGATAAAGAGAGCAATACACGAGTGATAAAGAGAGCAATACACGAGTGATAAAGAGAGCAATACACGAGTGATAAAGAGAGCAATACACGAGTGATAAAGAGAGCAATACACGAGTGATAAAGAGAGCAATACACACATTGTGTAGAAAATACCACCAACGACTAAAGTTAATTCGACACAGACCCCAAAACAGAAAAGCCAAACAAAACAGGCTTTTACCCAGGTACCAACTACGGTGACTGATGAAAAGAAAATCCAGACTCCAACTACAAAAACAGAGGAAATAAATACAGACGGTAACAAAGAAGAAAGAGGAAAATAAAAAACCACAAAAAGTAGCCAATACTCAGATCAAAAACATCGAAATGAAGGGGGGAAAAAATCCAAACTGAAATGTCTACACCAGGAAACCAGAAAAAAAGACAAGTTGACACCGTTCTGGAAGAGGTTTCAAGGGAACTTGAGACCCCACCCGTCTTACCTTTACCAGTGACGCCACCTATACTATCAACCACGGCGACAACTACAACAGATGGCCAGCTTACAACAACAACAGAACAGGGCCAAAGAAGGAAAAGACGGCGCCCACCACAAATATCCGACAACAGCAACAGCGCCAACAGCAGTCACAACGACAACAGCAGCTACAACAGCGACGCAGATGCCACAAACAACAGCGTCGACAGCAACAACAATGGCAGTACGACGAACAGGAGTACCCGCAATAGGATTATTTTAATCAACCAGTGGCTGACATGATCGTGCGTGATGTAGGGGGCACTTCCGGCTTACGCCGCTTTCGCGTGACAAGATCCAGCTGATGCTCGACCATTTATACTGGCCAACACCCATGTTTAGACATCCCAACGGACGCCGGGGACAGCCACAACAATAGCAACACCACCAGTGAAGAGGCCGGGGGGGTGTGTTGAACATCAACAACAACAACTCCAGCCCGCGGATTACCGGGTGGGAGTCCGCCTTTGACGCCAGACTTGTTTGCTAATGACGAACGCAGCCAGAAGGCCTTATACCCCCTCCCCTCCACCCCCTCTCCCAGCGCGAAAGCGGCGGAAGCCGGAAGCGCCCCCCCCCTCCACGTTTACTACTACACACTAAACTGAACGTGGCTTCAAAGTAAGGCGATTTCTTAATTTAGAATGCTTCCTTCCTTTCCTCAGTTATTGCCGATATCGGAGATGTTTTAGGCCGGATTGTGGGTGTGGTAGTTAACTATTGAAGATTTCTTAAATTAGCTTTGTTTATATTTTCACATTTGTGGGTGTGGTAGTTAACTATTGAAGATTTCTTAAATTAGCTTTGTTTATTTTCACATTTGACTTCTAAGTATACTTTATTTATTGTACGATGCTATTATTATTATTAACAAGTACATACTAATTCCAAAGTCATCGAACTGCTGACATTCTCACATCTTGGTGTGTTTCTCTAGTTTTATTACGGACATTATCGATTCGATGAAAGTTGTACTGAAAATAATGTAGCTGACGATTTTGAGGAATTTGAAAGCTCCCGCCTTGACCGTTAGTTTTTCCGGAAAACTGAAACATAATGCTATTATCACACTAAACTTACCATACTAAATACCCTTTTATCATTTTTGTTCCTGACTGAGTACTTGGACAATCTAAACATGACTGGCCTACAAGTACAAATATCTAAATTAGTGACTACAGATCTTTTTAACTTAACACCTTTATTTGATTCCCACAAAATTCGCAAGTAGCCTCTCAATTAAATATCTATTTCCCGATGCAAATCACACCTCAGTTTGGAAATCACAAATCAGTTTGGAAATCACAAATCCAAATAAAACACGAATTTTGCTTTATAAGCTTTGATTGAGTGTAGGGGGCGCTTCCGGCTTCCGCCGCTTTCGCGCTGGAATGCTTTATAAGCACCTAATTTATAGATTTATATGAAGTGTGCGTGTGTGTGATTTTGTATGTGATGTGTGTGTATGATACGTGGGTGTGTGTGTAGTTAGGAAATCCTAACCATCTTGCCTCTTCTTTAGGGAAAATGCTTATATTTAAAATTGATATTTGAGTTGACTTCTGTCGGTTGGGGAGGGGGTTGTCTAAGCAAAGTATAAACTAAGCCAAATGTAAGTATAAGCATTCAGCCTGAGGTAAGTTTAAGCTAAACATGAGCACAAAAATGACGTGAAGAGAAGCACGAGACTGTGAATTGCCGCTCGCGCTGCGCTGTCTGTGGACGAAACTGCCCGCTGATAATCTGGAATGAGCCAGGAGGGCTGGGGACGCTCGCCTCCGTCCCCTATGGCGGCATGAGTCGAATGGTCGAATCCCGCTCCTAACCAAGATGGAGACGGCATCCTGTTTCCACCTTTGTCCTTCTGGTCTCCTGATAAGCTCCCCTTGTCGTCTTGCTCGTCGCCTTGTGAACCAGGTGCCTTCTCCCACCCATAACCTGACATTACATCTTGCCCATGTTTCAGAGATGGGCGGGCGGGGGGTGCTGGTAGGTAGGTGGGAAGACATTTTGGTGAGACTGCTGCGTGTGTGTCAGTTAGTATGGAGGAATCCACGTTTGTCCAATATTCCTGGAACTCCCTGACTACTGTCGCCCTGGAAACCAAAGAGACCAGTGAGAAACATGTATTTATTTGATAGTCTACTTCATATTGCGTGCAGTGGAGACTTGCGCTTGTAACTTAGCAAATATCCCGTTTTTAGTTACACCAACATGAAGTAAGAAGTCTCCACAGGCACACAGTCGCAACAATCCACAGGGACACAAAGTCTAACATCAACAGGCACGTAAAGTCTAAAATCCACAGGCACGTAAAGTCAAACATCCACAGACACACACACAAAGTCAAACACCCACAGGCAAATAAAGTAAAAACCCACAGGCACACACAAAGTCAAACATCCACAGGCACACAAAGTCTAGATATCTCCATAGGGGCACAGAGTCAAAACAATCCACAGGCACACAAAGTCTAGATATCTCCATAGGGGCACACAGTCAAAATAATCCACAGGTACACAAAGCCAAGACATCTCCAAGAGTATCCAACGGCTTCTGTGTACACACAATGTTGATATTCTTGCGATACTGATGCTGTTTCTTCATGAAAACGTTTTGATGCATTATTTAACACTACTTGTGTTTGTAAAGTGACTCAAGAAAAACAATAAGGCTTAATAAGTTTTTTCCAATAACTATCAAGGAAGTAAATGCACAATGAAGGTTGATCTTCGCAATTTTTAATTACGTAGCAACAATTCTTCTAAAGGCAGTTACCATTTATTGTTCAATTAATTAAATAATTTCAATTATTATAAGTTTCGTATTCCATTTCCATAAAGACTAATTCGGCAAACTATTATTTTATATATTGTTGCATTTAAAAACATATTTCAAATTGGTATCTGAGATAATCTGATTTATTAATGTCGATTTATTTCAGCGCAAGGTGGGGGTATGTTGGGCTACTGGATCATCTTGCCCCTCTGTTTGTTGATCTATCTTGCTTCAGCCTCACCACTCTGAATAACAGCATTTACTGAACAAACGTATTGCGTAATCGTATTTTGAAGACAATAATATCAGCGAACAATATATTGCATAATCTATTTTGAAGACGATATAGTAGAAAACATAGACAGGTATTAAGCTTCTGTAACTAGATAGGTTCAGTTGTTAATATATTATTTTAAAATTCAGAATGAAGAAAACTTACCTTCACAGAATGAACTCGAAACAGCAAAATTTTCTTTTATCAGCCTTAGTCACCACCTAAGCAATGTTTTATAAGAGTGACGTCCCTTTACATTCACTCTTTTCTCATTTCGCTTTGCTGAATTTACTTGATGCAGGGAGAGGCCCATCTTACCCGAAAGCTTCATCTTACCCCACATTCCCCTATTCCTGTGTCTCTTAGGAAGTATTTACGGTATTGTATCTCTTAGAAAGTATTTACGGTTGTATCTCTTAGGAAAGTATGTATGGCATTGTATCTACTAGGAAAGTATTTATGGTATTGTATCTCTTAGAAAGTATTTACGGTTGTATCTCTTAGGAAAGTATGTATGGCATTGTATCTCTTAGGAAAGTATTTATGGTATTGCATCTCTTAGTAAAGTGTTTATAGCATCGTTATTTCTCTTACAAACGTTATTTTAAACACCATTATGTCTCGTAGGAAAGTTATTTTTAGCACCTTTGTGTCTCTTGTTACTCATTTTCAGCAACATATACATATAGGTTCTCACGGCTAAATATCAGTACCGATTGAAAAAAGTCTGATGTCATTTTACACCAGCTCTGAGACCTTAAAATGTGCATTATTTTTTTCCGTTTGTCTGATGTCCTTGTATACCAGCACTGGGGCCTTAAAGCGAGCATCACTTTTTGGTCTGTAATAATTCAAGGCATCTGCGAAATCATCGAACTTTGGAAGTGAACCTATGAATCAATAATTCAATAGAACAAATAATCACCTCATAACCACGTGACCGGAAGTCACAACAGGAGCTGTCCAATGAAAGGTTTTCATTCTTTTCATTTTGGCAGAATTGTGAGTTACTGCGGACTGGAAAAAAATGTGAAAATTAGGTTTATTTTTGTTTCAAAAGCAAGCCTTTAGCATAATTACAAATGAGTCTTACTATCACGAATATATTTATGGACATTTAATTTCACAATAATATTTTAAAATACGTACAACAAACTATTTATTTTGCTATTAAATATAACGGTTGGGGGGGGGGGTAATGACCATCGTAATCATTGGTGGCGTCTTATTTATCATCGCACTGATATTATTATGCTCACATGTACAATCCCAAAGCAGTGTTTTGTTTCCAGTTCACTATCTGGTACAGTGAACATTCCTAACAATCGCGTTTCGTTGACGCCACATCCGGTCACTCGAGCCTGGAGAAGAAGACCTCGAAAATAGTTCTCCCCCGAAGAGTGCACCGTTACTTGAAAGAGAAATGGACAGAGGAAATGAAAAAGATTCAATATGCAAAACAAATTAAGTGGCAAAGGTTAGCGCACTCTAACTACATGTATATTTAAATTCAAAAGAACATTATCTCTGTCACAAACAAGCATACTGTATTCAGAATGTAAATGTCGTTTAAAGACAATAGAAATATAAACTAAAAATTTCCATACGGTAGATCTATATAATCCATACGGAGACACTAAATAATAAATTAAAATTAAAAATGATTTTATGTATATAGAAAACAAACTAAAATTGTACAATACGTATAGGCATATAGAAAATACATTTCAATTAATTATCTAATGCAGATGGGCTATTGAAAATAAATACAAATTATCTAATAGACCTATAGAAAACATATTAAAATTATCGAATACAGATAGCCTATAGAAAACAGACTAAAATGATCTCATGCAGATTGGCCTATAGAATATTTAATTTATCTTTTGCAGATAAGCATATAGAAAACAAATAAAAAATATCTAATGCAGGTAGGCCTAAAGAAAATAAATTTAAATGATTGAAGTCTACATACAAAATTGTTCAGTACACACCCACCCACCCACAAACCACATACAAACCACAAACCACATACACACAGAGCTAATAATAATTATAATAAACTTAAACTGTTCAAAACAAGAAATTCATAATAATTAGGACCTGATTCACGTAAATAAACTACAAACAGACAGATTTATCAATTACAGAAATACAATGCATACATATATATAATAAAGGATTATAGAAATGTATAATAACGGATTATTCAATAAAGAGATACTTTAAAAACTAGAATTATCTATTTCATATATAATAAAAAAAAAAACAATTGTCTTTAGATATATAATGAAATAAAACTGTTAATTGCTAACAAGAAAGTTGATCCACACTTAATAAGCTAGAAAGATCATGTTAGAGATTTATCGTATGTATATAATAAAGTATATTTTTTTTAAAAACTGAGATTATAAAATAAAAACCCTAAATATTTTATACATATATATAAAGTGTAATTTATAACACTGATTTATAGCTATAGTTTGTAGTGCACACCTTGTAGGGTCTCCCCGGGCTTGTAGCTTTCTTTCGTGACCATGACACGATATGGGGGTTCTGTCGTCATCGGCGACACGCCATGACCCGTGGGTGACATTGATAAGCAGGACATATCGGGAGCACCTCCTGGATACCCGTAACTGTGCCGCGCACAGAGCAACATTGGCAGAAAGATTGCGGCGTAGGTTTCCATTTATGTCTGGAAATACAGAAAAGTGGACACAATTTGTATGTGTGTGTATGTGTGAAGTCTCCAAAATGAAACTAGCATTTCGATGACTTTATAAAAAAAAGTGCTTAAATACCTGTACATTTAATTAGTGTCGTTTATGTTTGTTCAATCGCTGACTATTTTTGGATTACAGAAAGCAGTAAAGTTAGCTGTCAGTTTATGCAGGACGTAGATTTGCACGTTTCCGTGACACTGTGACATTACCGAAGTCTCGTGACCGTGTAATAAATAATTGGTTGACAACACTGAAGATGCGTCCTTTAGCACTCTTATATTCCTATCTATGTTTCAACAAAAATAAGACATGCAGTCCTCTATCAATCCCATGACAACAGGAAATATATAAACTTTTTTTATAGTCAAACAATGGCGTCCTTCGACCATTAAGTCTATTTAACAGCAAAGTCTACAATCTGGTTTCAGAGAAATTTTGCAACAAGTGAAACTGGCTGGAGAGTTTGTTTTGAGGTGACAGACATTGATGACACAAATCTAAACAGTTTATGAAACATGAACACATTAAGTAATTGATTAAATGACTAATAGTTTTATAAACATGAACATATTAAGTAATTGATGGCGTCATTAATAAACAGTTTATGAACACGAACACATTAAGTAATTGATGATATCATTAATAAACAGTTTATGAATTTGAGAACATTAACTAATTGATGACGTCATTAATAAACATTTTATGAACACGAACACATTAAGTAATTGATGACATCTCTAATAAACAGTTTATGAACATAAGAACACTAAATAATTGACGACGCCATTAATAAACAGTTTATGAACACGAACGAGTTAAGTAATTGATGACATCACTAATAAACAGTTTGTTAACAAGAACGCATTAATTAATTGATGACATCTCTAATAAACAGTTTATGAACATAAAAAACATTAAGTAATTGATGACACTTTTATTAAACATTTAATGAACACGAACACATTAAGTAATTGACGTCATCATTAATAAACAGTTTACAAACTTGAGAACAATTGATGACGCATTAATAAACATTTTATGAACAAGACAACATTAAGTAATTGATTACATCACTAATAAACAGTTTATGAATACGAACGCATTAAGTAATTGATGACATTATTAATAAACAGTTTATGAATACGAACGCATTAAGTAATTGATGACATTATTAATAAACAGTTTAAGAACATAAACCTCATACTCACGCTTTAGTCAGCTAGTGTTGTTTGAATTGCATGTTTTTGTCGTTTTGTTCTGGGATTCTAAAAGCATTGGTGTACTTTGGACGAAAGTTATCTTTTGACAATTAAAGCTATTTGATTGGTCATATTGTTATAAATTATTAACTAAATGTGAGTGTGTATTGTCATCTACATTGTTTTTCGTAAGTTTTTTTTCCGTGTTTGTTCTTAAGTTAAGATCTTATTTTTGCTCTTTTGTTTATTTTATTCTTTGACTTGCAATATTGTTAATTGCAATAATCAATTTAATTTATTAGACCTAAAGACAGAGATAAAATTAAGCGCATTGACAATAAAATTATGTAAAATTGAAGAACAAAACACCAATTAAACTAGTAAACAAATTAATCTTCAAACATACCAGGATAATACTTTTCCGTAATCAGTAATCCAATGTCCATTCGATTGTTAACTGGCCAGAGGGAGTTGGGGTGTGTGTGTGGCGGAATCACTTAACAGTAGGCTATTTCTCGTCTTCCATGAAGAGCATCCTACTCAAATGGCAAATCTCCTTAAGTATTTCCGCACAAATAACACCAAACTCTAGTTTTCACGCAAATCAAGAGCCTATACTCTTTTTCAAGCAAATCGCCTTAAGTATTTCCGCACAAATAACACCAAACTCGAGCCTATATTCTTTTCAGGCAAATTGCCTTAAGTGTTTTCGCATAAATAACCAAACTCTCTATTGTCTTCACGCAAATTAAGAGACCTACACTGTTTTCGTGCAAATCAAGAGGCCTATATTCTTTTTGCGGAAATCAATAGGTATATACTGATTTTACTGTCTATATTTTATTCACACAAATAATATAGATCTATACTATCTTTTTAAATAATGCAAATAACATAGGCCTATACTGTTTTCAGAAAGAAAACATAAGTTGTCTATATTGAATTCACACAGACAAACAGGGGCCTATATTTCTTTCCGCCCCAAAGAGATTACATAGGCCACACATAGTTTTGATGCAATTAATTTAGGCCTGTGTTACTGTCACACATATTGCATAAACTTGCTATTGTTGCACTGATAACTTTGGGCCTTAAATGGATCCCTGCTGTCACTCATTGATGGCGCTAACATTTGACCATCACTGACGGCTGGTTTTAGATATAAACTACAACCGCCTCCGCTTAAAGTCACAAATGTGTCGCGTCAGTTTTTTGGACGATTGTGGAATTCTTGTTGCAAGCAGCTTGGGGGTGGGGGAGAGGAAGTTAAAATAAAATGACCCAATTTATTCTTGCTAAAGAAAACACAGCTGTCTCAATAGTCACCCACCCACCCACTAGCTTCCTCGACCCTCCAAAGTACGCAGGGCAAGTCCTCTCTGCCGGCGCTGTTGTTTTCTGAGGAAGTTACGGTTAACGGCATTCGATGAAGTTCTTAAACACTGGACATCCGTTCAAACAAAAGCACGAGTCATGGCAGGAGAGAGAGAGAGAGAGAGAGAGAGAGAGAGAGAGAGAGAGAGAGAGAGAGAGAGAGAGAGAGAGAGAGAGAGAGTGTTCCACGAAGTGCTGTAGCCTGAAAAACATACATATGTGAAAGATAGTGACAATAAGAAAAACGATGTTGTTGGTAGTGATGCCTATGCGAATGATATCAATAACAATGATAAAGGACAGCAACGACAGTGAAAATCATTATGTATTTGTAAAGAATAGCAGCAATAATGAGGATGCATCAGTAAAAGATGGCAGCAATTTGGGAAGAATAGCAACAAACAAAGCAATGGTAGTGATGTTGTATTTGTGAAGAATAGCAACAAACAAAGCAATGGTAGTGATGATGTATTTGTGAAGAATAGCAACAAACAAAGCAATGGTAGTGATGATGTATTTGTGAAGAGCAATGGTAGTGATGATGTATTTGTGTAGAATAGCAACACGAACAACAAAGATGCTGAATAAACGTGGTTGTGACTAAACAGAAAATGTAATCTCTTAAGCGCTCTAAAGTATTCAGCACAACAAGCTGTGAATACATCCTAAACAACAAGTGAGAAATTAATATGGAACAAATGAATATGTTATGCTGAATAGAAATTAAAAAAAAATTATAGTTTAAAACTTGGATTACAAACATACATTATAAAAGCCAAAATTAAGTTCATGCACAAAGAAGTAACAGAACTATCTTTGCTGTTTGCAAAGATGTGTATTCAAAGTGGTGATCTTGAAAGAATGTAGTTTTCGTCTCTTTGTCTGTCTGTCGTCCGGTGTCAACTCATTCCAGAAAGTTGGACCCGGAGATGTAAAAGGGTGTTGTCCATAGGACTTAGTCTGACCTTGGAAATATTGAAAACGAGTGTACGAAGATAAATTCACGTTTCTACCTACAATAACTGGCGAATTATAATATGTGCGCGTGTGATAGACTTGCTTTTGTTTGACTGTGCAAGTTTAAGTTTTTACAGTTCAGCAGCATTAAGAGTTTCAAGTCCTGCCAGAAAAAAATGAGACATGTACAATAGCAAATGGTTGTGAATTTTTTTCAAAATATTTTGAATTGTCAGTACACAAAGTATGGGTGAATTTTTGTCTGTGCCAACTCTTTCCGATTTGTAAGGGGTTGCTTTTATCATATGCAGGCCCACAGACAAGATCTACAATACTCTTCCTTTCTTTGAATGCCCCTCCCCCCCCTCCGAATCTGTTTACAATTATGCTTTATAAACTATAATTTTAGGATGGTCAATACTGCCCAAAGAAAATATAAACACTATTCTCCGATGCCGCTATAGGTTGCAGCCAATTCTCCAGACAAATATTTACATGTATTTAAAAATTGTTGCAAACGATAGAAAGGTAGTTTATTTGTTTACATGTGTGTGTGAGTGTTGTGGTATAGGTAACTGGCTAATACAACTGCCCTGATTTATATTACAAATATAAGTACTGTTCCACATCACAAAGCACCATATGCTATAACAATTTAATATGATGCAACTTTAACCAATTGTATCAATAAACAGAAAAAGAAAGTAAAATGCTAAAGCAGTAATTGAATTTTAAAGAATTTTATTCAGAATTATAAGTTATTTTCTTTTATAAATATACACGTTTAAAATGCAAGATGCACAATCAATAAGCTAGTTAAGTGATCAGGCTTTACATTTATTCATTATTTTAAAAATATTTCTGTTTATTTTGCAATATGAATGCTAGTTCAGTGTGTGAAAGTGTACAATGGCATACATCTTACTAATACAAATGGTTTTAAATAGCATAAACTGAGACCAAATCATAACTGACAATAACTTAAAGTGAACTTTTACAGTTACGTATCACAGCGGGCATGCTTTCCTCACCAAACTATTATCGTAAACACAAGTGAGGTTATACACACAACTCTGAAAGCAGAATGAAATTTACTTGGCAACAAGTACACAATACACACATCAAACATTACCATTTGCAACAAAAGAAAAGATTAAACACCCACCTGCACACCGCAAAATATGAAATATTTAATCATGATAAGAAAAAAATAAATATTATACAAAGGTAAAAATAAATACTATCTGTGACAATGGCTGGGATAATACTTTACCCATGAAAAGTTGTAAACTTTACCCCTGCAAAAAATACAATGTAAAAATACTGTGTGATGAACTAATTAAAGATGACAATAAAAGACCAAGAGGATAGGAATATGTTTATACAACAAAACTAACTAAATAAGAAATTAAGTTTTCCAAACTTTATCTTCGATAAAGTATAAGTCAACCTACTTGAAGAAGTGTTATTTTGGTGTTAGAAGCTGATGACTGAAATCACAAATCAAATATATCAATGAAAGAGCTCTTTGAGTAAAACAAATTTTGGAATGCTTTTCTTTTGTAAATATAAAACAGTAAGTTGCAAAATTACCCTCCTCACTCCAACTCATGATAGTATATTCATTAATGATTTATTGTTCATTTTCTTTCAACTTACACTTTGTTCAAAGTTAGTGTAAACTACTGTAACTACTTTGCATACTCTTGAGAATATAAGTGTTGAGTGTAATTTCAGACCATAGAGAAGATTGTTTTATCAAATACATTCTCTTTCTTTCTTAGTTTCAGGTTTCAGTGCTGTAGACAGATTCAGCCTCCTTCTGAATTTGTGACATCAGACTGACAAAAATTAATGTTCTTCCAAGCATATTATTTATGTGGTCAACTGTGCCAGCAAATGGCAATTATTTTCTGGTTAGGTATTCAATTAAGGTTTAGTATTCTGTTTCTATCATCAAACTATTAATTTAATCTGTGTTATAGTGTAAAAAACAGGCAAATCCTTTCACATAAAACCTGTCCATGAACTTACATTATCACTTGTGCACATTTCAGGTATGGTTGGGATTGAAGTAATCATCAAGACAATGAAAGGTCAAAACATAATTCCATTTCATCATAATAAAAAATATTTACTAAACACAGATTATAAAATTTCTTATATATGAAGAAATCACCTAACAATATGATTCAAAGTGTTTCCTTGGTTAACCTAGATTCCCATTCAGTTTATACTGGTATTAAATTTAACAGAAAAAAATGTAGACTAACAATTAGGTCATAACATTATGCAAAAAATTAATAAAAAATAATTTTAATACCATTACTTTAAAACTAAGTGAGTGTCAAATTTATGAGACAATATAATGGTGATTTATTTATTTAAACTATATAGTTAAAGATAATAACTTGTAAAAGATAAACAAATCTGATTGGATATTGCTCACAATAAATTATTCTTTCATAAATATATATAAATGGGCATAAAAAATGATTTGTGAAGAATGTTATCATTTTTGAGCTAACATACTTTCAGAAAGGAATAATTTATCTGACAAAAGACAGGTATACATTTAACAATGGTAAGTAAACACAATTGCTAGCATTTACACAAACATAAATTTTCTCTTAATACTTAATTGATCAATCAACAAAGCAGTCATAATTATCAGTTAAAACAATCAATCATAGCATTTCAACACTCAGATTATTTTACAGTGACAACAGGATCGAATGATGCCATACCCAGCTGATGATGATACATTACAAGAGTTCTAAAAAAGAACACAACAATGGCTTGCAAAGATAATGACAATTATTTTATATAATTTAAAAAAATTGGGACTAGGAATATTATATAACAGTTGTTACTTGTTAAAATACAAGGATTATAGTTAATGACAGTTGGTATAGTGTATGCAAGCAGTAGTGACTGGCAACAATAACAATACTGTACAAAAATATGTTTACCTGAGAAGCCACACACTTATAAGGCTATTAGAAATATATCTACCTAATGAGATGTCACACAGAAAGCTATAGGAAATAGGTCTAACTGAGATGGCACACTCCTGCAAGGCTACTGGCAAAATGTAAACCTAATGAGAAGTCACACTATTATAACAGTGTATGCATAATTAAATAAGAAAATGAAAACAGTTTTGGTGGTCTTAAAGAATTCCAGTAGTGTAGAGTTCTGAAGCTTTGTAAACTATACTGATGTTAAATAATCACAGTTTTCAGTTCAGTCCACATAAGGGGAAAGATGACAGCACAAGCAGACTGGAAGACCATAAAAGACCGATACGCCATGCGATGCACAGCCCACACAGGTTCATTCCTTATCACAGAATACACAGCATACATTGCTACTGCAAAGAAGTGTCCAATCAGAACATGAGGCTTGGGTGAGAGTCTGTAACATCAGAAAGAAAATTCTTTAGGAATAAATAATAAATACTGAAATGGATTTATTAGAAATTTTACTATGATCCACTAAATATAGTGAAATCCACTTAATTCAAACAAAGAATTTTAAAATTTCAAATTTATTCAAACTAAAAGAGCTCTTCTGCTTTATTACAAGAATAATAAATGTTTCAATTAAGTATTTTTTGGGGGACAAAAATAGTTTAAAAATTAAGCAGATATTACAGTAATGTTTACATTAAGTCTAAAACAAATAAACAATATTTATGAGATAAACATACATTATCAGGTAAAATTGAAAATGTATAAATGAGAGGTACTTTAAAGACATAAGTGGATAAATATGAATAATATGACACTTGTCAAAGCAGATATTAACTCCACTACTGTTTTATGAAGATATATAGTGGCCACAAGAATGATTCTACAAGTAGCTGACCAGTTCTTATCATGAAGGCTGAAAATAATGAATTACTGACATTTTCACAAATTTCAAAGTCTGACTTAAATAAGCACACTAGCATTTGTGAGCCCAGCAATTTGCAAAGGCAGTCATAAAATTTGAATGTTCCAAAGCTGTCCATCCTTAGGTTAAAATGTTAGCAATTCATAATGTCCCACTATGCTATAATTGTGAGAATATAAATCAACCTGTTACAAACAATTAATAGTGTTGCAAATTTGTGCCATGATGTCACATATTATGCTGCCACCATTCCCACTTTCCAGATATTTTCAGTCTTGCCTGCTTTCTCTTCAGATCATGTCACTCTGCTTTGAGTCAGCTTTCTGGGCCAAAGAACTCTAATGAATTTAGTGTTATGCATAAGGCAATATAAGTGTGGGCAGTGTAATCAGACCAAAATACTTATTTACAAATTTCTACTTCTGCAAGAGCATTAAGAATATGTCTTTTGTGAATGCAGAGGCATTACCTTATTTTTAAAATCTTTCTTTATCTTTAAGTTTACTTTAAAGTGAAATCTCATTAACATAACATTTGTGAAAAATGATACTGACACAGAGAGAAGTCCTACAGGACCACTGACACACTGTCCCCCGAGCTTGAAATAATCAAAGCAGGCTTTCTTTAGCTGACATAGATGTTCTGAAAACAAACACAACAGGCTAATAATAGTGCAGCTAGTGAAAGAGAAGGAAATTACCTCAACAATGGACATAATTATTTTTAATTGAGCTTATTTTAATGTCCTAAAGTGTACTACAAAGCTTACCATAATGTACATATCAAATTTACCACAATGTACTCAAATGTACTAAAAAGCTTACCATAATGTATATATAAAATTTACCACAATGTACTAAAATGTACTATAAAGCTTACCATAATGTACATATCAAATTTACCACAATGTACTATAAAGCTTACCCTAATGAATATATCAAATTTATCATAATGTCATAAAATGTACTATAAAGCTTACCCTAATGAACATATCAAATTTATCATGTCATAAAATGTACTATAAAGCTTACCCTGATGTACACATCAAATTTACATTATATACATATCAAGTCCAAGTTATTTCTACTGTACGAGCATATGTATCAAATTTAGCCTAATGATTACATCAGGTTTAGTTGCTCTGCCGGACATATCAAGTTTATCTTTAAAGTACTAATCAAGCTTATCCTATTGCTCATATTAAACTTACTCTAATAGATACCAAGATTATTCTATTGTATCAAGTTCTACTGCTTATATTAAATTTACCTTAATGGACATCTAGATTATCTTACTGTATCAAGGTCTGTTTAACATACTATATTTGATAAGCTCAATCTAAAATACACACATCACTTACTTTAACATACATACTGAGCATACCTTAAATGATGTTACAAGCTTATACTATTGTATCCCCCCATCTTACATTAAAGACACAATGCTTACAATTATACAACTTCTATTTAAGATAATATTCACATAAATTTCTTGTCAAACAATAAAATTTAAAAGGAAATTGTCCTTTTACTAGCATTAATATGCAAATTATATGATAAAAATTTCAAATCAGATTCTCCAAATACATGTATCTCATTTCTCAAATGGATAAAGTGATACAAGAGTTATTTACCTTAGATTATCATGTCTTTTATTTCAGTCATATAAGTTATTCTGGATTACTATTTTAATCTTTTTTTCCCCTCTAGACTAGCTATAGAACTAGAACCTTACTAGTATACTACAGTTCAGAAGAAAATACAAATATGTAAGAATAATACTTTATCGCTGCTGAAAATAATATTTGATGACACTAGGAAATCACAGCTTGGATAACATCCAGACTTCAATAAGTCTCTTAAATATATGTAGAGAGAGACTGACAATAGATTTAATCAATGTGTATGAAAATAAATATGCTGGGTCTATTTATATTAACCGCAATAATTAATGCTCAGAAAAGAAGAGATGTGTCACCCTATCACAATCAGATCATCTGGACACAACAACACTGGGCAACAAGTTTAAAACTTTGCACAAGAACATACTGGCATAATACTAATAAAATTAAAAAGTAGGTGGGCATTAATTATCATAAGTAAATACTCTCTTAAAAACTCTCCATAGAAAGGTATGCAATTAATTCTGGAACTAAGATATTAAAAAATTGGTTAAAAACTAAGGTATAGCAAAAATAATCAAGGAGAAGTTGCGTAAATAAAACCAAGAATTTACTGAAACTATGCTGAAATTTATGTAAATTGCAACATCATACATAATATTTGTATTTTAGTGAGATGAAGAGAAAGTGACAGTGATAATTTCTGCGGAAGGTTGGCAGAACAGTGAATTCTCTTTCATCAAGATTTGTTAAAGGGGGATAACATCATTTTTACTAAAATTTAATAATAATAAAGATTTCATAAAGAACTTAATCATATAAAATCCTTAAGTGCTTTATAGTAATTACACATAAAATACAAAAGGTCTTAATATAAGCATTAAAAAAATAAAACAACAAAATGAATTCACCAGCAAAAAAGACACGTAACAAAAAACTGTTTTCACAATAGAAAAGAATAAGTAAAATGCATTTAGAAATGTACTCTATAACAATGACACAAAAGAACTATTCCTGCTGTTAAAAAGATGTGCTTTGATAGATCTCAGAAGATACAGTCTTTTATTTTTGCTACCGACAGTACTCTAGCCTCCCTCCGACAAGTATATTCTTATATTAATGCGCATAACCACTTGACTGAGGCACCAACTTGTCAGAAAGTGCACAGCATTAAAGATACCTAAGTTAGACATGTGATAAGTTAAACATAATATCAAAATGATATAGAAACATTTTCAGAAATTGAATTTTCTATATATTATCATCAAAATGCATTAACTGTATAACTTTCTATAAGCTTTTATACTTAGATAACATAAAGATAATACTTCTATTCATGGGGACAATTTAAAATATGTTAGTTTATATCTCATTAAACATTAATTATTTTTTAAACAATCAATTATTCATGTGGTCAATGTTGCTTTTTGAAATGAAGACATGATGAAAAAGTATTACCTACTGAGGGGAGATAAGAAAATAATTTGACTGCCATATGGAAAGCATATTAAAATGAAATATCAAAAGGAATAAAATATAAATGAAGATATTCAAAAATGTTATATTTGCATTTTGTGCACTGTTGATTTTTGTCTTTAAAAGTATACTACAATCTCAAAATTGATGTGTTAGTTGATTAACATACCATTGTTTGCAGCAAAAAGTTCATACAATGCCTGTGCCAACACATTAACAACAAAGGAATGGTTGCTTTTGCGTCGGAAATGGAACATCCTGAGTGCATGAAGAACTGAATTATAGTCTGTAAGATCTGAAATGTTCCGCAACAATTCGCACCAAATGGCAACATCATTCAGGGCCACACTCATACCACCTCCTGTTAGAGGGTGTCGCATGTTGAAGGCATCCCCTAGGACAATGACACCTGGCCGCTCAACAGGACTAGGTGGTAGAAAACTGTTAGGCATGCTGCGTATTCGTCCATTGATTACACTATCCATGAATGGCTCCTGCAAATGTTCTGTAAAAAATGATATTATCTGGATCATTATTATTATAAACATTCCAGTAAATGCTCTGGATTTTTGTTATCACAAACATTTTACTCTAGTGATGTTACCCAGATTATTATCAACACAAACACTTTCACAATTGTGGCAAATTTCCATTGAATTATTACTACTGTTTACATTAATGATAATGTTACCTGGATTAGTATAATTAAATAATTAAAATTTTAAAAATCTAATTCAGTTTATCATTATTGTAGTCTTCTAATGGTTCCCCCCATACTACTTAAAAAAAAAAGAAAAGAAAACCATCCAGATGATGGCTGGATAAATTACAAAACAATAAAGCAACATTAATAATAATAAAGTATGAACTTATAAATGCTTCATATTATCAAATTTCTAAGCTGTGAACATTTAAGGTGATGAACTCAACAATCTTGAGCTGGGCGAAGATGTGTCAATAAAACAAATTCTGCCGACAAGGCTATCTTAAATCTACAACTTTATTGCAGTGATTTTAGTACATACACCTGATCAATCAGGTAACCAACACCTGGTAAATTAATAACTGTCACTATTCATCAGTTTCAGAGCCTGTAAATGTAAAATGTAACAAGTTGAGTTTTTTGGTTGTTGGCATCCCAACATTTAAAACAGAAGCAGTAAATATACACAGAATTAATATGTGGGGTAAAAGAAAATGAGACAACAATTTTCTGGCTTTGAAAAACTTACTGGGCATCTGTGGAAACACATGCTCAAGGAGATATTCTTTGAGGTCTTTGGGTATGCTCCCACGAATGTCAACAAGCACTCTAGTATCATGAGATGAAATCTGGTACACAAGTACTGGACTTGGAGAGGCAAGAATTAGCTCAGCATGATTATCCTTCACCTGTGGACAGTCGTGCATGAGCATGCCCACAAAATGGGATGTAACTCTCACAGTCTCTTTCACTAGCTCCTTGCGGAATTTAGAAAAACAGCCATCTACCACAATTGTTAATGGTGCATATACCTCCTGCAAATCAAAAGTTATTTGAAATATTTCTTTTTTCTGCCAAAAGATTACATTGCACAGAAGCACACAATATAATGAATTCTAAACTTACTGTACAGATGTTCAAAGCTAAATCTAATGCAGTGAGCTAACTTTACTCTCAACATAATCACCTACATAAATATCAATTATTTATATTTCAAGTGTCACAAATGCTCATTTACTATGAAATATTTATCACATTCAAACATCATACTACCAAAAATTTAAATGAAAATATTTCTGAATTAAAATGTACATGCACTTAGCTGATTACCTTTAAATTTTCTGTGTCCTTTTCTCGGTACTCCACACCTACTACAACTCCACCATCTTCAATCAGCCGCACTGCAGTGCCCTCTATATACTGAACACTAATAAAAGCAACAAGAAAAAAACTCATTCGTTGTGATAACAAGTGTAATATTAACAAGTACTATTTATACACAAAAGATGTTTTACTTATTTATTTTATTTTCCCTATTTAAAAATTTTGTAAATGATTAACAATTTGCTGATTTGGTTAGTGAGTAAAGAAACTGTTGTTTATTTCTACTAGTGTTTAATTTATAAGCAATGCATTCTAGAGCCCCTTTTCTGTCTAAGTCAACTCACAGCTCTGCCTCCACCCCCTCCACCACCCAACATATGTGTAAATGTCAATCAAGGAAGCATGACGCTGCATTAGGACAGGAAATGTATACAAATTCTGTTTATTAGCTAAAACATTTTTGTATAAAAGTAATATATTTTAGAGGAGAAAAAGAAAGGAGTGCATAATCACACTTACTTTTTTTCTTCCAAGGCTGTTTTTCTTAAAGCCATTATGAATTTTCCATGGTGAAAAGCTCGACCAGACTTGGTGATGTTTTCCTCTTCAGGGAAAGGAATGTGGACAGCTGTTTTTGCATTCAAGTTGTGAATTACATAACCTTTTACAGTATGTGCATCCAATCCCTCTACACAGTCTGTGGAAATTAGAAAGATTCCAAATTGGGAAAAAAGATTCTTTTTTTTTTTTAAAGCTGGCAAAGGTAGAAATTAATGAAATTCATAGCCTTTAACACAGGGGTCTCAAACATGCGGCCCGCGTGACGATATTTTGTGGCCCCCACTTGATATCAAAGTTTAGTGATAGTGCGGCCCGCACGTTTTTCTCACGCAGCTTGGGAGTTTTATAGTTTTTGTCACTTGTGGGCTACCATACCTCAGGATCGTGACAGTAACGGTGTGTTGCCAAACTCGGCGACTTTCTTTCCCAAGCCTGTTACATATTGCTACTGTTTAGCAAAGTTCAAAAGCATCCAGATCTAGCAAGCTAATTCTATATAGATTATAGACCCTACAGGTCTACCCACAGATGAGTTGTTTGGAAAAAACAGCATTTTCATGTCGAAAAAGCAGGTGAAGTGTTTAGCAAAGAAGAAAAATAGTAGACTGAAAGAACAGAAAAGGAAGAACAGAAAAATAACCAAGGTAAGTTGGCTTAGCAAGGGACAGTTCTTGAAGAGGTTTTATGAGTTGAGAGCTGAAGTGAAAACCTTCATGGAGAAGGATGGGATGGCTGTTCCTGTACTAAGTGATCCCAAATGGCTCATGGACTTAGCTTTTCTTGTTGACATCATAGAAGAGCTGAATGTACTGAACAAGAAATTACAAGGCCAGGGGCAGCTTGTCAGCGCAGCATTTGACAATGTCAGAGCATTTTCCACAAAACTTGTGTTATGGAAAGCCCAGCTTTTTCAGACAAACCTCTGCCATTTCCCAGCTTGTAAGGCACTCATGGATTGTGCCACACCATTCAGTGGTGAGAAGTATGTTGATGCCATTGTAAAGCTGCATGAAGAATTTGATCACAGGTTTGCAGAATTCAAGAAACACAGAACCACCTTTCAAATATTTGCTGACCCCTTCTCCTTCGATGTGGAAGATTCCCCTTCTGTGCTTCAAATGGAGCTAATTGACATACATTGTAATTCTGAACTCAAAGCCAAGTTCAGGGAGGTGAGTGGAAAAGCAGAAAAGCTTGGGCAGTTTTTAAGAGAATTGCCCCTTACCTTCCCTGAGCTTTCCAGGATGTTCAAGCGGACCAAGTGCCTTTTGGGGGGGCACCTATCTCTGTGTAAAGCTCCTCTCCACCATGAACTTTAATAAGTCAAAATTCAGGTCCAAACTTACTGAGGGTCTCAGTGGCTTCCTCCCTGAAGCCAAATGTGTCTGAGCTATGTAAGAGGAAGCGTTGCCAGGTCTCTGGCAGCAGGGAATAATGATGCGGCCCAGCTTCACCCAGACTCTACTTCCAGCGGCCCCCAGGTAAAATGAGTTTGAGACCCCTGCTTTAACATATATTTTTTTCAGTATTCAACAGTTTTGTAACAGCACAGACTATATGAAAATGTTACATTAAATGGCAATAAGTGTGCACAAGCATACACTGAAATTTAACAATGAATGTTTTTTCACCACAAGCCAAATGTTTGATCTATCTTAATATTTGTCTAATTTGACCTGATTATTTAGAAATATATCATTAAAAACTTAAACAAGTTCTGGAATTTTCATTGACTGTTTAATAACATTCAGACTGTAATTTTTAATGACTTATCTAAATTCTAAGCAAAGGGTATTGTTCAGTCTGAAATAATTACTGTACTTCATTATAATCACTGTTTAGTATAGTCTATTTCTTAATCCCAAGTGTAAAGTATAATCTGTTCCTTACTTCTAAGAGTAAAGTATAATCTGTTCCTTACTTCTAAGAGTAAAGAATCTTTATTCCTTACTCCTAAGAGTAAAGTATAATCTATTCCATCTCTTACTCATAAGTGTAAAGTATAATCCATTCCATCTCTTCCTCTTAAGTGTAAAGTATAATCTGTTCCTTACTCCTAAAAGTAAAACTATAATCTATTTATCTCTTACTTCTAAGTGTAAAGTATAATCTATTCCATCTCTTACTCCTAAGTGTAAAGCATAATCTATTCTGTTCCTTACTGCCAAGTCCTAATTTTTGCAGTGCCTCTAGACCACCAGGCTGTAACAGCTCTCCAACAATTCTATCTGGTTCTCTGAGATCTCTTTCGATAACTGTCACCCTTCGACCATCTCGTGAAAGCACTGTTGCTAAGGCTGATCCTGCAACACCCGATCCGATGATAATAATTTCTGGCTGATTTGTACTAAACTGTTTGCGTGGCATGGATGTTAAATGTCCCTGAAAACAAAGTAAATAAGAATATGGCTGAATACAAAAGTGATCTGAAAGTGATCTGAATACAAAGTGAATAATACATTTGTTAAGAGATCTGAATACAAAACGAATAATATATTTGTTAAGTGATCTGAATACAGAGTGAATAATATATCTGTTAACTATTCTGAATACAGAGTGAATAATACATTTGTTAAGTGACCTGAATACAAAGTGAATAATATAGTTAAGTGACCTAAATACAAAGTGAATAATATAGTTGTTAAGTGATCTAAATACAAAGTGAATAATAATATGTTTGTTAAGGGCCCTGAAAACAAAAGTGAATAAAAAAACACATGGTTGTTAAGGGAGATCCCAAAGTAAATAAGAAAACAACTGTTAAGGGGTCTGTATGCAGAGTACATAAGAAAAAGGTAACAAGTTGCTCTGAAAAATAAAATAAAAAATAGCTTAAGTTTTTTAAAACAAACTTTTAATAAATATTTGTTGAATACTGATATAAAATGCCCTAACAATGAATAAAGAAAATGCAACACCAGCAGTTGGATCACAGCTTTCAAATCTATCTCACTAAAGGAATCTTTTGTTTTAAAACAAAAGCATTATTTATACCACCATTATAAATTAAATAAGTATAACAATAAGTTAAAATTAACTTCTCATCTCTACATACAATAAAAGTTTTATAGTTGTGGGTTTGTGTGCACTTAAAAAGTACTGGACAGATTTTGATTAAATATTTTTTTGTTGTATACCTTAGTGCCCTATAATCAAGATAGGCTATATAATAGCATTCTATCAGGGGACTCACTAAGTAGCCCTAAAACTACAAAAATTTCCACTAAAAGTGCATGCACACAGTTCTCTCCCCAGCAGCCCTAAAACTATGAAAATTTCCCATTTAAGGTAAAGCATATTATATGCACACTGGCTGTCGTTTAAACACTTGCTGTGACTATGCATAATGGATGACTTGTGTTTTCAAATTGCATTTCTCATTCTGGGTATTACATTTCAGGCTGCATATTTTGGTGGTTTGCATTATGATGTGTAGTTAGCTCTTATTTTTTAATGTCTCCCCAAATTAGAACAAACCTTAATTCAGTCTCAGTGAATGCAAAAATAAATACAAAGAAGCTATAGACTGACCTTTGTAAATTAACAAAAAATTATTGTTAACAGTCTCTAGTCTATGGCCAAAGCTAGTCAGTAATATAAATATGTGACATAGCTTTGAATGCTAACCCCCACCACCCCTGCAAAAATTCTAAAATGCCCTCCCCTCCATTTTCTACGTGTACCACCACTCATATGCACACTCTTTCCCCACTCTGTAGATAATCAGCTTGTCTAGGCCAGTGTCAAATCTTGCTGTGTACCCTGCAAAAAACTTGAGCACATTATATTTTTCAAATTTCAAGTACATCTTTTCTTTTTATGTTGAAGGAGCAAATACTGAGCCCCTTTGGAACCATGTAACCTTGTCCACATGCTGGTCTAGCTCATATTAGGCAGTTAGTCAGATCTAAGATAGATTATCTGCCAGCAAATGTGTAATGGAGTGCCATTAAATAATTAACTAACTCACACAAAATTATTATCAACATTTTGTCTTCCCCATTCCTTTCTGTTGCTTTTCTTTTCCATTCATCTTTACCTAAGACTTTTCTTTTGACTTATTTTTCTGCATCTTTGTTGTTAATAATTTTTCACTATAAAATTTAAAAAAAGTGTTTTCACTTTGTAAATAGGAAAGCACACAACAGCCTTCTGAAGTGCTAAGATTTACTATGTAAGTAGGAAAGTGCACAAAAGACTAAATAAATACTTTATTGTCTTACTACATAAATAGAAATGCACAAAGACTTATGAAGTGCTAAATTTTTCTATATAAATTCTATATATTATAGGATGGCATATGACAGACATGAAATGCTAAGTTTAATCAGCTGATGTCACTAAAAGTAAAAGCTGGATATGATTGTGACTATTATCACTACTAGTATGACTATTATCAGGTGATATGACTACTAAGTATTATCATGACACATATTACTATTTATATGACTTTCATCATGATGACTCTTATCACAATGAGTATTACTATTATCATGACAATTACATATGATGTGTATGATTATTATCATGACATTTATGACTATTGTCATGATGAGTATGAATTATGATTAATTATTATCATTAATATGGCTATTATAATGAAGAGTATGACTATTATCATGATGAGTAAGACTATTATTATGATGAGTATTATTATTATCATGATGTTCTACTGTTCTTTTATAAATTTGTGGTATGGGATGGTCAGGATATTCAACATAATGAATCCAATATATGCACATATAATTTTAAATAGCTAGAATACATACAGAGGACATAACATTGCCTTTATTTTTATCATCAATAAATGGTTTATAGAAACACCACGAAGAGTTTGTGATAAGCTGGCAATTGCCTCTGTTCATCTCTTCATCCATGACAGTTGACGAGTGAGAAACTAAAATCACAGATTTTTCAACAAAAGCAAAGTGAATATGCTTATTTTGAAAGTACTCTAGATAAGCAGGATGGTCAGGTCAACTGATAAAACATTTGCAAAGTTAATGATGCTAAGCTGCATAAGGTTACAATAATACAAATTATAAATATATTTCTAAATGGTTGTAACTATAGCTATCAAATCATTTTATAACAGTGGTTTGTGATATAAGATTTGAACAGTATGGCCATTTTGCTGTTACTAAAAGACGTTACGGTCAAAAGGCTGCTGATAAACTGGAAAGGAAAACACAAGCTTTCCTTTATTATGGGCAATAGGCATGACATTATCTATCTATATAACTGACAAGTGTAGTTACTAAGTCTTGTTCTGAAGTCAATATTTTAATAATAAATGAGAAAAATTAAATGTGTGTGCTTTAAAGAGAATTTGCTGCCTGTCTCAGAAAATCACGCACCAAGATAAAGAAGAGTTAATGTTTTTTTGAAAGATTTATGTAAATGTAATCTTGCAAAAGCAAGAGATAAGAGCTTGAGTGTATTATGGCCTACAGACATCTGAAATGAGCTATGAGTACAAACACTTATGTCCTTGATGATGACAGAGGTAAAGCGGACAGAACAATTTTACAAAGATAGCTGGGATATCCGTTATTAGTTTAAAGCTATTTAACAGTGGTTTGAGAAACTTTATCACTTACTTTTTGATCATTTATAGGCCTACTTTATAATATATGTAAAACTAAGAATTATATGTAATATTAAATATTCATTTATTGCTATCTCTTACAAAATAAAAGGCTGTATAGTGGTAATATACTATTAATTAGAGACACACTTTTGTGTTAGTTTGAATACTTATTAACATTTTAGTCATGCTTGTAACTTTATTTTCTATATTTGTCTTAAATTACACATCTTAACCTAGAAAATTTACTCAATACCATCCCCCCCCCCCTTAAAAAAAAAAAACCAAAAAAACCCACCTCCACCCCCCAAAAAACCCCCCAAACACCCCCTAACCTAAAAAACCCACCTATGAAAGCCAGCATCTTTCAGTAGTTCTCTCTTGATCCCTCCACAGTCAGTTGCGATTACTTCAAAATATCATAGTGTAATAAAGACCGATAATAATTATAATCGCATAATTTAACTTAGCATAATAAATCAACGATCTGTATAAAGAAACGAATATATATGTAGGCCTATATCAGAAGGACCGATAACTACTGCACTGAAGAGTAATGAGTATACTGTCAACGTAAAGAGACAAATATGTTTTTCATCAGGATCGTGAACTGCACTAAACAATATATACATTAAGATATTAAAAAAAACAACAACAATCGCATGTATTGAAAAAATGATATTCAATAAACCACCTTACTTTGGATTAAAAAGGCAATAATTATTAATTATCTGATCATATTTTGTAAAATGGTGTAAATTAACAAACAGCAAAAAAAAAAAAAAAAGATTATCTGTGAGAAAGGGCATTTCTTAAAACAAAAAACAGAAAAGAAATATGACGCCTATAAGTGACAGTAAACATTTTAGATTGTATTGTATAGCCATTAGCCTAAGCCTAATTTTTATTATGATAAAGTTGGATTTGATACAAATTTGTATAGCTTTAGGAACCCCTCCAACCCAAGAAATTTTCAGTTTTAACAACAAAAGCAACGATAAAGGGCAATAACAGGATATAATAATGCATTTTATATTTTCCTTTTAACCAAACAAGGAATAACTTACCGGTACCCGTTTTCTGAAGTACAAGATTGTCGCAGCTAGGCAGAAAGCGCAGACAAACCAGGTAGTAAAACTACTTAACTGTGGTGTTAACTGATTCCAAAGCTCTCCTCCAATGTGTACTATGTAGCTGCTCATTTTTTTTTCGGTAGTCAATAAATGATTAATATAAAATATAACGATTATTTATAGTGTTTAAATAGGCCTAAACAATTTTTTCACACTACAGTTTTAAAAAAAAAACAGTAGGCCCATATATTTTAAATTATAAACGACATTAAATCGTTATTTATTCACAAGAAAACAATTCTGTTGTGTTTAAAAAAAGAGCACCAAACATATTTGTTGCTGGCAAGATTTGCACAGTCGTGTGAACCTATCCAGAGAACACTGCAAAGATAAAACAATTTGTATCACCTCACTATAAGGCATGATTCGTCTGCTGATGTTTAGCAACCAATGAACTTTTCAGTTAGTATTACATCCTTATTATATTCAAATAAATATGTTAAAATTAAATACTATTAAACTTACTTTAATAATTGAAGATATATTTTGTTCACTGTTTATATATATTATTATTATAAAAATGTATTTTATTTTCTTCTATTTATTTTGTGCTGTATATCAATATGTCTGCGGTGCATGCTACTCAAAGGGCTTTAGCCATGTCAGAGAACGTATTTATATTTTCGACAAACAGTTCAGCGTCGGACAGGTAGCAATTGCCTGTTTGAACACCTGCTGTATTTTAAAACATTATAACAATTATATATCTTTGACAGTTTCAAATTTCTTACTTGTAAAAAAAATTAAAAACAAACTGTTCATAGATTAGATGTACACGTGGGGCACTTGTTTTGAGTCAGTGCCAAAAATGATGCCACAAGCTTCGTCTATTTAAAATTAATTAAAATATAAACGGACATATTTCGGATAATAATTTCTCCTTCTTCCAAAGTACTAAACATATTTTGCATAATAAAGATTTTAATACACTCGTTTCTTGTTAAGTATTTTTGTTGTTTTCTCTCGTTTAAAATTAAGAGGATAAAATCATCAAATAAATAGTTATTCATTTTTATGACATATTTTATATCTCACAAAGGAGGTAGTGAAGAAACTAATAGTTTCTGTTTAAATGTTTCTTATTTTCAATTGCTAAACATTCACAACTGTTCAGGCAATAAAAAGAAAAAAAGTATTATGTTGAAAATAAGTTTTTAAATGTCTGACTTTTTTTGTACATTTTAATATTTAAACTAAATTAAAGTGTAGTTTGACTTTATTAATATATTTTAAATAGAATACTCAACAACCATTATGTATGTATAGGTCAGATGTGGGCAAACTTTCCAGTGCACACATTTACACCTTGTTGTGGGCTGCATAGTTCATTAAGTAAAATAATATTTAAAATAGAAAAAAACAAAAGCTCAAAGATAACATCATAATTAATTTTCAGCTGGGTATGTATTTGGCATCGTGTGGTTACATTTTCCTCAAAATTAGAAAGAAATTTTACCTTGAGAAATTTAAATAGTGTGAACATAGGACTTGTTCCAAGGCTGCATGAAAGCCCTTGGAGGGCCGCATGCAGTCTGAGGGCTGTAGTTTGCCCACCCCTGGTATAGGTGATAATCTAGCCTGGATTTAGGTATACCATAAGAACATAGTGTTATTTAATATAAATTGTACTAGTACAATAATAAGCAGGAAAAATATTTTAATACTAAACAATAATATTAATTGGATGTTAATTTTCATTTATTAATATTATTAATTGTAAATTTTTTGTCATTAGTTACTGAGTCTGAATATATATTTATTGAGATAAACCAGTTGGCTTGTAATCTGTTGCTTTAAAATAAATTGCTCCCACTCCCAAGCCTGAGACAATAGTACTACTACTGAACAAATTTAGAATTAGAGTCAAAAACTGGTGTCATGTAGAATCTCTTTGCACTTTTAAATAAAACATTTATTATTTTTATTTTATAGCGTTAGTTTATAACTTGAATTTTTACTGTTACAGTGGGAGTGCCAGTGGTGAGGATTTGTCTTGTGAGAGAGACATTCCTTCACCAGATGCCCTTCCTGAAACTTCCCTTACTTCTCCCACTAGGATTCCCAAAAGCCCATCAAAAGTTGGGAGTAGCAAAAAGAAAGGCTACCCTTCAAGCACCACTAAAGCCACACGTGTTGTGCATACAGCAAATCGGACATTGTACACTGCTGGTCGTCCCCCTTGGTATGACTCCCATGGAATGCTGAAAGATGCTTTTGTAATCGGTCAGTACTAGCAAAGTTTGTGCTAAGCAGTACTATTTTAATCTTTTTTACCTTCAGTTGTAAAACCACATTAACTCTAATTGAGATTGACTCATTGAGTAAGGAAGTTTTTAGGTTAAATGTTTTGTCACACTCAAATATACGTTTTTGAAAACATTTATATTTTCTTTATACTGTTTTTGTAGTAGGGCTTTTTAGTCATGACTTGTGATTTAGTTATGATATAACTTGCATGTCATTTTGTCTTGGTGTGATGAGTTTAAAGTACCAAATGAGAAAAATAACTTTTGTTTCTCATTCAGTGCAGGTAGGGAAAATTTTTGTAATCAATATTTCAAAACAGCTAAGGTTTATAATCTCGATATATTTTGATTAAATTAATAAATATTGTAAATAGGTTACATATTTTTGTATTTAATCATGTGGTTTCTTTTGTATTTAAAGGTTCACATAACTGTGTGGATGTTTTAAACCTGAGCGAGTAAGGGTAGAAAAACCTGTGAATTACAATCAAGAATAGAAATATCATGATTAGGCTTATTATTATATGGAAAAACGTTATATTTAAATAGATACTCTGTTTATTAATTAATATTATCTTTGAAGCATAATAACTTAGCCCATTTTATGTTTAGTTGAGAAAAATAGAGCTTCTTTTATGATAGCTGATAATTTTGTTATTATGGTTTCCATATAGTTTTATACCCTATTTTACATATAAATGTATCCAGATTAAGTTAATAATTTATGTTAATAAAAAAAAAAATTGGTAGTAATGAGAAAATATATTGATTATTTTATTTTTAAAATATTTTTTCTGGTAAAATCTTACTTTCTAAATTTTCAACAGAAACAGGCGTTTTACGGATTTCAAACTCCTATGACATCAACATTTTAATAATTTTTATCTTTTCTTATGTTTTTATGTGAGTATTAGGTCCTATTGTAGACTTTAACATTTAAAATAATTAGATTTCATCCACTTTATTTTTTGCACTTCATATAACAAAATGGTACACTTCCTCAGAGAATGAACTATATACATTTGACATCTTAGACCGGAAATGCTGGATCCATAGAGTGAAGACATTTGAGAATGAATATGTATCTGACATTCAGAAAGGAGTTGGTGGTTCCTTAGAGTTTAGACATTTGACACTATAAGAACATCCCAAGTAGGAAATTGTGGATCCATAGTGCATAGAGTTTTGAAAGCGGATAAATATTAAATTCTGGATAGAATATATGGATCTTTAGAGGTGAGATACATTGAGAGTGGATGAATATTATCTGATAGGCTGGGTATCCTGGACACAAAGTTTGTGGACCCATAGAGTATAAACATTTGAAAAGGAATAAACTGGCACTGACATCTTGGGCAGGAATCTGTGGAGGCAGTGCATCTGGCAAGACGACAGTGGCAAAAAAAATCATTGCAGCACTTGACGTTCCCTGGGTGAGCTTGCTGAGCATGGACTCTTTCTACAAGGTGAGTCATCATGCTGAATACGGTTCCATTTAAAGACATCACTGTTTCAAATCTTAAAATATTCCTTATTGAGACCAAACATTTTTAGAATTTTTTTTCCCAAAGTTCATTTGCTTTAGAATGATGTTCTTTATCCAACTTAATAATTAACCTTTTAAGTTTTAACATGCTTTCAGTATAGTACATTTAACTTACAGTTTCAGTTTCTGAAGAACAGTTGGTTGATTTATTATTTTTATCTAAACACTTCAGATCTATAATTTCAACAAGTGATGCTTTAATAAGAAGTGATTGATTTATTAGTTTTATCTAAACTCGTCAGATCTTAAATTTCAGCAAGTGATGCTTTAATTGATTTATTATTCTTAACACTTAACATCTTTTAATTTCAATAATGATCCTTAATAATTTTCATTTTGTAGTTAGTGAATGCTGACATTTAATAAATGCATTGAACGATTGCTTTGATTGCCTGGATGTGATTGGCTTTTTGTATACAGGTGTTGAATGCTGAGCAGCATGAACAGGCCGCAATGAATGAATATAACTTTGACCATCCTGATGCTTTTGACATTCCTCTCATGGTGGAAACTCTCCAAAGACTCAAGGAAGGCAAGAGTGTGGATGTTCCTTTGTATAATTTCAGCACACATTCCAGAGAACCAAACATGGTATGTCTGCAAAGCTTCCAATGGTATTTAAGAGCTACAAGTAGGTTTTTGATTAGTAATCTGTCTTATAAGCCTGCAGGTGTTGAAATTATAATAATGGTATGAAATCTGGAATGCATAAAGTAACTCTTAATCACTACTGTGATATAGTAACCATTGACCCAAAATCACCCCCTCTCTGCCCTACCCCCAAAACACTATCTAAAATATTTACTAATTTCATTTGTACATGAATTGAAACCTCTGTACTGTTTTTCAGTAGTAATCTTACATTTCGTGAAATATGCATATTTATTTTTTTGAGGACAAATTAAGAATTTTTATTTTCAGATAATAAAATGAAATGGATGGGGTGAGTAATTGGTAATAGTAAAAAGGTTATAGATAGATTTTTTTACAGTAGTTTTAGTGTAGATGCATGCATTAAAAATTTTAAAGCACTGGTTCAAAATAAAAAATGTTTAGATGTTGAGATAATTTAAGATGGTGACAGTGATGTTTCTCAAGATTATGGTGAAAGCAATAGTTCTCAAAATTAAATATGATTCTAATGCTAAATTTACTTATTTTTTGTTGAAAAAGTTTAATAAAAGTGAAGTTTTGGAAGTTTAATATTTACTCTTGATTCATAACTATTTTAGTTCATAGGTAATCATTTCTAAAACCAACCAGTTTTTTTGAGAATCTAACTGCCTAGTTCTGTAATTTAAAATTAAAATATTAAACATATTTATGATAGTTTGACAGTGGTTTTATTTGCACCAAGAAAATCTGCCTAGTTTCTGTAAAATTAAAATATTAAACATATTTATGATAGTTTGACAGCGGTTGTATTTGCACCAAGGAAAAAAATAGTATAATATGCGAATATCTTTGAATTGTAATTTTATAGCTGACATACATAATAAGCATTTTTCTTTTGGTGGTGGGTTTACTCAGTATTGATAATGCATGCTGATGCTGAATGGTGCAGTACAGTTAGCATAAAAGGTAGACTACTGTAAATAACATTAGTTCATATCTTACAATGAGAGGATGAGATTTCTATGCACATATTTGATGATGGTAAAATTTTATTAAGATTTTATCAGTGGAAAAATGTGTGACATACCAAGGTCACAAAGCATTATTACTCTAGTTTTGATTGGAACAACAAATACTGGCTATTAAAAAAAATAAATATTATACTTTAAATTCACTGAGCACTTTTATTTGAAACTCAGAAAAAAATTGCCCAATAATTATGTAAGTATGATGCATTATAAATGCATATTTTTAGGGATGAAATGAGAACATTCTACCAGTTAGCTTGCTTTTCTGTGAAAGTAAATTTTTTTTGCTGTTTAGGGTGAGCTCAAAATGTATTCTGTCAAATTGTGATGCATTATTTCTTGCAGTGTGTATTGTTTGACCCATATTGATGTCCTCTTTGACATTTCCTTTTTTTATGGAGTTATGATGTCAGTAACTTTGTCAGTTGTGCTTGTTTTAGGTCCCTTGAGAATCAGGTTGGAAACATTTATTCATCTATCAAAAATGACTTTGATAAATGGTGTTCTTGTTCGCACATTTTACATACCATTCATTTTACTTTTTAGTATACATCTGATAACTATATAAGATGTTGATTAATTATTTTAAAAAATAAATTTATGGTGACTTGTATTTTTGTCATTTTCTTAATTTTTTAATTTTTTTTCAGAAAACCATCTATGGTGCTAATGTGGTGGTATTTGAAGGCATTATGGCATTTACAAGCAAAGAGTTACTGAAGGTGGGTTGTGTTATGGTCCACCAGTTCCGATTTAATGTTCATTATAAATATGAGTAGGTTGGTGAAGGTGTGTATCTAGAATGACTGGAGGAGTGATATGGTCATGTAATTAACAAGTTCCATTATATTAACCTTGTGTGCTGATGCTGTTAAGTTCTTGATCTCCACGTTACAGTTATTTTAGAAATTTATATTTGCTGATAAATATTTCTTTTCATACCATTTTAGTTGATGGATCTGAAAGTGTTTGTGGATACAGACTCCGATATTCGGCTGGCTCGACGTTTGCGTCGGGACATTGTCGACCGAGGTCGTGATCTGGAGGGAGTTCTTAAGCAGTATAACACTTTTGTTAAGCCTTCATTTGATTATTACATTGAACCGACCATGACATCTGCTGATATAATTGTACCTCGAGGTGGCGAAAATGATGTTGCCATTAATCTCATTGTTCTCCATGTGCACACGCAACTCTTAGCGGTTAGTACAAATGTTGTCATGGTTACATTTAACGTTGATACATAATTTCTTTGTTGTATCTGCAGCAATTGGTACTGATGTTGCCAGGGTTACACATAACATTGACGTGCTTAATTTTTTGGTTGTATTTGCAGCAGTTAGCATTGATGTAGCCAATGTTACACATTGTAGTTTCTTTTCTAAATCCATTTCTAACATGTGATTTTGTGGATTATTAAAATAAATTATTATCAAAGTTTATTTTGTTTCTAAAATAATTTTTAGCGTGGATTCAAACTCCGTAGCAAACTGGCCCACTCAGAGAACAAAGATCAACCTATGCCAGACTCTTTGTACATACTGGAAAAAACACCTCAAGCACAAGGCATACATACATTTATCAGGTGAGTGCACTTATATTAGCTTGATAAATAGACTAAGTATGCTCAGTTCTCCAAGTGCATGACTTATGCTAAAATTCTCTTTACTGTTTTATTTTTTTTTAAAGGCAAACTCAAATTCTTATATATGCTAATAAAACATTGAAGTGATCTTGGTTAACTCTGTATGATTGTTTTGTAAATTTTAAAAAAATTATTAATTTCTAATGTACTTTTTATGAAATAAACTTATTTGTTGTAAATTTTTATTACACATCACCTCTTACTTGCATTACTTTATGTAATTTATGTATAGGTACACAAAACCATGTATAGAAGAAATATTAAGCAATTGTGGGACCTTCCCAATTATTCTGTATTACTTATTAATTTGTTTGCCCAAATTTTATATGCATTTTCTGAAATATGGAATCCCTGCATACATAGATTATCTAGAATAACTTAATAGATTAGGTCTATAACAGCATTAAAAATTACAATAAGTACTCATATAATTAATATAATACAATCTCTAGAGGTATTTAATCAGCAGAATAGTTTAAAACTAGAATAAGTATTGTTAACAGTAAAACATGATCACACATTTGTCGATAATGTCTCTATAGACATTGTAACTGCAATCGTTTAAAAATTACAGTACTCGCAGATTGTTTATAGTAAAATCTCTGAGACATTATGCTCAATAGTTATAGTTGTATTATGTTCATATGATATTGAATTGCAGTTATTATTTTGGTGCTTTTCAGGAACCAGGAGACGAACAGAGATGAATTTATATTTTATTCCAAGCGTTTGTTGCGGCTGTTATTTGAGTATGCTATGTCCATGCTGCCTTTTAAAGTGAGTTCGATTGTAAACAGGTCTTTACAAAATAAGTAAGTTCCTCCTAATGATTACCATATGTGCATATTGTAGGACATGAGTACCCAAACTTTTGAGTGATGAAGGCTGCATTGCATTCTGGGTACTGTTTCTAGGCTGAAAACTAAAACAAAACTAACTTTGAAAAGAAAAAATAACTTACTAAATAAAAATATTATTCTGGCAACTTAATCAGGGGTACTTAACATGCACTGTGCACACAACAGCACTGGCATGAGTGTCAAAGTATGCTACAAAGTTGATAATTACTTATCCACTGCACAAAAGACTATAATAGTAAGTCATTGTTAGACAAAGGAATGGAATCCACTTAAACAAAGATGTAGATGGTTGCCTGAATATCATTCTGCTTTGAACTAAGAAAGGAGAGATTTTTATTGATTCCACTTACTACAATTTAATTAATTTAATTATTGTCACTAATAAAAAGCACTATAAAATCAAGATGAAATAGAGTAACATTAGGTGAAATAGGTAAAGGAAAATTTATTAGACAACATAATTCAACAATAGTAATTATTAGCATGGTATTAATAATATTAATAGTAATGTTAGGAAAAAATTTAAATAATAATAATAAATGAATATTAAAAACAAAGTAAAAGAAAATAATATAACATTTTCATCTGACCCAAAATCAATATAAATAAATACATAAATAAAAAATTTGAATAAACCCATTTCCAGGCTAGCCCCTAATTCTGCCCTCACCCTTCCCACAGCACCACACCTGGCCCTGACCTACATAATGGGCATGAAATCGGTGTAAGCCAGAAGTGTTTTCCATTTAATTTGAAGAAAAACTTTGCTTATTGTAGACCAGTTATTGTGTAAATTGTATATATTACCTTGCTTAGCGATTCATGATAGGAATGTAAATAACAAGGGCAGCAGTTTAGCCTGTGCTCCTTTTTTGACAATTGATTTCCATGCTGGTATAAACTCTCTGCCTTTTCCTTCCCATGATCACTGACATTTTGATCAAAATGAAAGTGTCACATGAAAGCCACAATGCTTTGCTTTGAGAACGACCGGTTTTATTTTTTTTTTATTATCACATGGTCACATCCAAAATTTCAGTAGGCTGGTCGAATTTCATCTACAATTTATTACAATTAATCACACAATAAAGTTCGTTAGGTAGGATCAAGCCAACAACTGAAAATCGTCTTTGAAATGTACCATGTGTAATCAAATGTTCGGTTCAAAATGGCGTCTCAGCTTCGACGAGTTTGGGGTGACTGGGGATTTCCGAACTTTTTAATGATATGACCTTTCTAAAAATAGTTAGCCAATGATAAAATTTAGAGCAGATTGGCTGCTGAACCCAAACAAATCTTTTTCCTTGACCTTGATTGTTATTTTTTTAAATGTACCATCATGTACACTGAGCGAGCGAGTGAGAGCCCATTTCAGGCCTAGTGTCATTCGAGAGACATGACGTCATGCGCCCTTATAACGGCTTACGTCTTGTCTGCATTAGCCTGTGGATTGTATGGTTTGGGTGATCATTAAGTCTTCTCTACATTAGCCTGCAGATTTTACAGTTCTCCCTTTAAAGTTTACAGTTTACAATCCCCCTTTAGTACCTTACAGTGAGCTGCCACTTTTTAAAAAGTGAGGTCAGGAGAACTTGCATGTGTGCTTGCACCTCTGGTAAGTGAAGGAATATTTAAGTACAGTAAATTTTCCCTGTTGACATACTAGATCTGCAGATCATAGGTTCTCACAATCATGTAAGGCTTTTGTAAGCCAAGGCAATAATCCCTCACAC
Organism: Sinotaia quadrata; assembly: GCA_028829895.1. Lineage (NCBI taxonomy): Eukaryota > Metazoa > Mollusca > Gastropoda > Architaenioglossa > Viviparidae > Sinotaia > Sinotaia quadrata. The sequence continues at coordinate 138,500,028 of CM054178.1, read as the reverse complement.
CTTAAAGAAAAGTGAGATCTCGGGAGAGAGAAAGATTAAATTAAACATCATTTAGCTGCTCTTGGGAGTAATCTCCCTCAGTATTTTTGAATGAGGGTCATACTAGAAAAAAATCATTTATTAAAATCAATGATGATTTTGTAAGGACTGTGATAAGGAAAAAATAGATAAAATCATTTGCATTACTGGCTAGTAAAATGAAACTGGGAAGATTTATGGAGCTAAGGATACTTTTGCCTCCTGCCTAACTAAGCACAGTCAATTGCCTGCATGGGTATGGCACTTATGCGCCTATAGTGTGGTACAGAAATAATACTCCTTTCATATACATCTGTTTATGTGTGTATATTTTAACAAGGTAAGATTTGTTTGAGTTTGAAAAAATATATGTGGCCATATTAGCATTAAAAGAAATTGTAAAATGTTGATTTAATAAAAAAATCATACATTTCAGGAAGTAAATGTTGAGACTCCACAAGGACATGCATACTTGGGAAAGAAATTGTCTGACATTAAGGTGAGATTTTTTTTGTTTTCTGATGTCAAAGTGAAAAGCATTGATTTAAAGAAATTATTATAAATTTAAAATGCAAGAATTAGAGGTTCAATTCACAGAATGAATCAGAAGTGTAGTTGTGCTTGTTGTTGTTAGGGGTTCACAGGAGTCTGAAGTGTAGTTGTGCTTGATATCATTAGAGATTCACATTCACAGAATAAGAGCAGTGTTGTTGTGCTTGATGTCATGAGAGATTCACACTCACAGAATGAGAGCAGTGTTGTTGTGCTTGATGTCATTAGAGATTCACACTCACAGAATGAGAGCAATGTAGTGCTTGATGTCACATGAGATTCACACTCACAGAATGAGAGCAGTGTAGTTGTGCTTGATGTCACATGAGATTCACACTCACAGAATGAGAGCAGTGTAGTTGTGTTTGATGTCATTAGAGATTCACACAGAAAGAGAGCAGTACAGTTGTGCTTGATGTTTTTAGAGATTCACAGGAGTCAGAAGTTTATTCTCATCTCATTCTTTTGCAAATCAACATATTTTTGAAAGTACGAACAAAGTTTAGTAATTTTAATATTTCAGAATTTGAATATTTTATTTTTCCTGAGTTTTATTACTTTCCTTTTAGCACATCATCTGAAACTTTACTTGTGATATGCTTTTGAATTGTACAATTTTTAATATTTAATGTTGATGTTGCCTAGTATAGGGTCATTACTTCTTGTCACATTTAAATCATATAGTGGGCACTTAAATTCATGCACATTTTATTCATTCATTTTATTCATTCATTCAACTCATTTAATGGAATTCCATAACTTTTATCATAATGGTGAAAGCTAAAGGCTTGTTGAAGACAAATCCAAATCCAAAAATATAAGGCACTTTGAGGTCACTAAACATCATGTAATGACACTTATGAATTTTAAACTATGAACCACCTAGCTTGAAATTTGATACCCACCATGCCCATAAAGTAGAATAAGAATCATTTACTGATTGTAATGTCATTCTCCTAAGGTGGGTCTAAAAATAAATTTCCATCAATGCTTGTTGTGCTTCATTAATTTATTTTAATTTAAGTTTAAAACACCTCTACAGAGACAAAAATGACTCAACATAACATTTTGTATGATTAATATTTTTTTTGAATTGCTCTTTAATATCATGTAATGCTTTGCTTATTGCTTGTTTTGGTGTGTAGTTTGGGTGAAGGTCCTGGGCAAAGTGAGACTGTTTTAGTGCTTTGAGCTTTGTCAGTTTTATCCACATTTTGTCCATGTTCATTTTGAGGAAAAAAATTCATTGTTGTTTCACTAATGGAAGTGGTAGATTAATGAAGATCTTCCTTCTTTCTGTGAGTCCTTTTAAAGAGCACATGGTTGTTGATACTTTGTAGCTCTTGTCAAATTATTTACCATATTTTGGTAAGAATTAAGTTACATGAATTTTCAAATGATAATCTGAGTTTTTTTATAGCTGTTTTAAAAAAATGTTCTTTGAAATTAATTCTGATGATCTAAAACTGTAATTTTTCTTACTTCTGCTTTGTAGATAGCAGGTGTGTCCATCTTGCGGGCAGGAGAGACAATGGAACAGCCATTACGTGAAGTGTGTAAAGATGTCAGTATTGGCAAAATCCTCATACAGACCAATCAGGATACAGGAGAACCAGAGGTATAAATTGATTCAAAAAATTATCTTTCCTGTCCTTTGTTTCTGCTTTTGATATCAATTTATATCGCATAACTTTTATAGGCTTTAAGAGCAGTTTGATGGTAGTTATTGTCTTTGATAAAGAATACAAAAAAAAGAAAGTATACCCTATCCTCTTTTGTGAATCTGGTTGTAAGATAAAGAATACAAAAAAGTAAGTATACCCTATCCTCTTGTGTGAATATGGTTGTAAGATAAAGAATACAAAAAAGTAAGTATACCCATCCTGTTGTGGACAGCTGGTTGTAAGATGAAAGAATACAAACAGTAATTGGTCATATGTTTGCATATTTGTAGAGATCAGTATTTATTTCAATTATCTAATTTTAATTTTAACTTGAACATTGTATTTATTATTTTATTTGAATTTTTGCTTATGTAGCTTCACTATTTACGACTGCCACGGGATATCAAGAATTTTCATATTTTCCTCATGGATGCCACAGTTGCTACAGGTGCAGCAGCCATGATGGCTATTCGAGTTTTACTTGACCATGATGTGCCTGAGCAGAATATCACACTGTGTTCTCTTATTATGGCTGAAACTGGTAAGTGTATTAGTCATTTTCCCATGACTAACACAGACCTATACTGTTATTTAATTTTGTTTCATTGTGACCAAAATTAGAGAGTTAAATTACACACGTCTTTGCCCCCAAAGCTTTTAGTGGTGTCAGGAATACAACTTAGTGACAGTTGGAGCAAAAAACTAGTTCTGAGAAAAAACCATTTAAAGTATAAAGTATGATACCTTCAAAGCTCTTTATTTTTTTATTTAGCATGCCTTGTCACATGTAGAATCTATACTTGATCTCACACATACATATTTTGATTTAAAGATTTTTCTTAAAACTATTAGCATTCTTGTATTATACAATGTTCACCAGTAATTGATTAATTATTAATGTTTAATATGATTAGAACCAGAAATGATTAAAATTTCGATAATTTTTCTCTTAAAAAGGAAAAGAATTTTGTATACTGCATATATAAATCCCTTATAATTTCATGAAACACTGTGTAAAAATAAAAGAATTTGAATTGTCAAATTTGAAATGTCAAATTTGAATTTGTGGTCAGCGATATATAGTCTGAATTGTCACTTCGCACTGCAGTATATTGCTCTCTGTAAATATAGTCTGTCTTAAAGTATAATTTTGTGCATATATTTCGAGAAACATATACTCATCACACTATAGTTACTCTTCGCATTGAGTGTGGTCACTAATTACTAGAATCACTGGGATGCATTTTCAAACTATCTTCATGATTAGTTTTACTGTTTAGTAAAATCCTTGCACTGTTTTATATTTCACCTTAGAAGTATGGTTTCATTTCATTAAGCTTGGCATCACACTTCAGGGAGAACAATTCAAGAGAACTATAATTATCATATTACGTTTCTGCATTACTTAATGGAGAAAATGTTTGCCCTAAGTTTTGAAACTTATCTAGTCAAATGCAAACCGCTTTGCAATACAATTTGGTGCCAATTATTTTGATAAAGCCAAGCCTGTATAATGTTTTTAATGTGGTTTTAACTAAAGATAATTTATACTTTTAAAATAAATCATTTTCACTTGTGCATATTGCTATTGCATTTTTCTCAAAAAAGGATTCTTCACTCTAGTGTCTCTTGCTTGCTGACCTTTTCCTTTTCATGAGGCTAAAACCTGGTATATTAGTTCCTCTTATATACTTGCACAGAATCAAGGCTGGATTAATAAAGCCTGTATAATGTTATTTATTTTTGATAATTTTAAAACATACTTGCCTATTTTAAGATTTTTTATGAAGGTTTTATTAAAAATTCATAGTTTTTTCTGTTTAAAATTGTTTTAAGTGTATCCTTGATTTTATTCACTATGTATCAAAGATTAATAAAAGACTTAGGTTTAAAATATTTGGCACTATGCATACCTGTTTTTGGTAAGAGTTTCATACAGTGTTACTCTGACAAATTAGAAATAATTCAAATTTGACCACTGGGTCTATGTTTGCAAAAATAAGTTGTTGGTTTTTGTTCCTTATATATAAAGCAGTCTGACCTTGAGGCAATTATGGATGGCATACGTTTTTTGTTTGTTTTTTCATTGACCAGGTATTCATTCAGTAGCCTATGCATTTCCTAAATTGAAGATTGTGACCACAGCTGTGGACAAATCGATGTCAGAAAGCTTCCATATACTACCAGGCATAGGTAAATCTGGAATTGTTGATTTGCATTCTTTATTATGCAATAATTTTGTAACCAGTTACAAAATATTTCATATGTGACCTCAATTACTGAAAACATTTAGGTGTAGTACATAAATCTTTAATTAATTAACAACCTTAGCAGTTGGCAGACATGAATTTTTATCTGAATACTTGCCAGTTGAGTGTACTAAATGAATGCTTTGGAATACATGCATGTCAGAGGGCTCTCCACAAAGTGAGAGATAAATAAAAATAAACACTCGATACTTGTTCCTTGAATACAGTGCTCTTGACACCTCTAGAGGCAAGATATAGGTTAAAAATGGGAAGGTTGGAGGGGGGGTGGGCTTTTGAGTATGTTGATTTTGTAAGTATTTTTGGAAGATTTATATTGTGTTGAAATAGTAATTTACATCAGTATAGGAGAATAGTAGGTGGGAATTTCCCTGGCTATAAAAATAAATATTTACAACAAATGCTTTGGAATAAAAACATGACAAACTGGACAACTGGAAAAAATTACCTGCCAATAATCTTTCAGTTTTAAAAAAAAAATTACCTGCCAATAATCTTTCAGTTTAAAAGAAAAATTATTTGCTTATTTTTTTGTTGTGTTTTTTCCTCTTCAGGAAACTTTGGGGATCGCTTCTTTGGAACTGAATTCAAGGACAGCTAGGGTTGGGTTGAATTCAGTGCATCACAAAGCTTCAAAACAAATGTGTGAACACCATCTTGGGAACCAAACTCACAAACAGCTATTGTTGGGTTTTGCATTCAATGCAACGCATTTATTTACATCACAGATCATAAAAACAAATGTGTGAACACCATCTTGAGAACCGAACTCACAAACAGCTCGGGTTGCATATTTTATTCTGTGTAATGCATTTATTTACTTCACAGATCATAAAAATGAATGTGTGAACACCATCTTGGGAACCAAACTCAAGAATAACTAGGGTTGAGTTTTGCATTCCGTGCAATGCATTTATTGGATTTAATTCACAGAATATAAAGAAACAAATGTGTGAACACCATCTTTGGGAGGTGTATGAAAGATCTGTTTTATTTGGAAGACAGGAATAAAAGAGCATGAATTTTTTTTCTTGATTTCAGTACATTATGCTCACATGCCTACATTTTTTATTGTATTTTACTGCTGCCTACAAGATGTGATGTATGCTCATCGATGTTCTGAAATGTCTTTTTTCAAGATCTCTGTTTTTGCATTTTATAACTCACAAATCAGTCATGATTTACTAAATTATATAATCAGTACATTATAATCTCTAATTACATTGCTATTGACTTGTCTGTATCAAAGAGTTGATATATTGATTGATATTGGTGCTTAAATTTTGAAAACTATTTTACAAGTGAGGTTTTGCATTTGAGTATGTCTTGATGTGTCAGTTCATTCCAAAAAATAGCTATCACAAAGTAAAACCAAGTATTGTACTGAGAATGACCCAAAATCATACAAATAATAATTTTGGCACATCTTATTATCTAACTATTCAATTCAGTAACCAAATCCCCCCTCCCCCAACCGTGAAAATGAAAGTACTGAACAAAATTTCAGAATATATTTCATATAATTTAAAACAGAAATTTAAGGACTATTTCATGCTCCTTCAGAATATGTTCTTGATTGAAAATGTCAGATTAATATCTGATTATTATGAGCAATGAAATTCTTGACCTTATATATCACAAATGCAATATGACAAAACAACAAAAATCTGTTTTTGAAGCATTGATAGATTTGTGCCTAATTGCAACCCAGAAACATTCACTTGAAGCCTTTTGTCTGCTCAAAATGTTCCAGTTAGCCTCATATCTGGTCAGTTGTTCATGCACTCCTAGATTATTCAGACTTGCATATCTGTCTAGCAGTTCATGCATTTGTAAGTCCAGTTACCCAGAGAGTTAAAGTATTCTTCACCCCAGTATCTGCCTAGCTGTTCCTGCATTTGTAAGTCCAGTCACCCAGAGAGTAAAATGTTCTTCAACCTTGTATCTGCCTAGCCATTCCTGTAGTTGTAAGTCCAATCACCCAGAGTAAAATGTTCTTCAAGCTTGTATCTGCCTAGCTGTTCCTACAGTTGTAAGTCTAGTCAGCCAAAGAGTAAAATGTTCTTCAACCTTGTATCTGCCTAGCTGTTCCTGCAGTTGTAAGTCCAGTCAGCCATATTTTTCATTTTCTAGAAACATCTGCATTAATTTGGTAGAAACAAAGAAACTTACTTGGTACAAGTTAGCCAAGTGACCTCCATTTTATATATTATTGTTGTACAGTCTGTGCTTGTAAGTATTATATCATTCCGATAGTTCTTGTCTGCATTGGACAAACAAGATGTTTTAGTAATTGGCCATAGATTATGTAGCAGGATTACTGAGATTAATATAGGGAAGTGCTGACTTTTCTTCATTGGCAGGATTAAAAATAAGCTTAACACATGGTCACTATTAATTTTGGATTTACTTTAACTGATTTTGCCAAGAGTCTTTCTTTAAATATCCTTTACAATCAAAGAAAGACTTTCACAATTTTTAGCTTTGTCTAAATATCTTTTACAATCAGACAAAGCTAAAAATTGTGAAAGATATTTAATAATCAATATGGATGTGTGTACAGTACTTTTAAATCTGTAGTGTTTTTTAATGGTCAGACTTGAATGACAAGCGGCAAAGCGCTTTATAATTATGAATGGTATTAACTGATCAAACAATAAACAAGTCTTTAGTATTGTAAAGGGTGCAAAATCCTATTGAATGTAAATGGTTTTATTGATTAACATTAAAAATCAAACTAGGTGTGAAATTAAAATGAAGAAAGCTTTATAATTTTGTACTTCCGTGAAGCAGACTTGATCAAGGGTCTTCTAATGTATTTGCTTTTGAAAGGATGTTAGCAGTTCATATTTTTAAACACATTCATTTCTTCATGGCAATCTGGACGAGTGATAGACACAAATGAAAGAAAAAGTAATTTTTTGTAGGTAGAAGTACAGGTAATCTCCATTCTGTCTTAACGACATTTCCTTACATCCTAATTTTGCAATCCTAACCTTGACATATAAAGGGATAATCCCTTTAATCAAATTCATTAAAAAAATTATTTAATATTTTATTTTTACCTCATAATCAAGTATGCATATTTGAAGAAAGCTTTATTAAACTACTTTACTACTAAATTATTGGGTATGCTCTTGGGTCAGTGCAATGAATAAAAATACTTTTATTTAATCTCCATATCATTTTTCAGAATTATTTCGGTCAGTTAAATACATTAAAGTTTGTGTTCATATCATTGATTTCATATCTTTGTCCAGCTACTTAAATGATACTAAATTTGTCATTGTATTTTAATATACATGCAAGATTGTTTTGTTTAGTTATGCCAGCAGATTCATTTGGATGCATTTAAAAGCTTTTTTGTACAGATTGCAATGCATTTATTTGTTCACCTCTGCAACAAAAGGATAGTCATTTCTAGATCTTCATTTGAGAGCTCATAATTTATTGCATACCTGTACAGATTGCAATGCATTTATTTGTTCACCTCTGCAACAAAAGGATAGTCATTTCTAGATCTTCATTTGAGAGCTCATAATTTATTGCATACCTGTACAGATTGCAATGCATTTATTTGCTCACTTCTGCAACAAAAGGATAGTCATTTCTAGATCTTCATTTGAGAGCTCATAATTTATTGCATACCTGTCTATAAGAAACAAATGATTTTTTTTTCCTTATTAATGAAATCAAGCTATTACGAAAATTGAAATACAATCCCTTGTTAACCTAACTGTGTTCATGGATTAAATAGATGTTAAATCTGCAATACAGAAGGCAAACTTGATAAAACTGGTTCTGACAACAAATAAAATTACCCTTGGATAATCTCACCTATTTTAATTGTTAACTATGTCGTCTGAAGCTGTGGACAAAATTAATTCTTATTTGCAATGCGTTTGGCAGTGAGTAAAATTAAGCAGAGGTAATCTCACCTGATTTTTAATTATGTTTGTTGAAATAATGGACAAAATTAATTATTGTTTTCTAAGTTTATGGCAGTTAATAAAATTACTTGCAGATAATCACACCTGATTTCTAATTACATTTGCTAAAGCAGTGGACAGAATTCATCCTTGCACGTTTTGACAAGGAAAAACTGTAACCATAATCTAGCAATAATTTTAAAATTTTATTTTAATGGTTAATTATGCTTTCTGAAGCAATGGACAAAATTAATTTTTTATTGACAGTAAATAAAAGTACCCACAGATAATCTAAGGTAATTTAATTGTTAATTTTGCAGGCTGAAAAAAGAAGACATAATTTAATTTTTAATGACATATTCTTAAATTTTAATTTAATTTCTCATTTTGGATAATTTGATCCACCCAGAAGTTGAGAAAATTATAGAAAAGTTTAGTGGGTTCAACAGTTTAATTTTAGAGTAAGCTTTGTGAAAATTCCTTTTAGATCCATAATTTATCAGGTTCGTATTTTATGGTGCTGTTAGTTTTAAATTAAAGATTCTATTCTACCAATGATTCTGTAGAATTATATACAAGGTGCCACAGATTAATGTTAATTTTCGATTTCAATCAGATGATCATGTTGACATGATTCAACTGCATTATAAAAAATGTAATAAAACAATTATTTTTTTTTTTGTATTTCAAAGAATGTATAAGACTTGTCTAGGTGATTGTCAGTAGTTATGATAGCTGAGTTTGGTTGTTTTGAAAAAACTAGTGATTTGTTTGCTGAAACAGATACACAATATCATTTGAGCCTCGTATTTTCATTGAATGACTCGTTGATTTATAATTTTTTTTTAAGCTGTAGCCTAAATATTCAGAGACTGACTCTTAGATTCAAAGAACACATTTTGCCTCTTAAAATAAATATTTATACTAAATTTGCCATTTAAAAAGTATTAAAATCAGAAGCTTACTAAGTGTCCCACAGAGGTGAATGTAGTTAAAATGAAAATGCTTGAATTTTACCCTTCTTGTATAACATTGCAAAGAAGGGCATTCATATATGATGATGTCTGGGAAAACCCGGCTAAAGTGAAAAATATTCAAATGTGCTTTTTTTTTTAAAGTTCAGAATCTCATGTTTATTAAAAAAGAAAATTTTTTTTTCACTATACATTTTTTTTTAAAGTACATACCTCCATGGACTATCAAAGGGGAGTAAACGACTACAAATGGCTGTAGCTAAAGTGAAAAAAATTGGATTTTTTATAATTTAATTTCAGAATCTTATGTTTATTTTAATAAAAAAAATTTATGTTGGATAGTTTTTTCACTATACATTTTTTAAAGTACATACCTCCCTGGACTATCAAGGGGAATAAACGACCTCAAAAGGTTGTAGCTCAAAATCAATTTTAGCAACTAGCCGGGTTTTCTCAGACAGCATCACATATATGTGTTTTTAAGTATTGTGAAGAAAGGTGTGCCTGTATGTGTTTGTAAGTATTGTGAAAAAGGGCATGCATATAAGTGTTTGTAAGTATTGTGAAGAAAGGTGTGCCTGTATGTGTTTGTAAGTATTGTGAAAAAAGGCATGCATATAATTATAAGTGTTTGTGAGTATTGTGAAGAAAGGTGTGCATGTATGTATAAGCATTGTTAAAAGAGGCTTGCATGTGTGTTTGTGGTATGTGTGTGTGTGTGTGTGTGTGTGTGTGTGTGTGTGTGTGTGTTGTGTGTGTGTGTGTGTGTGTACATTGTGAAGAAGAGCTTGCATGTGTGTGTAAACAGTGTGAAGAAAAGGCATGCATATATGTGTAAGTATTGTGAAGAAGGGCCTGCATATATAAGCATTGTGAAGAAAAGTGTGTATGTGTAAGCATTGTAAAGTAAGTGTGTGTGTATGTATGCATTGTAAAGAATTGTAAAGAAGGGTCAGTTTGTGTAAGCATTGTAAAGAAAGATGTGTGTGTGTATGTCTAAGCATTGTGAAGAAGGGCCTGCATGTGTTATGTGTAAGCATTGTGAAGAAAGGTGTGTGTGTGTGTATGTACATGTGTTGGTACACACCATGCCATCTGGTGGTGTTATGGAAAATTTAGTTCACAAAAGTAATCCTGTTAAAAAACCTGCGTGAAGATGATTAAAACCTAGAATTATCTTAATTTGGTAAAAGAATTGTATTTTTAATTGCATGTGAACCACCCGAGACATTTTATTAAGGTTTTGCTGTTTTATTGTATACACATTATTAAAATTCCTGAAACTTGTTTAGTGAGAAACTTTTTAGTATGATTTTTTTTCTTCCTTGAGATGATAAACATTTGGTATAGTATATATGCTCAGATTGCATATACTCTTTGGAGAGTCAGTGCATTCGTACCCGAACTTAAGGAGTGTATGTTGACACTTTACTTTATAAGACAGGGAACATATTTTACTCATCATTAAGAATGTATGTATATTGATTGCCTGATAGGACACCAGTAGGACCAAAATCTTGTAATTTTAAAATGTTTGCAGACATTTGTGTATAATTTTAGGTTGTTTCTAGACAAATTTCATTCTAATTTTAGGATGTGTGTGTAGGCTAATTGCATGGTACGATTGAAGGTTGCAAGGAGCCCATTTTAAATTCAGGATGTATGTAGATCACTGTATGATTAAAGTGTTGCAAACTCATTTTAAATTCAGGATGTATGTGGATACACTGTATGATTAAAGTGTTGCAAACTCATTTTAAATTCAGGATGTATGTGAATACATTATATGATTGTAGTGTTCAAGGAGCTCATTTTATATTCAGGATGTATGTGGATAAAATGCATGATAATACTGTAGTAACTTTCAGATTTTGTATAAGCAAACTGAATAAGACCTGAATATTGCAGAGAACTCCTTTTAATATTTTGAATATGATAAAACAGATTGTATAGACAAATTGCATTGTGAGACTGCAAAAGTGCAAGGGAAGTCATTCCAGTTTAGAGAGTGTGTGAACAGAACTACAAGTTTAGCCTGTTTGCTGATGGGTTGAACAGAGAGAGAGTAAAGTATTGGAATGGAACTTAATTTACTCTGCATAAAGTTTTGGCATTTACACTAAAAATCATGAATTGGCAAGTAGTTGTGAGTGTGTTCTCTGTTGTCTGATATTGCTCAGGGGCCAATAAGACTTTGTGCCAAGAACAATTACCAACTTTGATTCAGGACTATGCTAAGAACAATTGCTACCTTTGGTTGTTTAAAAAAAAAAAAATGAGTATATAGTTTGAATTCAATGAAATTTGATTTCATTTTAATATTGTCCAAAAAAATGTAACATATAACCATAAGTGGATGGAATACAAATGCTGTGTCAATATTATTTTAAAGTTACAATTTGATTTTTGGTTTTGAATTGTGGTTGAACACATAAATGTGTATTATAATGAGACTTTTCCCCCCCATAAAAGCATAGCTAAAAATTAAAAAGGATAATCTTTAGTAAATGTTTAAAATTTATTTTTATACACAGTTTTGTCAATTAATTTAAAACTATTTGTGCTGTTCAGTTAGCTATGTTTCCTGTATTTTTATTTGTTAAAATATTTTAGTTTTCATAGAAGTTTCCTTAGTACAAAATTTATTTTCCACAACATCCTATTCTTCTGAGGTGGGGCAGGGATAAGAAAGGGGGTGGGGCAGGTCATTGTTGGATTGTGAGTTAGTGATAATTTAATATAAACAGATGTTGCTTCCTATCAGCAAAAAAGAAACTGTTAGTGGAGAGATTTAATGATTTGTTTCAGACAACACCCCTCTTCTTATTTTTGTCATCATTTGCATACCGGTGAAACTATAGTGCTTTTCTGTCTTACTCATTTTCACTTTGACCCTTCCAAATTAATTAATGACAAATATCAAATATTTTTACTAATTCCTTATTAAGGTCAAGGATAAAGCACCCCTACCAGTCATTAATTACAGTAGTTCTACTAATTCTTTGTTAAGGATAAAGCATCCCTTTCAGTCTTAATTACAGTAGTTCTACTAATTTCTTTGTTAAGGATAAAGCATCCCTACCAGTTGTTTATTACAGACAAATACAAAATTCCTTATTAAACATTAGATAAAGCATGCCTACCAATTGTTTATTACAGACAAATACAAAATTCCATATTAAACATTAGGATAAAGCATGCCTACCAATTGTTTATTACAGACAAATACAAAATTCCATATTAAACATTAGGATAAAGCATGCCTAGTGTTAACTGATTTTGGACCAGTTTAAAGTATCCCTCATAATTCCATATTTAACATTTAACATATTTAAATATCCCTACCAATATAAATTACAAATACAAAGCACCCTTATTAATTTTAATTATCTCTACCAATTGCTAATTTAGGAGAGTTTGCAAAATAAATTCTTTTTTTATTTTATTTTAAATATAGATTAGCTGATATATTCTAATCTTTAGTAAGTGACACTTAAAATATGTAATTGCATTTGCTGGCAAGTAATTGATTCATTTTAAAACAATCTACCTATATAAATATTTATATTATAGAAACTCCTAAAGATAACAGTTTATTGTATATTTTAGTTTTGTTTTATAAATTCATTTCAAGCATAGAATGGCAGCACTTTTTAAAATGACGTTTACTGACTCGTAATGTAAACAAATAAATGCTGATTTTCAGGCATTAGAAGGGTTAATATTTATCTAAATAAAGTGTTGCATGACCAGTATTTTTAGATACAATTTGTAATATAGTTAATTTAAATATTACTTTAAAGATTACAAGAAGTTTTTTATTACTATAAAAAGTAAGGGCATGCCTGGTTAAAATAGGTAGTTGAAGGAGGTTGAACTTTTTTAATTTCTCACTTGATGAGAAACAGTGAATTTGTAAAGAAGTGCCATATCTTAAATGTTCATTTTGTACATAAATATTGAAAGATGGTTGGTATTGTAATTTATATGCATACATTTGTTTCATATCTGGTTATGTCTTATTTTAAAATGCCAAAATTATTGTTTACAAGACCAATTAAATTCAGAATTTCTTTGAACAATAATATACATTTGTTTATTTTATATACTTTTTGTGAGAGTTATTTGCATCAGCTTTATTTCTTCCTTCCTCTCCTTGTATGAAGACTCCAAATCATTTATAGCATCATATCAACATTGGCAGAAAACTACAACATTTATCTTATCATTCACAAGAGACTAAATCATTTAATAACTTTTGATTGGAGCTTGTAAACCATTTACGTATTGATGATATTGACTAGAGAGCATAAATTATTCATATATGTATGTAACATCACTGGTTGGAAACTCTTAAAAGCAGAGAGTTTAAAATTATTTATAATCATCACTTAATGGAGAGTTATGAAACCTCACATAATAGAGAGTATAAATCTTGTACACATCACTGGCATGAAAACATACATATACGTATATCTCAGCGCTACCTGGAAAGTGTCTACAACTTATTTAGTATCTCATTGCAAGCTGGGAAGTTTACAATTGTACATTTTAAGCTAAGTATAATTTTTGTGTAATATCAGTGGCTGGAAAACGTAATCATGTGGACAAAGTAAATATGTATAATACCTGTATTTACCTAATTACTGGTTAGATAGGTAAAGCATTTACAACTTGTTCTTAACATTGCTGAGAATAAAACACTTACACCATGTTCTCTTCTCACTACTGCTGTGTGACAACATACTTAGGATATCTTTTTACATTGCCGACTTGATAAATAATTATGCATTTTTTCAATAGTTGTCCTTATTTATTAATGACTTTAGAATTTTTTTTTTAATTTCTAGGCCCTGTACTTTTCTCATTATTAGACAGAGAAAATAAGTATTTTACAATTTGTGTGATGACCTTACTACTTCCTGAATTTTATTGACAACTGTATTCATAATTTCTTGCTGGAGAATTACAATATTAATACCTGTGAGGAAAACAGTATTATCACATTGGCTAAAAATTAAACATTGGCATCTGTGAGGAACACACATCATCATACTGGTTGAAAATTCTATATTAGTACCTGTTACAAAGGCTGAGAATTAAATATTAACTCCTATGGAGAAAGCACAGTATCATATTAAATTATATTCAACACCTGTACTGCTGATGAATATATCATTTACCATCCCAAACCTGGTTGTCACATTTTAATCTTGTTCATTGCAAATGGCCAACTATGTGCCTTATTAGCTCTTAATCCACTATTTAACTATCAATGATTGGTTGCCACATCTTAACCGTGTTCCTTAACAGAGGTCAGGTCAGTTATATGTCATGGTTCTTAATCTGCTATGTTATACTTGGGATACTGTTCTGATATATATTTATTGTCATTTTTATTTGTTCATAGCAACAAAATGGTCCACAAAACATGCTGATCAGTATTGACCGACCCTTAAAAGTGCAGCTGTCACAAATACGAGTATTTAAATGTATTAAATTTGTCTCGTTTTAAATTAATTTTTCTTGTTTGTTTTTAAATCCAACACACTTTTCAGTTACTAGGCACTATTCCTTAAGTGTACCTCACTATAAGCAGAAGGGGAGAAAACTTGTAATATTTTTTAGGAACATCTGACAGACAAAGCCTCGGGATTTGAAATTTTATGCTAATGATGCATGCTATTCTTAAAAATAGATTTCCAAAAGTTAATTTTACCACATACTAATTCAGTTTGAAAGAATGTGATTATTGCACACTTTGTATGATATGATTTGTGGATATTTACATTGTTATTAATAATAGTATCTTGTATAAAATTTTAAAAGAAAGAAAATATTTTGTTCTATTGGGAATATTCTTACTATTAGATTAAAATGTAGTTTGAGGCTTTTGAAAAACTCCCATAAGAGGGTCAAAATAGGATTACCTTCAGGGGTCCAGAATTGGGTAGATGTTTTTTAGGGGTACATTTTAGTATTTCATCCCTTCATGATGAATAAATATTATGTTGCACATAGGTTTATTGTACACCAGTGCAGGGAGTTAATTGGTCAGTTAAGTTTAATAGTACTCCCTTAAGTGCAGAGAGTTACCGAGATAGGGAGGTTTATAGCAGTCTTTCAGTGCAGAGAATTACAGAGATAGGGAGGTTTATAGCAGTCCTTCAGTGCAAAGAGTTAGTAGGACTACTTAGCAGGTTTATAGTACTCCTTTATTGCAAAATTTCTAGGACAGGTAGGTTCACAGCAGTCCTTCAGTGCAGAGAGTTACCAGGGCCAGCAGGTTTATAGTACTTCTTCAGTGCAGAGTTATATAAACAGGTAGGTTTATAGTCCTTCAGTGCAGAGAGTTACTAGGACCAGCAGGTTTATAGTACTTCTTCAGTGCAGAGTTATATAAACAGGTAGGTTTATAGTAGTCCTTCAGTGCAGAGAATTACTAGGACCAGCAGGTTTATAGTACTTCTTCAGTGCAGAGTTATATAAACAGGTAGGTTTAAAGTAGTCCTTCAGTGCAGAGAGTTACTAGGACCAGCAGGTTTATAGTACTTCTTCAGTGCAGAGTTATATAAACAGGTAGGTTTAAAGTAGTCCTTCAGTGCAGAGAGTTACTAGGACCAGCAGGTTTATAGTACTCCTTTATTGCAAAATTATTAGGACAGGAAGGTTTATAGTACTTCTTCAGTGCAGAGTTATATGAACAGGTAGGTTTATAGTATTCCTTCAATGTGGAAAGTTACTTTGACAGGCAGGATTATAGTACTTCTTCAGTGCTGAGTGTTGTGAGTACCTTTAAAAAAAAATTTTAAAACACTATATTCTGCCATTGGTTAGTTGATAGTTCTCTTTCGTTCCATGTCTTGTTGGGTACATTTTAGTTATTTTTCAATGGTTGTAGGTTTTTGAAAGCATTGCCTGTTCAGGATGTAACATTAATTTTATATCCATTAGTTTGAATGCTAGTATCCTTTGTGTAAATTAGTGTAAGTACTAATATCCCTTGCTGTAAATTAGCTAAATGCTAATAATATCTCTTGTGTAAATTAATTTAAATGTTATCCCTTGCTATAAATTAGTTTAAATGATAGTATCCCTTGCTGTAAATTAGTTTAAATGGTATAATCCCTTGCTGTAAATTAGTTTAAATATTCCCCCTTGCTGTAAATTAGTTTAATTCAATAATCCCTTGCTGTAAATTAGTTTAAACGTTATCCATTGCTGTGAATTAGTTTAAATGCTGATATTCCTTGCTGTAAATTTGTTTTTTATTTAGCAGTGATACTGTGTTAGATAGGTTGATTGAAAAAAAATATATATTTCTGGCACCGTTGTATCTTCCAAGACCCATTGAGAGCTGTAAAGTTGTTTATTTCATACCATAGTCTGTTTCCCATTTGTAAACAGAAGTTTCCTTTTTGTAACCAGTACATAACACATACAGTCATGGTTGTTTATTCAGCACCATATCTCCCCATTTTCAGAAATTTTCCATTTGAAAAGTGGAATACTAAGTCAATCTCCAGTCACTGAGGAATATTATTGCAAACTTATAGCAAACACCTTATCCTGATAAGTTGTGTTACCTTTAACTGAGAGAATGAGTGACTAGCTGCTTATGAGAATCTTAGCAATATTAGTCAATTAACACTCTTGCTAATTAGCAGTTGACTTAGCTAACTAGGATAATATTTGCTATATTAGACACATAATGCTCAATTTGTGACCTTAGCTTAAGGGATGACATCTTAATAATTCTAGTTACAGAATCTTATCAGTGTTAGTAACACCACAGTCAGTTGTACTAATTCTTATCTTTCAGAGAATGGTGGCCAGCTTGGTTGTGATGGATCTGAGATTCGGTAGTTTCATAATGATTTTACAGTAGTCTTGTAAGATTTCTAATGCTCTTTTGTCAGACATTCATAATTAGTTTCAGTTTGATT
The DNA here is from genome assembly GCA_028829895.1 of Sinotaia quadrata. NCBI lineage: Eukaryota > Metazoa > Mollusca > Gastropoda > Architaenioglossa > Viviparidae > Sinotaia > Sinotaia quadrata. The sequence continues at coordinate 138,482,678 of CM054178.1, read as the reverse complement.
TTACAGTAGTCTTGTAAGATTTCTAATGCTCTTTTGTCAGACATTCATAATTAGTTTCAGTTTGTCTAAATGATATTGTTGTAGGTTATAGGCAATGAAATTACTTTTCTGCCCTTTGTGTTGATCCTCCTCTCTGTATACATTAACTACATGCACAACCTCAACAAAGACATGTTTTTGCCATACATGATGATATGATAAGTGTACAGCTTAACAGTGATATGTTTTTGCCATAGGTGATGACATGTTCATTGTACATATTAACAGTGAAATGTTTTTGCCTTTTTGTGATGAAATGTTCACTGTGCAGCTTAACAACTGATATAATCTTTTTTCCATACTTGATGGCATGTTCACTGTACATCTTAACAATGACATGATGTTTTTGCCATACTTGATGGCATGTTCACAGTACAGCTTAGCAGTGACATGTTTTTGCCATACATGAATTGTTCACTGTACAGCTTAACAGTGACATGTCTTTGCCATACTTGATGACCTGTTTACAGTAAACATTAACTGGGTCCATGATGTTTGCCATATTTAGTGTCATGCTCACTGTAAACTAACTTGTCCCATGATATTTTTACCACAAGCAATGATATGCTTATTATACACATTGTGTCATTGATAAGCTTGTACTCTCTAAGTCTGCTATGGCATGATTGCTGGACATGTTAACTGTTCATACAATACTGAATAATCATGGAGAACACTAATGCATTGGGCACAGCTGTACTGTTATCTTATTTCCTTTGTGAAATTTCATTATTTGTGTACATTACAAACAATGGCTATGAATTGTGACAGTATTATTAATGAGCTTTCTTGAGTTAGATAAGTTTCAGAACAGTGTTTTTTTTGTGTGTGTATCCTCAAAGGAATGTAAATTCTGTTTGCATTTGAAAATATACAATCAACTCTTTGTTTCACTCAGCTTTTAAGTTTGATTAAAGGAACACAAGTAGTTTTTGCTGAGTTCATGTGCTTTCAAAAGAATACATTTTAAAAATTGATAAAAGGAGCGTGTGGTTTTTGCTGTGCTCAAGTGCATTTGATTGAGAACATTTTAAAGATTGATTAAAGGAACATGTGGTTTTTGCTGTGTTCAAGTGCATTTGATTGAGAACATTTTAAAGATTGACTAAAGGAACACTAGTGGTTTTTGCTATGCTCCTTTGCATAGCATTGAAAACATTTTAAAAGGTTGATTAAAGGAACTGCAACCAGAGGTTTCAACTTTTGTTTGAATGCATTTAATTAAAAACGTTTTCCACTAATATATGGACTTTCATCAGAGTACTCAGTAACAAAGACTGTTTAGCTTCTATGAATTCTTAGTGAAAGAAATTGTTACAACTCAGAGATTCCATTTTTCATCTAGGTTCATAATGTTATTGCCCATTTAGCAATCAAGATCAAGTTAATACAAACAGCCAGAACTTTGCAGTGAACAAGTATATTCTATTTTTAAGCCAGGTTCATACTTTTATTTCCCAGTTAGCAATCAAGATCAAGTTAACAGAAATAGCCAGAACTTTGCAATGAACAAGTATATTCCATTTAAAATGCTTTTAAAACTACTTTATAAAATAGTCTTAAACTTTTTTTTATTCCAGTCTAATCCTGTTGGTTTGTAAAATTTTAGAAAAAAAAATTCTGAAAAAACTTTTAAATACAAACAATCTGAAGTAATTGCTCCATTCAACTGTTTTTCGTTAAGAAAGTTTGCACAGAATAGTTCAAAGAAGACAAAGTCTGAATTTAATATCTCAGTCAAGTGTTTTCTGTTAAAATTAATTTGGAAAGATTAAATTATTAAAGACTGGCTTCCAAACTTAACACTTCAATCAAGTGTTTTTCATTACAAAAACAATTTATAAAGAATGGAGTAAGGGAAAAAAATAGCTTATCATATTGCTTATTTTCTGTGTATTAGTACGATCTCTTGCATACCATGTTTGGATGTAATGTAATTAAATCCTTATTACCTCCTGCTGAAAAATTATTTACAGGCAAATAAATTAAGAATAGAAATAATGGTGTTGAAAATTTTTTATTTTAAAAACTAATTATCATTGACAAATATGTTCTCATTCCTGAAGAATATTTGTATAAAAATTCCTCCACTTGCAGAGTTGTTCCCCACTCCCCTTCTCAACAAAGAATTAAAAAAATGCTATTTATTTTTGGCTTTATTGTTTGTTTGGTTTTTTATTTTTTTAAAGAGTTTATTGGTTATTTTATTTTGTTTGCAGTTTTACTAGTTCACTTTTAAAAAAATGAATTTGAAAAATGTAATGCACATGCTTGTACATTCCTCAGCTTTAATTTGTGAACATTACTAAGGACCAAATTTAATTTGCCATTTGATAATAACAAATAACTTTTTCATTTTGCTGGGATTTAAAAAAAAATTTTTTTAATTTAAAAATCAACAACACAACATACGTATGTAACACACTTAGTGAGATGAGTTTTTATGTGTATTTGAGATATGTACATTGTTTACAGTTACAGATATGAAACAAAATATTAATGATTATTGAAGATAACACACCATTCATAAATCATGTTGGAGAAATCACAAGAACAAATGATGAGACAATTTTTGTTTATTGTTAGATTATATTGCAAGCTGTTATGTTCATTTTTTTCCCCAAGACATTTTGATTCTGTGTTTTAATCTTGCTGGAATAAAGCAATTATTTGTAAATATAACTTTTAGCTTAATGTACTTGTTTTTGCACTGGCTTTTTAACAGAATTATATTTATTCATTTAGTTAGAGGGGAGGGGGAAAAGTCTGTTTAAAGTTGCATTATGGATTTGCGAAGTGCAGGAGATTGTTGTTGATTAGAATAATTTATCTTTTGGCATTTCATAAACTATATAAGATATTTTCTTTAATAGACAAATGAAAATCCTGGTTCCAAAATCTAATTCCATTATTTTTTATATATATCTAAATCACATAAATAAATAGCTCCATTGTCTTCTGGTATATTAAAATGAAAAAAATTAGCTCCATTGACTTTTGTTATGTCAGAATGAAAAAAATTAGCTCCATTGTCTTTTGGTATGTCAAAATGAAAAAAAATTAGCTGCATTGTCTTTTGGTATGTCAAAATGAAAAAAAATTAGCTGCATTGTCTTTTGGTATGTCAAAATGAAAAAAATTAGCTCCATTGTCTTTTGGTATGTCAAAATGAAAAAAAAATAGCTCTATTGTCTTTTGGTATGTCAAAATGAAAAAAAATAGCTCCATTGTCTTTTGGTATGTCAAAATGAAAAATAAATAGCTCCATTGTCTTTTGGTATGTCAAAATAAAAAAATTAGCTCCAATGTCTTTTGGTTTGTAAAAAATAGAAAAAAACATTAAATACTAATGTGCAGTTTGCATGCAAAGTTTTAGATGCAATTAATTAACAGTCACTATCCAATTTATCTTTTTAACAGTATAAAAATTCCTGTAAAAATAAAATCTAACATGTAAAAATAGAATAAACCTAACTAAAGTTAAGGTATTTTTGTAAAAGATTGAATTGTGTAAATTATAATTTATTATTATTAAATAAACAAAAAAAGTAATTTGTAATTATATTTATAAATTTGCATTTATTATAAGAACACTATACAATTAATTTGAAATTACGTTTTATAATTTTGCTATTACTGTTTTTGTTATTGAGGCGTTTATGTTTACCAAACATTTAGTTTAGTTTTGTTCATGCTTTATTAAGACGGTTTTACTTTTATGTTTATTTAAAAAGATAATTAAAGCGCCCATACCTTCTTCCTGTGTAGCCAGATCTGAAAAGATAATTATTTTTGTAATTACCGTTCTTGACATTGATTACGCACGGGCAATTTTTCAGAGTACATAACCAACTTTCTCTCTCTCATAGGTCTTCATCATCGTGCATGCATTTAACTTACTTTTACACACTGTAAGTTTACAATGTTAAATTAAAAAAAAAAAAAATTTTTTTATGAGTCGTCATTGTGTATGTTTTTATTTTAAAAAAAAGAAGTATGATTCTTGATTGCTTTTTCTTATGTGCGTGCGCATGCATACAAGTAATTTCAATTAACCAAAAATATATATCCGGAGTTTTGAAGATGCTATGAAAATACCTCATTAGGTCACATCTAAGACCCACAAGGGTGAGGACAGGCCCTCTCTAAACCTGGGAAATTCTAATCTGAGCGTGGCATAAGAACACTCTAGTCCAGTCTCCGTGAGATCAAATGAAATTTATAATAATCATTTACAATTTGAAACTTAAAATTTCTCAGGTTTCAACGGGAATTGAAAGCACCAAATGTCGACTTCATCATAGGTCACCAACTGCCATTTTCAGAGGCCCTCAGGAATGCTGTTCTCCTAATAGACCTAATAAACCATTTCCTTTCGTCCTTCATTATGTCGAATTATCCCAGTTCACTCACTTAGGCCAGCCAGAAATGCCGTTATACTTTGTACTGACTGACCTACATTAGGCACTCTTGTTTCAGTATTTTCATTGAAATATGCTGGTCACTAGTGAGTCGGAAAGACGCACCACCAATTATCTATTCTTATTTTATTTTAAAATTTCTTATTTTAATTTTAAAATATATTCATCACTATTAAGTCAGAAAGACACCACAGCCCCAACCCGCCGCCATTTATAATAATATACATTTGTTTTTTGATAGTGTTAGCATGGAAATATACTTGTCACTATTAAATCAGAAAGATCCCCATCCCCGCCAATTTTATAATATACGTATGTTTATTTCAGTGTTATGAAAATATACTCGTCACTAGTCAGAAAGACGCCCCCGCCAATTATAATAATATACATTTGTTTATTTCAGTGTTATCATGGAAATACACTCGTAACTATTAAGTCAGAAAGACCCCCCCCCCCGCCAATTATAATAATATACATTTGTTTATTTCAGTGTTGTCGTGGATACTCATCACTATCAAGTAAAATAAAAACAACCGCGCCTTTTAGGTACAGTTGTAATTTAGTTGTTTTAGTTAACGTTCAATGAAGAAAAATAAAGGAAAATGCGTGTAATAGAGATATTGTTAATTAATCAAATATAAATATTAATTTCTTGTACAGTAAGTAATGAAGAGTCATCTCTTTGGGTTTTTTTATTTGTTTAAATTAAAATTAAATATTACTAACCGGTAATTAGGACACACCATTCACAGTTATGATTTTACAGGGAGTAAAGAGTGGGTTATCTCATCTTTGATCGGCTAGCTGAATTTTTGAGTCAGCAAGATCTATAGAGAAAGCACTAACCTCCCCCCCCATCCCCCCCAAGAAAACCCAAACAACAAAACATCACCAGTAAGACCTGAGTCAAACCCTACGTACAGGTTATAATTTTGTTTGTGGAGACTTATTTTGAAATATCTAGTTGAATAACAGGGATTACTGTAAGAAAACCAGAAAGAGGCCGCTCCCCCGCCTCCCCCCCCCTCATTTTTGAAGGTTACCGCATGTGACACGTTTTCATAGGTCAGTAGGCGTACACTTTTTGCTGTATTTGTTCATATATCAATACGTACGTCAGCAGGTTTACCCATTTCATTGTTCATTTTTCAGCAGGCTTACCCTTTTCATTGTTCATACGTCAGCAGGCTGACTCACTTTATTCACACGTCAGCAGGCTTACTCATTTCATTGTTCATACGTCAGCAGGCTTACTCATTTCATTGTTCATACGTCACTAGGTTCTCATTCTTACGTCATCTGTTAAGTGCGTCTTTCAGATGAAGGTGATTTAACCGACACGTCGACTCGCTTAGTATGTATACACAATTATAAAGTGTTTTGAATGTTCATTTACAATTGAAACGTCATTAGTTTTGATCCTTTTTTTACAAAAACAATAATTTAGAGAGTCTAACAGGATTTCATTTAAAGAAAACCGAATTTAACGATGGAAATATTTTTTGAGTGGTCAACAGTAGCATGTCCCTGAGCTGTGTGTAATATATAGTCTTTAAAACTGGAATGAATTCTTTCTCCTGTTAATTTAACCAAAAATGTTTGTTTTATTAATTATAAACCATGCTGAAATGACATTTTTATAGATTTTAATTCCAGTCAGATTCTAGCCAAATGAGATTACTTGTACACCAAGAAAAGGAACCATGTCAGTTCTTTTGATAAATCTTGTTTCGGACAAGTTCTAGATTTTAATTCCAGTCGTGTTCTTAGTTGAATGATATTATTTTTGCACCAATAATAGGTATGTAAAAAATAATTATTTCAGCCATTTTGTTTTGTGATGAATAGTCGTAATATTTGTGAGTTTTCTAAATTTTATAATCATGTCTTGTAATAGTTTGCAATGTTTTTAGTTGTGGATATTTTGTGTGCACCCATAATGATCTGACTATTCTGTTGCATTGTTGTCGTGGCCTTTGTTTTGACGTGTGTCCTCTTGAGGCGTGGATGCATGTCGGGTGCAAGTGGGTTTGTGACCAGTCAGGTCTGCAAGGGTCATGGCAGGGACGTCTGATGGAAATGGGAAAAACAGTGGAGATGCTTGTACAAGTCTGCTGATTTAGTGTCAGAGCCAGGTGGCAGGTTCAGGACTGCCTGTATTTTCGGCACCCAAGTGATGCTAAAGTGTCGTTTGAGTTGTCACTGGACTCAGTAGGGCCGAAATTCAGAGTGCTACACTAACTAAACCTTGTGTGACGTTCTCTGTTCAAGCCCGCGAGCGAGGACATTGTGTGACGTTCTCTGTTCAAGCCCGCGAGCGAGGGCATTGTGTGACGTTCTCTGTTCAAGCCCGCTAGCGAGGACATTGTGTGACGTTCTCTGTTCAAGCCCGCGATCGAGGACATTGTGTGACGTTCTCTGTTCAAGCCCGCGATCGAGGACATTGTGTGACGTTCTCTGTTCAAGCCCGCTATCGAGGACATTGTAGACTAGAGTGTTTTAGTCGTTTGTTCGAGTAGAACTCTTAATGCTAACTCAAGTGGGGTCAATGTTGCTAAAACAGTGTGTCTTAGAGCGGAATGGGTCATAAACAGAAGTACTGGGAGGTGCATTTCTCGATGCCAGCCGATCAAAGAGGTGGTATGGAGGTAGAGTGGTGAACATAGCCTTCGTGTGCTGTTTGTAGTTACGAGTAAAGCCGTTTATTGTCCAATGTTTAAAATCTACCCTTGCAGAGTTATTGGTCTGTTTTGATTCTTTTTCTTGGACTTCATCATTTATAATATTGATCTTATTGTTCTAACTTTTATTTCTTCTTGGTTTGACTAATGTGTCATTTTCACGCCTTCGCTTTTATAAATTGTTGTATCTTATGAAGTGATCATAATTGTTGTGAATCTAAGTGTTCTTTTGTGCTTGTGTTGTGACGTCCGTTCGTAACTCGGCTGTCTATAACGTGGCGTGTGAATGTCTTCCTATCTCATCCTCAAGGTGGTGAATCAGTAACTGGGGCCAGAAGGGAGGGGTGGTGGTGGTTGCGAGCCAGAGATTTACAAAAGGAGGCTCTGATGAATAGGAAGACTGGTCCATGTGATAAAAAAATTAAGTTGTAACTGCAAATTATATACGTTTAATAATCAGCAAACTTAACCCCATCATTTTAGAGTTACTGTATAAGTTGTTTCGACAAATACATTTTGTGAGAGCTGTAGGTTATAATTCTAGTCATGATTTTAGCTAAGTGAGAGTACTTATAATTCTAGTCATGAATTTAGCTAAGTGAGAGTACTTATAATTCTAGTCATGAATTTAGCTAAGTGAGAGTACTTATAATTCTAGTCATGAATTTAGCTAAGTGAGAGTACTTATAATTCTAGTCATGAATTTAGCTAAGTGAGACTACTTTTTCACACATACAAGTACGATATCAATTGTTTCCATGAAGATGTATGATTCTGTAAATCGTACATACTTTCTGGCATCTCAAAAGGGCGGAATGGTTCTATTGGTTTTAGACTTGCAGACGACGATACACGAGTTCTATTAGCTGAAGAGAGTGAAAAATAGCAACATACAATTTTATTTACTGTAAACTTCATCAAATTTTTGCCGCGAAAGTCAAGATGGCTGTGGAAACGGAATGGATGGATCGACATATATTTATCATTAGCAGATGTGAATCTTTATTATTTTATTTTATTTTTTAGTGTGAGTGCATTTTCAGTATTAGAGCTGCTTTCATTCGAAATTGCAAGTTCAAAAGGTGTTTGCGCGCGCAGCTCCTTATCACTAACTGTATATGCGAGTTAAACAACCACAGACAAACCGAACTTTGAAGCCCACTACACCTGTAGATATGCCATTTCTTTTTCTGGCAGAGGCTTTCTCGTACCGGATGCAAGCGGTCGTATTAGTGCTGAGATGGCAAGGGCAATAATTCAGTTTTCTAAGTCACCGCTGTAAGCCAGTCTGGAAATATATCCTGTTCGTAATCCCTTTGATCTGTTTGCCAGTCTGTGTCTGTTCACTGATGTAAAGCAGTAAATTATTTAGTCTCTTTCTGCGAAATATATTTTTCATTCAATGTTGCAAAGTCACGCGGTAGGATATATAGATGGCCGATATATGTTCATTGTTGTAATGGTACTTTAAAAGTAGCGTCAGTGGACAACGTAAATTATGGTTAGTTTCGTAATATATGGATGTTACAAAGTTGTCTAGTAACACTCGTAGGCTAACATTTTGAACTGCACGAATACCCTATTAGTATAATAATACGATATACAATGCCATGTACATTGCTTAGTCAAATCCAAATCGGCTAAAGACATTTTCGATACACATAAACGGCTAAATCTAGCGCCAATTTTGCTATTTTGGTCGACCAGTTATTTTGTAAAATAGATTGCAAGGAAAAAAAGTATACTGATCATCCTATGTGTATGTCATATAAAAGATACGCTGTACTGCAAGTAAAATTATTCGGGCTGTCCAGATTATATTGTAAAAGAGATATACTGCAAGATTTTCAGAGTATGTTGTAAAAGATATATTGTACTGCAAGTTGTCCAGAGTATGTTGTAAAAGATATATTGTACTGCAAGTTGTCTAGAGTGTATTGTAAAAGAGAGATACTGTACTGTAAGTAAAATTATTCTGGTTGTCCAGAGTATGTTGTAAAGGAGATACATGTACAGTAAATAAAATTATTCTGGTTGTCCAGAGTATGTTGTAAAAGAGATACATGTACTGTAAATAAATTATTCTGGTTGTCCAGAGTATGTTGTAAAGGAGATACATGTACTGTAAATAAAATTATTCTGGTTGTCCAGAGTATGTTGTAAAGGAGATGTACTGTAAATAAAATTATTCTGGTTGTCCAGAGTATATTGTAAAGGAGATACATGTACTGTAAATAAAAGTATTCTGGTTGTCCAGAGAATGTTGTAAAGGAGATACATGTACTGTAAATAAAATTATTCTGGTTGTCCAGAGTTGCCACATAATGGTATTATACAGCCCAATCCCACCCTCCTCTAAAAATAGATTACAACCAAACCTAACTCAAGGACAGTTGACCCTTGTCCCTGGGCTAGAGGATAGGCTGAGTACCATTCAGAGCACAGCTCAACCACACACAACAAATGTACCAGAGACATATCTGTTATGTGGCAGTCTAATGCAACTGACCATCGAGGCAACATGAACTTTGGCTCCTGATGTTAATAAGCTATAATAATACTGCATAGCAGTGACTACCCTTATTGCCAGTTACTGAAGCAGCAGGAACAAATCCTCTGCGTTTACTACTGTCGAAGGTATGTGGTTTTACTTGTATAACTAAATATTATGTGCATGTTTATTCTTAACTGTAACCCTATTTTTTGTATTGTATTAGACTATATGATGACCATGTACATAAGAGTGTTCAGTCAAGGAACAAGTTGACAAATTCTTGGTCCATGTGCTTTTATTGTGAGATCAGCACTTTAATTCTGATGTTGACTCAATGAGCAATGAGCCATGAAGCAACACCAGAGTGGAATGACCCATGAGCCAGAGACCACAGTTCAACTGACCACATTTTCCACGACTGCAGCACCCTAGAGGATGACATCAGGTGCATCACAAGATACGTGGGCCATAAAATTAAGTCGTACATCTTCTCTCAGAGTTTCCCTCATAATTTCACCCATATGAACATAACTCAATTATCCACAACAGTGTCATAGGGCTCAAACAGCCACTTATAACACTACACGGTCATGATTATGAACGATATACATTTATAACTCTAGTTATAACCATTAAACTATTCACTGCATGTAATCACAGTTCTGTCATTTATTTTTATATTTAAATTTAAATATTTATATTTTAATATTGATACTTAGACCACTCTTGTTGGTGTGGCTTACTTGTTATATATTGATATTTAGACCACTTGTCTTGGCGTGGCTTATTTACATGTTATTTATTGATATTTAGACCACTCTTGTTGATGTGGCTTACTTACATGTTATATGTTGTAGTCTGTCATCTGTAATTAATTAATATACCTGGCTGTACATATCAGGGAGCTATACTCTTGACTATTACTCTTCTTTTCTTCATTATCTATCTTCCCTCTTTCCTGTGGCCAGCTAGGTGTGTTTTGAGGATTAGCCTAAGGTTATGGGTGCCCCAGGTGGTGGAGAATTAACATCTTGCCCACCTCCCAGCCAAAAATCACAAGAGTATGTTGTAAAAGAGATACACTGTACTGCAAGTTGTCCAGAGTACATTGTAAAATAAATGTCCGCAAGTAAAATTATTCTGATTGTCCAGAATATGTTGTGAAGAGATATAGTGTACTACAAGTAAAATTATTCTGATTGTCCAAAATATGTTGTGAAAAGATATAGTGTACTACCAAATTATTCTGATTGTCCAAAATATGCAGTGAAGAGATATAGTGTACTACAAGTAAAATTATTTTGATTGTCCAGAATATGTTGTGAAGAGATATAGTGTACTACAAGTAAAATTATTCTGATTGTCCAAAATATGTTGTGAAGAGATAGTGTACTACAAGCAAAATTATTCTGATTTTTGTCCAAAATATGTTGTGAAGAGATATAGTGTACTAAAAAAAATATTCTGATTTTCCAATGTATTTTGTAAAAAATATATGCAGGTAAAAGTATTTGTATTTGCAATAATCACTCTAAAGCAGGATTCTCAACCAGGGAGAATTTCCCCCACCATGGGGGTGGGTGGGTATTTGAGGGTTTTATTGGGGGGGGGGGGAGGATTGGGACCACAGACTCAAACTGTTGGAATATTGATCTTTCTACAAACTACAATTGTACAGATTATTATAACATACAGGACATCACACTTTATTGTATGTAACGGGTTGAATTAATAAATAAATATTTCACTTTTATCTGTGGAACTTTAGTTCGTTGAGTAATTAGTTATGAATCCTACTTTTACTCAAGCTTTAAAACCCATCAACATTTTCTATTGTTATTAAATGTGTAAAACTCCACTTTAAAATCCATCAACATTTTCTATTGTTATTTAAATGTGTAAAACTCTAAAAGTAATCCAAGTAAATGTATATGTACTAATATAGAAAAAATAAAAGATTTTCATAAAAGATATGCCTTTATTTGGAATGTACCTTTTGAGTCAGATAATCTTGGAAAGGAGGAGAATGACATTCTTACATATGGTGAAAAGTGGGGTATGACATGATTATATATGGTGAAAAGTGGGGAATAATATTCTTATATATGGTGAAAAGTGGGGAATGACATTCTTATATATGGTAAAAAGTGGGGAATGATATTCTTATATATAGTGAAAAGTGGGCAATGACATTCTTATATATGGTGAAAAGTGGGGAATGACATTCCTACAAAAATATATGGTGAAAAGTGGGGAATGACATTCCTACAAAAATATATGGTGAAAGGTGGGGAATGACATTCTTACATAACATATGGTAAAAATGGGGAATAACATTCTTACATAAACATGGTGAAAAGTGGGGAATGACGTTTTCACATATGGTGAAAGTGTGCATGGGCAAAAAAGCAGAGAACCAGTGCTCTAAAAGGAAGGTGTTTTTTCCTTGTTGCCCACTATATTGAAATACTATTTTCTAAATCACGATACTATTGTAATCTTTGTTGTTATAATATAAGCAATACATTAGTCATTGCTATTTTCTTGTGATTTTTGTTGTTTTATAACAGTTATATTTTCTTGCTGTCCAATATATTTATGTTAAATGCAGAAATCGGTTAATCGGAAGTTCTAGTCATCTTAGTTTTGCACACGCCTCTTAAGTACTCATGCTGCGTGTTACGATTAATGACGTCAAGAATGAGGTTAATAACCAACAATTTTCAACATTGACAGATATCAGTTCCAGTTAACTACTGAAGGGAGAAATTATATTACTTTTAGACTAATTAGAGCATTGCCCAGAAAGCTGCTTAGGGTAGAATTAGATAATAATTATAGTTTTCTTATATGTGTAATCATAATGTACATAATACTCTGTTGAGATTTATAGTTTTCTTATATATGTGATTGCAATGTATATAATACCCTGTTGCGAAGTATTCCTATATAACATTTCCATTTACCGCTAAAATTTCTTTTTTATTTATTTATTTTACAAAACCATATGACATTTGAATATGCTGTACTTCAGGGGTGTTTAACGGCCCGCCAAGTCGTGGTCTAAAGCCCTTCAGAACCACATTTCACAGTAACGGAGTTGTCTTTTAGTAAGAATAATTCCATTCACCCAACCACTTTGCTCTGAAGATGAAAGAAAAGAAAAACACGCGGCCATGGGTAGATGCAGAAGGTGTATTTATGGAGATTTTCATTTAAAGAGACCAAAGTTTTTATGAGATGGTGGAGCGTTAGATAGGATACTAGGTGATACGATTCTAAAAGAGACAACTCCAACCAAACAGTCACATACGATTCTAAAAGAGACATAACTCCAACCAAACAGTCCTGACACATTTCCCTTGGGTGAGGGACCTGGTTGGAATGGATGGGTTGAGGGCGGGGGGGGGGGGGGGGGCTTCGGTAGCGGACTGCTCAGAATATTCCTTGTCTGAACTCTCCGTTTTGGACACAGGCCATCCCTTCTGAGTGGGGGTGGGCGCTCCCTGGTTAAATTAATCTACCAGCTAGAAACCGTTTTTCTCTCTGTCTCGACTGTTAAATATTCAGTCATCTTTCGCAGAAGTAGTTTAGTTTGAGTATTTTCCCTACATTTTTGACTGAGTTTGAGTATTTCCTACATTTCTGACTATTTCCTACATTTTTGACTGAGTTTGAGTATTTCTCACATTTTTGACTGAGTTTGAGTATTTCCTACATTTTTGACTGAGTTTGAGTATTTCTCACATTTTTGACTGAGTTTGAGTATTTCTCACATTTTTGACTGAGTTTGAGTATTTCCTACATTTTTGACTGAGTTTGAGTATTTCCTACATTTCTGACTGAGTTTGAGTATTTCCTACATTTTTGAATTGAGTTTGAGTATTTCCTACATTTCTGACTGAGTTTGAGTATTTCTTACATTTTTGAGTTTGAGTATTTCCTACATTTTTGACTGAGTTTGAGTATTTCTCACATTTTTGACCGAGTTTCAGTATTTCTCACATTTTTGACTGAGTTTGAGTATTTCCTACATTTTTGACTGAGTTTGAGTATTTCTCACATTTTTGACTTAGGACTGTTCTCGGTGAGCTAATTTATTTTAGTTCACAGATATTTAGTAGCCATGGCTACAAATTCTTGTAAAAAGGAAAAGTTGTTGACAATTGTAAATCATTGCTAGCAAGGTGGACATACCTATACTTTAAAATAAATGAAATGAAAATTCTTAAGGAGTTTAACGTGAAGAGTTTTTACACCACTAAACATACATATACATTTGACAAATGTCAAGGCCACTTTCGGGAAGACAAGTCATCTGAACTAGAAAGTAAACTGTTGAGATAACATTCCTTCTTCAAGAGTATGTTTTCTCTGTTGGAATCATTGGTCAAAGCGAGTTATTTAGCAGCTGAAATCATCGCCCCAAATGAAAATCTCACTTGGACGTGGATATGTTAAACAATGTTTTAAACCAGCTCCTGATATAATACGTCCTAACACCACCCTCCCCGAACGTCATTTACTAACATAAGTTTGTTTCTCGCCGCAATGACAAGTTAGATCCAGAGTAAAGGACACACTGAAATAAAAAAAAATGTCAAGTTTTGAGTATTATCCACTGTCAATATAAATGACATTGCCCTTAAATATGCTATTACTGAAGAAATGGTTGCATTAGGCCCACTTAAATGCGCCACAAAAGCTACGATTGCGAAATTAGAACCTTGACCTTGACAAATGTATAAGGTATAATAAGTGATGGGGCTCCTGCACTGGTAGGGAGTCGAAAGGGGCTGATACAAAGTTACTTCAAGAGGAGGCAACTGAAGTTGGAAATAGCAGTTATGCAGCACCATTGTTTAATCCACCAATGAAAGCCGACAGCATAATAACGGTTGCTACTAAAGTAGCCTACTTGAGCCGCTTCAAAAGCCCGTGCCAGAGGGAATTCAAAGATTTATTAACAACCTGAAGACAGAATTCGGAGATGTTGTTTACTGTTCTAAGTCCGATGGGAAATGTTGGCACGAGTGTTTAATCTTAAAGAGGAAATACAAACATTCATGGAAGGAAACGAAAACCGGTCATCGAATTCAATGATGATGAATGGACATAACTACCCACTTTAACTTATTAATCTCAAATCTTCAAGGACAAGGTCAGTTAATTAACGCTATGTTTGATCGGGTCAAGGCCTTTTAAATGAAATAGCATATATGGAAAACGCACGTTATAAGCAAGAATTTTGTGTATTTTCCAACTCTGATGACGTGTAATGTTAGAGACTCGTAAGTACCTCCGAGTTCTATTGAAAGAAATGGAAGAATCTCACACTAGATTTCAAAACGTCAAAGTTAGTTTCAATTTCTTTTTCTTTTCCATTCTCCGTTAGTATAAGGCTCCATAATATCTGCAAATGGAATATGTTGATTTTTCACTGTGCGTCCGGACTTGAAGGAAAAGTTCAACAATTTTCCTTTCATGGATTTTATAAAAAATATGTTTCACAGGAAAAGTAACTCGGCATTCGCAAATCGTAATATATATATATATATACTGAGAATGCGTTCTCCAGGACGAAATATGTGAATCACAATCAGTCAACTGGAGAGATTGCTTCATGTTGCTACTTTATCCATTGTGCCTGAAATTGGGAGTCTTCTGTCTTGAGAAGCAGTTCCAAAGTCTTGCATTGGCATTTTGTAATTACAGACAAAATAAAATGTATATTAGAGAAACAGGACTTTTAATCAAGATAACATTATTTCCCCTCATTTAAGCAGTTAAAATTGCATTTTTAATAGTAAAACTGGAATATATTTATGATTTAACAGTTTAGGCCGCTAGGGTTAGAATCATTAGGTGTACCACTTGTGGGTTTACCATGTGTCCACGAATATAATAATAATTATGTTCCTTTGCTCAAAATAGTTGGGCACCCATGCTGTGCTTAGTCAAAAACCTAAAACTTCGATTTAATTTATTTGTTTGGTTGGCATAATTTCTCTTCACTCAATCTATATTATACTTAAGGAGAATTGTGTAGTGAGAAAACATGCAACCAAGACCCATTAGCCGTTAACTGGTTGAATAAACAGACTATATCATGTTGTCAGACAGATTACAAAGCAGGATTTTGTTTTCAGAGAAAAAGATCGCTGAAAACAAAAAATGTGAGTGATGTATTAAAACCCCTATCACACACTTAATAAAAAACAGTTATGCAAACCCCAACCTCTTTTTCTAATCTGAATATTAACGTCACAGATCCCCGTTTTTATGACATCAGAGAATCATGTATTATGATTTAGGTGTCTGGATCCATGACGTCAATCAAGCCGAACTAAGGTAGGAAACACACTGGTATCTTGTGCCGGTTACCGTTCTTGCAATTGGCATTTTCTATAGTCGTTGGTATCATTCAGGAAATGGTTCGATGGTCGTTCCATAGTTTGTACTGATGGGGTCTTCTGTCCCTTCCCCAGTTCGAATCTGAATCAGTTTCCACTCTTGAGTTACGAGCGTTTGATGCTATTGGGGTTACTGAACTGTGAAAGCAAAAGGGGAAGTCACTCTGTTTGCGCTCACCTACTAAACCAATTTTGCACCAGGGAGTTCGCTTTTGAAGAGGGTGCTGGTGATATATCATCTCAGAGTAAAATCTTTCTGTATTGTTTAGATTTAAAAGCCACGTCACTACGTAGTCTATCTTTTTGTGCTACTTAGATTTTAAAGCATAGTTCGTGTTATTTATACCTCCCATGTTACCCAGGCTAACCCTCCACCCGCACCCACATACACACAAACAAACACGCGGCACACCCCAATACAGGGCATTGTGTTGAGTTGCTGCTGCGTGTTGTATAGCTAAAAGATGTACTTTATTACAGGATGTGTATTAAAGGATGTTTCTATACTACGTTGTTTATGTGTAAAGGACTTACTACGTATTTATGTAAAGGACGTACTTACTCCGTGTTTATTTAAAGGTCGTATTTAATGTGTGTTGCTTATGTACATGACGTACTTAGTGCGTGTTGTTTATGTAAAGGACGTACTTACTGGGTGTTTTTATGTAAAGTACGTACTTCGTGTTTATTTAAAGGACGTACTTAATGTGTATTATTTATGTAAAGGTCGTAATTACTGCATGTTGTTTATTTAAAGGACGTACTTAGTGCGTGTTGTTTATGTAAAGAACGTATTTACTATACTGGGAATACGTAAATGATGTAGGCCCAACTTTAGGGCATGTTTTATAAAGATATTCTCATAAACATATAACAAATATAATCGATATTAAACTCAAAATAAGTCACCCTCCCAGTAATCTTTAGCATTGGGTTTTATACGACCTTCGTGATGACAGACGTCTGGGCAGTCAGTGACAGACGGATTAATATCGGGCAGTATCCTATCTATGTTTTTAAAAAGATGCTTGCCGGTCAGTGCAAGTTCCAGTATTATTTAAGTGAGGTCGAACGGAGGACATTAACCTCGTGCTCAAATGGCTCTGGCTTGTTCCTTGGTGAATAAGCAAGTTTTCTGATGACAGAAGGGAGCGATGACATTCCTTGGCCGTTGTCAATTGCCCGAGGCAATATTTGTAGTCAGGAAATCCACCTCAAATCCAGTCCGTATTTCACTTTTCCGACCCATCGCACTAGGACTCTCTTTCAGACAATAAATCCGCATTCGGCACGTGTATTCGTTTTTGAAATCAGCAAGTTTGAGAGAGGGCGGGCGTATAAAATGAAACAAAACACGTGTTTATATTAAAAAGAAATAGAACCCAAACAATATACCAACAAGAACAACTCACGGCTTAACTCATGACAATACGCGGGAAGACTGCTTTTCTTTAGCCGGTGAAACACGTGACGTTTTCCACCAATAATTTTCAATTGTCAGTTAACACTCCTCGCACGTGAACTTTGCGCACAATGGCCGCCATTACTATTCCAACTTGAGCAAAGGACACAGAAACACCTCGTCTTAAGGTAAGCTGTTTATGGCACTCTTGATAGATTTGTACTAGTAAGAACCATGACAGCATATTTTATTAAATAAATAAGCCAGCATTGTTCTGTAAATGGTTTTAAAGTACGGTAATTCGATTACTGCTTGAACTTTAGTTTAAGTGTGTCATTGCTCAGTTTGGAAACCGATACTGTATCCCACTCGGTAGCAGAAATAGAAATATTAAAACAGTAACACTTAAATACATTTTAAAAAGTGCATTCTGAAGCATAAATAATGTGTCTTGAAATATAAGCAAAACATAAATAATGTGTCTTGAAATATAAACAAAACAAATAATGTGTCTTGAAATGTATTTAAAAAACCCATAAACAACGTGTCTTGAAATGTAAATAAAACATAAACATAAACAATGTGCCTTGAAATGTGCAAAAAAACATGAACACTGTGTCTTGAAATGTAAACAATACATAAACAATGTATCTTGAAAAGTATAAAAAAATAAAGAATGTTTCTTGAAATGTATAAAAAAAACCATAAACAATGTGTCTTGAAATGTAAACAAAACAAGCAATGTGTCTTGAAATGTAAACAAAACATAAACAACGTGTCCGGAACAGTAATACTGTGCTTTGAAATATAAGCAATACATAAACAATCTATCCTTAAACATAAGTAATGCGCCCGGACCTGTAAACAGTACGTAAACATTTTAACTTCAAACATAAACAATTTTGTTGTGAAATGCAAGCAATGTCTACTTAAATGTAAACACTCAGCTAAAACGTAAACACAGTGATTAATTATACAATAAAGGAGAACGAAGGCAAAACAGGACGATATGTTAGATCAAGAATAACTTTTCAATCGTGTGACAGTATTTGTATGTGTAAAAGTTTACAAAATTATAAGAGTTTACTTTGTGATTTTGATTGTAAATATCACTTGTTCTCTTCTCTTTTGACCTAGTTTCTCACCCAATAAGTGTCAGCCCTCCCCACAGTGCACCCCCCTTATATATTTGCCATTTCTAGATTTTGTAAACTTGAAAAACATGTTATAATGAATGTTTGTGCCATACCAGTGCGCTGGCAGTCCAAAATGTGAACATATTTGATACTGATCAATCTTAGTTTGCTCATCCATTGCATTAAACACCAACATATATAATTATTTCATATTCGAAACACGTCAGGCAATTTCTTTGCTTTGCATAAAATTACATTAAAAAATAATTAAATTACATTATCACCTTTACATTAAAAAATAAATTACATTAAAGAATCTGTGCATTACCCCCCAAAAAAAAATTAAAAAAAAAATTATAAATTGCTTTATTAAGGCCTCTTTACACGTAAATTTACATTTATTAAGCACCTTTACATTAAAGAAAATTAAAGTAGGAATGAATGCAGTATCCTGTTACATGTGTGATTCAAACTATGGCGTAATATTTTATTCTTCTTCCCCGCTCTCCTTACTTTAGTTTGTATTTTTTGAAGCAAGGATAACCAAGACTTCATCTCTTGCCAAGATGATCATGTTCTCATTCTCACATTATTCCATTTTCCTCCAAAACTTGCTTTAGTTACGTGGTATGATGATCAGTTTTTCGTTATTGCAACACGGACCGTCCACCCCTAGCCGCTACATCGGCTCTCCTCTTGCTCGGGGCAACACCCCTGCACGCTGCGGGCGGGTGGAACAAGATCAGGTTATCCTGGGCAAGTTGCTGGGCTCGGGTGGTTTCGGCTGCGTCTACGTTGCCAGCATCCGGGGTCGCACTGTTGTCGTGAAGACGTACCACAAGCGTACCGGTAATCCACGCGCCTTACGTCAGTCGTACAACTGTGAGCTACTTGCGTATAGGTGGGTGTTGTGAACTCCATGTGTAAGTGGGTGTGTTGTGAACTGTTTGTCTAAGTAGGTGTGTTGTGAACTGTTTGTCTAAGTGGGTGTGTTGTGAACTGTTTGTCTAAGTGGGTGTGTTGTGAACAACTGTGAACTGCTTGCGTATTGGTGGGTTGTGAATACTTAGCTGCTTGTGTGTAGGTGGGTGTGTTGTGAACAACTGTGAACTGCTTGCGTATTGTGGGTGTGTTGTGAACAATGAGCTGCTTGTGTGTAGTGAGCAACTGTGAGCTACTTGCACCTGTAGGTTTGTTATATACGTGCATAAAGTGCTTGTTTTAATGAGTTTTGTTGCATGCACATGTCAACTGTTATCTATAACGATCCTTCCCCAAGCATACAGAAACTTTTTTTTTTTTTTACGTGTCAAGCGTGTACGTAACACTTTAGCTACATCTCTCCACTCGCTACATTACTTGTCAAGCGTGTACCGAAACAGAATGTAAAATCGGCATATTACCCTGAAGTGTTTCAAGCAGTGAGTTTGTCATAGAATAAAAATACCCGCGCGTATGTGTGTGTGTGTGTGCGGCGTGTGTCAAATGTAAATATGCAGTTTTGTGTTCCTTGAGTGCGTGCCACTCTGTTACTGATCGCAAACAAGTTTTGATTGCTCTATACTCATAAAGTGCATTCAACTACCAAACATAATCAAATTCTTAATCGACGACCCGATATTTAATAGTGTAAAACTGTCAGGCACAATCAGTGTCTTACTGTTTTTATTCCAGTGCATTCCAATCACCATGGATTTAAAAAAAAATTGATGGGAAAGGATAGCTATTTCAAGAAATATTTACGGATCATTATTTCGTTTTAAATTAAAAAAAAAAAAAACATCACGCAAAACACTTTTGCCTTTTGCCATTTCTGCTGCTGTGTTTGTAGCTTTGGCTTGAAACTGATATACATCCTCCGGCCGTGTTCGTACTTTGCAGGCTTGGCTTGAAACACACAAACATCGTTAGCGTCCTGGGTGCTACGTCACTCATTGACTTCCAAGAGGGTGCTTGGATCCTGATGGAATTTGCAGGGGAGAGAAATCTACAGATGATTCTCAACGACCCTCGAGAGGATATTGATCGTAACAAGCGGCTCGGGTATCTGCATAGTGCACAATGTTACTTATGCTAGTTTTTTGTTTTTTTTTTAGAAATAACACACACACACACACACACACACACACACACACACACACACACACACACACACACCACCCCTTCACACGCACACTACATAAATTATCCAATCTACGACATTTTGCATCGTAATTTGTATTTCAGAGCTATTTATATAAATTTTTAGAATTAAGTACAGGTGTACCTGCAACATAAGTTTAAGTTTTAGTTGTGAAAGACACGTTGCTGTGTTAGCTTAATCATTCTTGTAGATACACTGTATTGAGATGTTTAAGTTTTGTCTTGTAGCCTGACTGTCTTAGGATACAGTATTGCTGATGGACTTGTAGCCTGACTGTCTCAGAATACTCTATTGCTGATGGACTTGTAGCCTGACTGTCTTAGGATACTCTATTGCTGATGGACTTGTAGCCTGACTGTCTTAGGATACACTATTGCTGATGGACTTGTAGCCTGACTGTCTTAGGATACACTATTGCTGATGGACTTGTAGCCTGACTGTCTCAGAATACACTATTGCTGACAGACTTGTAGGTGACTATCTCAGTATACACTATTGCTGACATAGTTGTAGGTGACTGTCTCAGTATACACTATTGCTGACATAGTTGTAGGTAACTGTCTCAGAATACACTATTGCTGACAGACTTGTAGCTGACTATCTCAGTATACACTATTGCTGACATAGTTGTATGTGACTGTCTCAGGATACACTATTGCTGACATAGTTGTAGGTGACTGTCTCAGGATACACTATTGCTGACAGACTTGTAACCTTACTGTCTCGGGATACACTTTTGCTGACAGACTTGTAGGTGACTGTCTCAGGATATAGTAGTTTGACAGTCTTGACTGTCTCAGATGTAGTTTTGACTGTCTTGTAACTAGACAATCTGAGATGAAATATTTTGACTGACTTCTAATCAGACTTTCTGATGTAACTAGATTGTCTTGTGGTAGGTCAGTACGACAGTATACTAAGGAGATCTCTTTGACAAGGTTGTGTTGTCAGTCAAACATTCAGTTGTACTCAAGATATTTGCATTTTCTATTTAAGAAAGCGTTGGTCTTGACATGGTCCTGAGAAGTTTTTGCTGTGTTTCTTAATAGAACGTTGGCCTTGAGATGTTTTTGCTGTGTTTGGTAACAGAATACTGGTCCAGGGATGTTTTTGCTGTGTTTCGTAACAGAACACTGGTCTTGAGATGTTTGGTAGCCGAACATTGGTCCTGGGTTTGCTGTGTTTCCTAACAAAACATTGTTTTTAAATGCTTTTGTAAAAGAACATCAGTCTTGTAATAGTTTAGTTTCTTATAACCAGACAGATTTATAGTTAGTATATCTTGTAACAGGACGACTGTCTAGAGAGGTTTATAGTTTGTAACAAGACTATCTGGAGAGGTTTATAGTTTATATATCTTGTAACTCGACTATCTAGAGAGGTTTATAGTTTGTAGATCTTGTAACTAGACTGTCATGACAGGTTTATAGTTTGTAGATCTTGTAACTCGACTATTTAGAGAGGTTTATAGTTTATATATCTTGTAACCAGACTGTCTTGAGAGGTTTATAGTTTATATATCTTGTAAGTAGACTGTCTAGACAGGTTTATAGTTCGTATATTTTATAACTCGACTGTCTGGAGAGGTTTATAGTTTGCAGATATTGTAACTCACTGCTTAGAGAGGTTTATAATTTGTGTATATTGTAACAAGATAGTCTGGAGAGGTTTATAGTTTGTATATCTTGTAGCAAAACTGTCTAGAAAGTTTATAGTTTGTACATCTTGTAACTCAACAGTCTAGATACGTTTATAGTTTGTATATAATATAACTCGACTGTCTAGAGCGGTTTATAGTTTATGTATCTTGTAACAAGACTATCTTTTAGAGAAGTTTATGTGTGTATATATTGTAACAAGACTGTCAGGAGCGGTTTATAGTTTGTATACCTTGCAACTAGACTGTCTAGAGAGGTTTATAGTTTGTGTATCTTGTAACAAGACTGTCTTTTAGAGAGTTTTATAGTTTGTGTATCTTGTAACTAGACTGTCTTTTAGAGAGTTTTATAGTTTGTGTATCTTGTAACAAGACTGTCTTTTAGAGAGTTTTATAGTTTGTGTATATTGTAACTAGACTGTCTAGAAAGGTTTTTATCTTGTAACAAGACTGTCTAGAGAGGTTTTTATCTTGTAACAAGACCATCAACATGGTGTCTTGCATTTTGGTAACAGGATTGTTTTCGAGATGCTTTAATTGTGTAGCCACACCGTCTCGAGACGTGGGACTCCGTGTTGTGCTGTTACAGACCGTGGTCTTGAGATGTTTCAGTTTTGCGCTACAGATCGCGCGTGGACTTCATTACCTCCACTCAGTAAATGTCGTGCACCTGGATGTCAAACCGGCCAACATCATCGCCACTCCCGACTGCAGGCTGCGTTTGGCCGACTTCGGCTGCTGCCACCACATCTCGCCCGCGTGCGAGGTTCAAGAGGACAGGAAGCAGGAGGTTGATTCAGGGTCAGAGCCGGGACCCTGGAAGAACGACCTTGAAGGCACACTGGCCTACAGAGCCCCAGAGTTGCTGAAAGGGGATCCACCATCACACCGGGCCGACATCTATTCTCTGGGCATCACGCTATGGCAGATGGTACGCAGACAGTTGAAGAAGACATTTATTGGTCGGTAACGTAGTTTATTTTTGGCATTACTTCCCTTTTATTTGCAAGTCACGTGACAACCTTTCAAGCGTGTATCGGCAGCAACAACCAGTATATTCCCATATTTAACCTTGTTGTATAATATTTATTTTAGACAGATCTGTTAACAATGTCGACATTCGCGATGGTAATTCGAAAACGGGTTTTGTTTTTCCTTCCAGCGAACGCGCAGAGGCCCATACGAAGGATTACCTCCCCATGCCGTAGTGTTCCAGGTAGTGGCGCAACACCTCCGCCCTCGGCGTCCGTCAACCGACAACGACGACCCCTTCGAACTGATCTTCCGTGACCTGTACATGCAGTGCTGGTCGGCGAGTGTGGAAGAGCGTCCATCCTCTTTAGAGGTCGTGCACGCAATTGGCAGGTGGCTTGAGAAACACTGTGCGGAGTGACCCCTCACGTCTGCGGCGTGTATAGTTACGTCCCATTTCATGAGTCTTTATAGTTATATCCCGTTTCATGAGTCTTTATAGTT
The DNA here is from genome assembly GCA_028829895.1 of Sinotaia quadrata. Taxonomy (NCBI): domain Eukaryota; kingdom Metazoa; phylum Mollusca; class Gastropoda; order Architaenioglossa; family Viviparidae; genus Sinotaia; species Sinotaia quadrata. The sequence continues at coordinate 138,458,816 of CM054178.1, read as the reverse complement.
ACGTCCCGCTTCATGAGTCTTTATAGTTACGTCCCGTTTCATGAGTCTTTATAGTTGCGTCCCGTTTTTGCCATCTAAAAGCGTAACGCCCCATTCTTCCTTCTGTGTAAAGTGACGTCCTATTTATGCTATTTCTCAAGAGAGTGAGAACTCCTTTCTGTTGTTATCAGCTGAGACTGATTTAAAATAAAAATCTATTAACTCGAATTCGATCATCTTAGAAGATTAATATCTCGACTCTTTTATCTCGAAAAAGTTAATGTTATTCTTCCCTTAAAAAATATCTATCATTTGAGCCATCTTTAAAGATTGGCATTTCATTCTTTTGTATCTCTCGATAGTTATCTCAGATTTTGTAAACTCTGAGTTCTTTCCTTTCTGTTATCGCTTTATAGTGGGCTCTAAAAATAGAAAATGTGTTCGCGTTACTTCCAAAGAACTTTCATTTTAGCAACAGCAATTGTTTTGGAAAGAAAAGTAAATGAATTAAAACAAGTTGATTCAATCAAGTTCGCTAATAAAAATAATAACTTGGGAGTGATAATTCCATTGTGAAATGATGGCAAAAAGTTGTATAAAATATAGTCCAAAAAGATAATGCAACAGAAATTAACAAACAGAATCACACATATACACATACAGACGTACACAAACACAAACACACACACACACACACACACACACACAAACAAACACACACACACACACACACACACACACACACACACACACACAAACGCGCCCGATTAAATTTTTGTCCAAACGTTATGACAAGTTTAGTAAGGAGACGATTAGGACTTTGCCTTGACCTAGGAAAGGCCTATACTGATCTCGTGCAGTTTCAGATGGTGATTTTTTTTGCAGATGATTGTACTGCATATGAATTTATTTCAAAGCTCTAACTACTAATCATATCATACGACATATAATTTGTGTGTTTCTTGAACTAATATGATGAAGTAATATTACAACTGTATGATGGTGTCTTTCATCATATTTACTTCTATCAATATATTCTCTTTACAACAAAAAAAAAAGACTTTTATTACGTAAACTTAAATCAAATTATAAACAGAAATATATTTTAAAAAATTATATTTTGGCTTTCAACCTCCCCCCTCTCCATCAATTGCCATTGTGATCATTGAGCATATGTGCTCTCTCTCCATCTCCCCCTCTCTCTCTTCCTATTCCCCCCTCCAATTCACTTGTCTTGTGCCCTGTTTACTTTGTTTTGAGCCTTTCCTGTAAGAGAGAACAGTTATATAGTTGTCATGTTTAATTGATTGTAGATGATACTGTTCAATGCTTCAGCGCAAATTTGATGACTGTTAAATTGTTTGATACGGGTCACTGGTCTCAGTTTTCCTCTCAAAAATAATTACAAATACATAATCTCATTATAAAGTACATAACTTCATTATAAAGTAAATAACATCATTATAAAGTACATAGCCTCATTATGAAGTACATAACCTCATTATAAAGTATATAAACCTCATTATAAAATACACAACCTCATTATAAATCACATAACCTCATTATAATAAAGTACAAAAACCTCATTATAAAAGACATATTAGCATATGCAATGCTTTTCTATCCCATTGTAGTACACTGCACATGTCACTTGCTTCTCATCTAACCTTAGTACATTGTACATGTCACGCCTAATCTTTGTACATGTAGCATGTCACTTGTTTCACGCCTAATTTTAGTACAATGCACACAACGTAGGTTTTCATCTCACCATCTACTCGCAATGCATTGTACTTTGTAGGCTAGGTCACTCATCTTTGACGTCATATAATTTAAATTTGTTACGTTTTATTTCTTGTTAAGTTAATTTGTTTGATAAATTTCTTTACAGATTAAATTCTTTGTAAGCTAATTTTTCAGCTACTGCTAAAGTTTGTTCTGGAACGAGAACAAAGAAAGAAAGAATAATATTACGGATAGATAATTATGGTGTGATTAAAAGGTCTTCTCTTTGAAGAATTTTCAGTGTACATTTTCGATTTGAGTTAGACATTTAGTGCACATCATATACGATTTGTGCTATAATTTTATATTTATTTTACAAGACTGTAAAATAAAATATGTTATGTTTTGGAATTTAATTTTTTTTAATACGTTTAATTTATGGTTTTTCATGTTATTTTCATTTTTGACTTCTTCATTGCTGTAGCAAGCTAATAAATACTTACACTGTTTATGTTTATATTTCATTATTATACTGACTAATAATGTATACTGTAATGTTTATATCTCATTATTACACAAGCTAATAAAGTACTTTGTACATGTTTATATCTCATTATTACACAAGCTAATAAAGTACAACAGACCTAATTGTGTGACTAGTGTATCGATAAAAATAAAAACAGACCTAAATGTGTGACTTTTGTGTATCGATAAAAAAACAGACCTAAATGCTTCTTGTTGATTTGCTTGCTTGCCGACCATGGGATGTATCACGCAAACAGTCTTAAAATTTATTAACATCCAGTAAATACTTTAATATTTGGATTTATATGATCCATGTTTCTAGATGTTCACAAAAGACGGATTCGGTCATTGACCGCGTGACTGTGTACGACTGAAAGCGTGTGCATTTCGCCATTTTGTAGTGTTTTTTCAACTTTTATAGAAATGTTGGATGTCTATCATAGAGTCATAATAAATAAATATACAGTAATTGCTAGATGCCTCTTGAAGCAGCTGATAACTGATACTCTCGAGATTCATATTTGGCTATATTTGTTAAAGACGACATATTACATGTCTGTGAAAAATCAAAGCATAACTTTCTATTAAAATAATAATCCAGTATATCTTTTATTGTGCACTTGTGTTCTGCCAGACTGTTCACACAACACACACACACACACACACACACACACACACACACACACACACACACACACACAAACCCGCGCGCGCGTATGCATGCACACACATGCGCTATATGATTTGTGATTTATGTTATTTGAATTCGTTACGTATGCCAAATGTTTTGTATGGAATTGTATGTTTAAATGAAGTGCATATCTGCAATTTGACTTCCCTCTAACGTGTAACACTTGGAAACATTGACGAAAATATATGAAGAAAAGCAAATAACCTGTACTATGCTGAAAACTTATTTGCCTTGATTTTTTAAATTTAAACATGAAAATTATGCTCAAAATATATCTTGTAGACTAATGACTCGATACAACAAACGTGACACAACAAACAGCAAAAATAGAACTTATGACACCTGAAACGCACTACACAAACCAGATACGTCTAAACACGCACTTTTCCTCTTTCAATCCTCGTCCAAAGAACCCAACGCACGCATGCACACACGCGCACACTGAAAACCTAGAAAAAAGAAAAATGGAAGCACACGCAATCAAAAACAAAAAATATCAAATTATATTAAGTTGCGAAAGGAAGGTTAAATATCTTTATGGACATTTTAAGAACTTCGTCATTCGGCGAAGAAAAAGGGATAACTAGCTCAAATGTCGATTTAAAAACTGTCATTCGTTTGTGAAGAGAAAGGGTTAACTTACTCAAAGAACGATTTAAGAACTTCGTCATTCGGTGGAGAGAAAGGGTTAACTAGCTCAAAGGAAGATTTTAAGAACATCGTCATTCGGTGAAGAGAAAAGGTTAACTAGCTCAAAGGAAGATTTAAGAACATTGTCATTCGGTGAAGAGAAAAGGTTAACTAGCTCAAAGGATGATTTAAGAACTCTGTTATTCGGTGAATCTGTTTATACTGGAAGTACAGCAAGCTGTTCACTAACGCAGGTCCGGTTGTTGTCACAGTTATGTGTGTAAATAAGGTATTTCTAGTTCTGTATCCTCAGTTCCTGCATGTACATTTATGTGAGTAAATAAGGTATTTTTAGTTCTGTATTATCAGTTCCTGCAGATTTAAAGTAAGCATGTACACTATGATCACTTTCCCGCATATTTATCGTAGATGTACAATGGTTTACTGTTGTCATTCGTTTGCAAATGTATTAAACAGTTGAAAAATCCCACCCTCGCAGAAAAAAGAGCATCCATTTATAAGTACTGTGTATTGACTATGGAATCCATTTATAAGTACTGTGTATTGACTATGGAATCCATTTATAAATACTTAGTATTGACTATCGTTTCAAAATTTTTATTTTTACCCAGACGCCAAATGTTGCTATTCAAGTTTCAAATGTGTTCGCCATCCAATTCCAATAGACATGAGTAAACCAATAGACATGAGTAAACCAATAGACACGAGTAAACCAATAGACATGAGTAAACCAATTAACATAACATAGTATTTCCGTCTTGAACATAAATGTTGCCTTGAGATTGTTGCAGATTAAGGGGACGCAATTCTCGATCATGTTATCCTGGCAAAGGTTTTAATATATTCAGTCCGATAGAAAGGTGATTTCCACTTGAATTTAGTTACAAGTGACCCGAAATGGTGAGAATTGCACTTTTAAGACTGCTAATGCGCACACATTCACGCGCTTTATAAACTTCTCATTAAGAAAAAAAAGAAACAATTAAAAATAAAATGCGATTTGCGGCACTGGAAAAATAGCACTGAAATTCCCAACCACCAATCCCTACAAACACTGAGGCGAATAATAGGACACATGGGGGGCATCACTTGAAAGGGCGATAAGTCGGTTGTCTTTCATGGCTGTTCTGCATCCTGCAATGGTTGATTACATTAGAGTCGGCTTTGAGTGTGGGGCATTTATTAATGATTTTCCAGGTTACCCACTGTGCGATCGCGACAAATAGCCGTCTTGCAGGACGGGTTGCCGCGTTCATTCTGATGACATCACATTTCGCTGTTCTTTGAAATAACAGCTAACAATTAGAATTCACTGTGACGATGTCATACTATTCTCTTTGAAATAACAACTGACAACTACCGTTCACTATCCTGTTTTGGAAAATAACGGTTTACGCCCTGAGTAGCCGGTTCAATGTAATGACGTCATAACATGCTGTTCATTGAAAAACAACTAACCACTAGCGTTCACTGTGCCGACGTCATACGATTCTCTTCTTTGAAACATCAACGGACATCTAGCTTTTACAACTCTTGGAAAACAAGTTTCAATATGAGTAAGCGATGTCATGTCGCCATGTCTCTGAATTAACAAACAACACCATGGTTAGCGTCCTACAGTGATGACGTCATACCACTCTCTCTTGGAATTAGCAATCGAACTAGATTGAATGTTGTTTGGGAAATAGTAATTTACACCATGAACAGAGTTCTATGCTAGCCAAGCTGTCTGGCTCTGTTCTTGATGACAAAGGAACAGTTCTATTTCCATCCAAACGGTTTAGTTTTCGGTCTGTTCTTGATGAGAGCAAAATACGGTTGTAATCAAGCTGTTTCAGGTCTGTCAGCTAACGGAGCTAAAGTTCTATCTTAGTTGAACTGTTTTCATTCTTCCATGATGACAGCAAAAGTGTGGCTGCAACCAAATTGTTTCAATTCTGTTCCCGATGACTTAACCAAAATTGTTTCAGTTCTATTCTCACTGTCATAACCAAATTGTTTCAGTTCTATTCTCACTGTCATAACCAAATTGTTTCAGTTATGTTCTCTATGTCGTAACAAAATTGTTTCCGTTCTGTTCTCGATGTCTTAACCAAGTTGTGCCAGTTCTATTCTCACTGCCATAACCAAATTGTTCCAGTTCTGTTCTCAATGTCTTTACCAAATTGTTTTAGTTCTGTTCTCAATATTTTAAACAAATTCTCTTCTTTTCTCCCTCTCTATACCAAATTGTATCAGTTCTGTTTTCACTGTCTTAACCAAATTGTTTCAGTTCTGTTCTCACTGTCTTAACCAAATTGTTTAGTTCTGTTCCGAATGTCGTAGCCAAATTGTTCCAGTTCTGTTCTCAATGTCTTAAATATCTATCTATGCCTGTCTGTCTGTCTATCATTGTCTCAGAATCTGATTTTTTAAAATGTTGCTCAATTAGTAAACAAAATCTGCCAGAGTGTTATTTCTGGAACGCTTACGCTTGTGACCTGATCTCTTTACAGTCCAGAAAGACTGAATGCTGGATAAATTTTGTAAAAACGTTAACAACAACCTTTTACATTATTTATGCTGATGATGTCCGATTTTCATCCCCTCAAGTAAAAATCATTTCTTGAATGAATATCTTCCCCCCCCCCCCCCGAATAACTAAAAATAGCAAGCATGATGGAATTATTCTCTCTCAGTACGGTGACAGCATGATGTCTTTCAGTGGGTGTGCAAAAGTCGTCTTTAATTGGACATCCCCATCCCTCCCACAAAAAACGTGCTGTGCTTCCGATCATGACTTGTCGACACAGTTCATAGAATTTTCCACGCCTCATCCCTCCGTCGTCCGCCTTGCAGGTTTACGCTTGGTTTCTCCTTTGACAGCTGTGAACTAGTTGGTCACTTCTCTCTTGTACACAAAATCAGATGAAAGCCACCTCCCAGTGGGTCACAAGTGTGGGTGACACTAATCAGTTACCATAATTGTCTCCCATTACCTTCGATCGCTTCTTTTCATTCCCACTTGGCCGGCTGGCAAAATCCGTTTCCACAGGGCCGCCTAATTAATGTGATAATCCACTGGCACTCAGTGATGGCAGTTTAGTGCCGTGTGGGTTCTGGACGAGATTGCAAGACGAGGCCGCCAGTAGCTTGCAGTTTCAATAACGCCGACCATCGTTCCATATTGCGTGAGTTCGGATTGTTATTTGCCCAGGCGAAGTTTACTTTGGGTTGGGTACCCGTTCCCCGACGTATTGGCCGCGTTTGATGAGTAATGCGAACGTGTTTACGTACTTCCCTCTAAATCCCACTTCGACTGTGTGCTTAATAGATTTAAATTTTTAGTTGGAAAAAATTAATTTGTTGAAGGAGCTTGTTTCGGCAGCTTTGAGCGATAATTGACCTGGCTGCTCGGTTTATACTCATTTGGACCGTTTTGACAATTAATTCGTTTTCAACATTGAAATAATTATAAGGCCGAATCCCTCCTCTCCACACATCTCCAAGAAGTTACAATTCTGTCTGTCCCCTGTCAGTCTGCCGCCCGTCTGACGGTACTCGTTAAAAAATTAAGGTCACGAGTGCGAACTGAACAATGGGCTTTTTTCCATGTCACACGAACTTTTGAACCTGTTAGTTGTCCGAATTGGTTAGAAAAATGAGGATGTTATCTCGAAACAAATGGTTTGGCTGCACGATTTGTTTAAGAAAACTAGGTCAGTATATTATCTTGTCTTTAGGTCATTATGTCATTAGGCCATCACTCTATAAAAGGATTGGATAGCCATGATGACTTAAAACAAATGATTGAAAAGAACATTTTTTGTTTGTTTTGCAAACGCATACACTTTTATAAAACACTGCACTTTAAAGTAGAAATTACGGGTTGGGTTAAACTTAGTGAACAAAACGTGGATGGCTCACTGAATGAAAGATGTATTTCATAGTACAAAACAGTATAACATGTTTAATGGGTAAACAGGAAAAAGTCACCGGGGAAAAAAAAACACAGGAAAAAAGCCACAGGAAAAAAGTCATAGAAAATTTTAAAAAATATTTAAAAAAATGTCAAAGATAGATAGTCACAATATATGTTAAGTCGTAAGTGTAAAAGTGTATGTGTTGTAAAATTTATTGACTGTAAGTGTCAGTGTGTATGTGTTGTAAAATTTATTAACTGTAACAGTGTAAGTGAAGCAGGAAATGGCTCGGAGGTTAACTGCTCGCTCAAGTTATGCGTGGTTCAAATGTTTTTTTTATATATACTGTATAAATGCATTAATTCATACATTTAGTTCTGTTTTAATTAATTTTAATTGTAAGTCCATGTGTATGTTTATTATTGAGTGATTAACAGTAAATGAAAATAAGCGACCGCTCATTAGGATCGTGGTTCGATTCTCGCTCGAGGTTAAATATGTGTGTTTGTGTGACTTGTATATCGTACACATATTATAATTCACACATTTAATTATATCATACTTATTTAAGTTGTTTTGCTTGTGTCCATAAACACGTATATTATAGATTGAATAACAGTAAAGGGAAGTAAGTGATTGTGCAGAGATTAGCCTCTCGCCCATGAGGATCATGGTGTGTGATTCTCGCTCAAACAAAAGATGTTTTTATTTTCTTTGTGTGTGTGTGTGTGTGTGTGTGTGTAATTTAAAAGAATCTGCCTCTTATCTCTCCGACACAACTCACATAGTAAATAAGATTTAAACTACAGCTACGTGTGACCCACTATTATAAGAGTAATTCAAAGGATCGCCAAAAGAACTGCGCCAAAATAATTTTGATTCAAACGAAAGCAGGGCGCATTGCATTGTGGTACTAGTTTAGTGATAACACTATTCAGACAAAGCATCAATGGGATCAATGCGGTCAGTACAATAGCCGTTGCAGACCAGCAGCGTTGTATCGTTGGTCTATGTTTTATGTTTTAAACAAGACAGTCATTGTCGGTTGTGTTTGCTTTACTTATTTTTAAAGTACTTTTCTTGTTTAATGCCGACGATTGGTAACTGTAGAATAAAATGTTCTTAAAAATCACCTAACATACATTACTAACACATATTTAGTATGATGTGACTGCTTGAAACATGATTTCATTGATGGCTTTTTATTTAGTTTAATTTTATATTAATACGTCAGTTTATTTTCATTTCTGGAAATTATTTCCAGATCGAGATTTAAAGTTTGAACCGTATTAGCTGTAATATTAATAGTGTTCTATTGTTCTTGTATTAGTCGGCGATTATAATGTTTAAATATGGTATTAATTGATCAAAATAGTCGGCATATCTGTAAGTTATAAATTTGAACGGTTTCATGCAATAGTAATAAAACTCATCTACCATACAACTATCTAAAAATGTTTATATTGCATTGAATGCTATAATCATATGATTGCATTGGTGTCTTATTTTATGTTTAGTTTAGTTCCCAAAATTATTGCATGTATTAAACATTTAAACTAATTTGAGTTTATTATATGATTTTTCTCGTGATATGAAAAGAAGACAAAATTATTTTTTAAATTTAATTTATTTATGTGATACTCAAACTTGCTAGATTCATACACATTTTTTCTGTGACTTCTTTTCTTGTGACTTTTTTCCTGTGGCTTTCTTTTCTGTGACTTTTTTCTTAGCAAAACTTGTGACTTTTTTCCCCGTAACTTTTTTCCTGTGACTTTTTTCCTAGCAAAACTTGTGACTTTTTCCCTGTGACTTTTTTCCTAGAAAAACTTGTGACTTTTTTCCTAGCAAAACTTGTGACTTTTTTCCTAAAACTTTCTTTTCTATTGTTTTTTTTGACAGGGGAGACAACTCTTAATGGCGTAACTAATTTATTGTATAGTAATGCTATGCAACTGAAGAAATTACACATACACGTACACAAAGACATAAAAGTATTGTTCAACCAAATTTTTCATTTTTGTATTTCTTTTTCTTAAATTATATTTTCTGCTCTTTCCCGTCAATATGTATTAGTAAAACTTACCATTTCGTACGAAAATACTTAGTGACAAGGGGAAATAAATTAATGCAAGCAGCCTGGCATTATTTTCGCGCCAAAAGCTGTTCTGCTCTTGCGAATTGTACATATATGATACAATTATTCAATTTGTGACATAAGAGTGATTTTGAACTTCAACGATCTGCACTGTAGCAATCCGATATGCATTTTGCATGTTTTCTATCGGTTGTTGTTCGTGATATTGATTGTCCTCTTTTATGTCATTAGGGCCTCGTTTGCTTTTCATTTCTTTTTATCACTGCGATGAGTGAAAGTAACCTCGACGTAAGTTGAACTCTGTTACGCGGTGCATTAGGTTTACTTTTTTTATTATCGTAATTTAGCGAATCGTGCCCAGAATCCTACGAAAGTGGCACGCAGAGCTTATAGAGATTAGGCGCGCGCCCAAGGGCAAGGGCGCTAATCAAGTACTTGAATGCTTTCGCTCTTTGGTCTGCGGCCTCCAGGATTATTCAGAATCACGTCGCATCTTTACTGGCCTGGTGTGGGAGGTTTTTCTTTTTAATCACGCTAGTCCGTAAAGGCAGGCTGATTTTAATCATGCAAGTGCCTGTAAATGCAGAAAGATTTTAATCGCGCAATTGCTTATCTGGGCAGGTATTTTTTTCTAAATCACGCAAATATCTATAAGAGCAGAAAGTAGTCGCGCATGAATCTGTGGGCAGGCAGTTTTTAATCACGCAAATGGCTCTAGGTGCAAAAGATTTAATCGCGCAAATGTCTTGTGGGCACGCAGATTTTAATCACGCAAATGTGTGTGGGCACGCAGATTTTAATCACGCAAATGTCTGCGTGGACACGCAGATTTTAATCATGCAAATGTGTGCGGGCACGCAAATTTTAATCACGCTAGAGTCTGTGTGGGCAGACAGATTTTAATCACAGAAGTGTCTTTGCGGGCGGATAGATTTTAATCCCGCCCAGACGTCTGTGTGAGTGAGGAGATTTTATTCATGCAAATGTTTATTTTGGCCGGCAGATTTTTATCATGCAAATGTCTGTTTGAGTAGGCAGATTTTAATCATGCAAATGTCTGTGTGGGTACACAAACTTTAAACCTTGCAATGTCTATGTATTGTAGGCATTCATGAATCTGCCCATACCATGAACACGACTATATAAAGCTCTTGACTTCCGGAGCTCCAAATGTATACGTGAGTTATTTCCCTTGTTTATTTTCAGTTCACTCGCATCAGACAATGTCACGACAGACACAAACGGAACAGCAGAATGTTATAGACGAAGACGCTTCATTCGAGACCAATCAGTTGTAACTACGGGAAAATCTCGAGAACAATCCGAAGTTCGGGTGGACAACTTAATTTCCCTCACTTTGCAGGACTCGATGTTTGTGACGATTGCACTAGCTCAGTTATTTTCAGGACTCGATGTTTGTGACGATTGCACTAGCTCAGTTATTTTCAGGACTCGATGTTTGTGACGATTGCACTAGCTCAATTATTTTCAGGACTCGATGTTTGTGACGATTGCACTAGTCCACTTGTTTTCAGGACTCAGTGTCATAACGGCGATCCTCGCACTAGCTCTGATATTGCAACGCTCGATCTCATTCCCCTCCCCCCCCCCCCACACACTCCTACCTTCAAGAGTATGAAGCGGGCGACGTCATAAAACAGGACGCATGCTTTTAAACGATAATATTTTTTTTCCTTTTTTTTTTTTAAAGGTTACTGGAAATTAGCACCAGTTCCATAACAGAACCTGGAACATTTTAACCTGGTGCTGATTATTTTTTGTGACTGGAAGTCGCTTATATAGTCTTGCATCAATCCTGAGTTTGTGGATATGGAACAAGTAGTGAAATGCAAGCAAGCTGCTCAGCAATGATGTCGATATAGGTTTGTTTCTCGGGTTAAAGACCAAAATAGTGGCTGTCAGTTACAGTCCTGAAAACTACATGCTTTAATGAATCAAACGTTACATTACTTTTCTAAAGTCTTTGATGGATATATTTTTATGTCTTCCAATGACTAAAGTATTCGTTTGGATCAGAACATTTTTATGTCTTCCAGTGTCTAAAGTAGCTGTTTGGATCAGAACATTTTTATGTCTTCCAGTGACTAAAGTAGTTGTTTGGAGCAGAAAACACTTATTCAGTTTGACAGGTGATATTTACGAGTCTACAGCACATCAAAAGAAATTTCCTCTCTGTTACAAGACACTGAAATCAGATTGGAAGTGTCTTGAATTGTATTTGGTTTAGGGTATTTTTTTTGTTCAAATACGGTAACATGTGGGGAGAATTATTTTATAGTTGTGACCGGTCGGGCAGAGAGAGGGTACAATGAGAGATCGAGTACATTGCACCGGGTAAATGACAGATCTGTTATAAGGAAAAGTGACAGGCGAATTAAGGGGTGGGAAAAGAAAAGACACATTGAAGAGAGGGAACAGAGATAGATCGGTGGTGCTGGTAGTTGTGCGTGTGTGTGTGTGTGTGTGTGTGTGTGTGTGTGTGTGTGTGTGTGTGTGTGTGTGTGTGTGTACATGTATGCGTGTTTCTGTGTGTATAAGTGATAGGTGGAGAGGGAAAAAGGTGATATATCACAGAATCGGAGAAGGGTGGTTGGGTGGGTGGTGGTGAAGAGTGGCAGTCTGGTAGACTGGCTCTTTCTTCCAAAAGACGGTTGCGCCATCCTAGCAAATGTTTGTCATCACACGAGCTGAACTGTCCTCGCAATGATTGACACATTTTGCATTAAGCCCCTCCCACCATCAGTGGTTCTCTCCGAGACAAACGTTTTAGATCCAGCACTGTTTAATAGTGAGATTTCAATTTTTCCTTTAAAAATAGCAACAAAATTATTAAATAAATATGAAATCTTTTGGGGAGTCTACAGAGATAAAGTGTCAGAATGGTACATTCACAAGATGTATCAGAAATATGTTAAAGGGTTTACAGAGACAGTGTTAGAGTTGTATATTTATAATAATGAATCCAGTTAAAGGTCTGCAGAGTCAGCAGTGTTCACAAGATATGCCAGAGACACTTCGTTATAGCAGTGTTCACAAGATATGCCAGAGACACAGCGTTATAGCAGTGTTCACAAGATATGCCAGAGACACAGCGTTATAGCAGTGTTCACAAGATATGCCAGAGGTACAGCGTTATAGCTGTGTTCACAAGATATGCCAGAGACACAGCGTTATAGCAATGTTCACAAGATATGCCAGAGACACAGCGTTATAGCAGTGTTCACAAGATATGACAGAGACACAGCGTATTAGCAGTGTTCACAAGATATGCCAGAGACACGGTTAGTGTTACAGGAGTATGCACTATATATATCAAGTCCTGTTAAAGGTCTCCAGAGGCACAACGTTACAGGAGTGTTCACAAGATTTGTCAGACACACTTAGTGTTATAGAGCATTCATATAGTATACCAGAGGCTCGTTAAAGGTTTCCATTGAGAGAACGTTACAAGAGTTTTCACAAGATATACTAGAGATCCGTTAAAGGTGTATAGAGACACAGTGAGATATATTAGAGACCCAGTAAAGGTGTACAGAGAGAGTGATATATTAGAGAGCCGTTAAAGGCTTACAGAGATAGAGTAAGCGAAACAGAAGTATTCATAAGGTATACCAGAAGCCTGCTAAAGATTCACAGAGACAGAGCGTTACAGTATTCTCAAGATACACCAGAGGCATGTTAAAGGTCTACAGAGACAGAGTTAGCGTTACAGTATTCTCAAGATACACCAGAGGCATGTTAAAGTTCTACAGAGACAGAGTTAGCATTATAGGAGTATTCCCAAGATACACCAGAGGCATGTTAAAGGTCTACAGAGACAGAGTTAGCGTTACAGTATTCCCAAGATACACCAGAGGCCTGTTAAAGGTCTTCAAAAGATATGAACCTCAACCAGCAAGCGGACTGCGGCCAGTGATATCTTATGGCGCGCAACAACATTTAGGCATTTGATAATGCAAGGTGTGATATCTGTTACTTGTCATCTTTTTGTAACCACCGCTCATTATGAAGAGAAATAATTGTTATTTATTTCCCTTTTGGATTTCTAGTGATACGGCCCATCTTAAAGGGAAGTAAATCAGTTTTACACGTTATTGCCATTTGGAATACAAATAGAGTACTAGGTAGTTATGGTAACCTAAATGTTTATTTCAACTCTTTCGGAAATAATATCAATGTTAGAAGAAAAATAAGAAAACTAAAGCAAACAACAACAACTACTAAAAAACACTTATGGTAAAGAATTTTCCAAGAGAGATGGGAAATTTTATTTTTTGTACAGAGGTAAACGATAACAAACCATGCCTTAACTCTTCATCTGTCAACAAACAATTATTTTTGTCGAAGACATCACTACGATACGAAGCCTCATAAAGAATTGACGTATTTACTTGAGAATTCAAGAGGAAGCAACTCTGAAGCTTAAAGAAGAATCGGCCAAGCAAAGAAATTTCAAGTCAACTTTCAGCAAGAACAAGTTTTCTGATAAGGTAATGGTGCCTAAATACATCACGACCTTTTACAGAACTTTAAAAAAAAACGTTTTACTTTAGTAAAAGAATGCCAGTGAAGGTCAGCGAAATTCTGTCCTGATGGTAAGAGAGCTTTTGAAGACACAAGCTTGACCACTAATACAGTTGCCGGCAGGATTAACGACGTAACAAATAATTTGCAGAAACGGTTCAATCTTTACAGCGAAAGGCTTGGAAGTATTTTCGATGACTCTTGACAGAAGAGATGCATCTGGTACCACACAGTGAGCAGTGTTCATTAGAGGTGTGAACTGTACAGCTAGTAGAACTGAAGAACTGCTAGACTTAAAAACAGTGACGGATACAACGACCAGGCGAGACATATTTCAAGAGCTGGGTGGGTGCTTTGAAAAAAGCTGCATTGCCATGGAACAAATTCGTGTCTTTGGCTGCGTGCTCTACAAACGTTGGTGCAGTTGGATTATTGAAAAGCAAACTGAACACTTTGAAGAGGAATGAAGTCAAGACAGTTCACTTCTGTTAAGAAAGAATGGACATCAAATACGAAGAACTTCTGTTTCTTGCACAAGCTACAGGGCTGATTCGCTGAAACGTTATGAAGCGTCGTGTAAAAAAAAAATTCTTTAGACTAGAAACTGAATCCTTCGTGAAATTGGAAAAACAGAAAGGTTCCCTATCTTGTTGATTCAACTTTTTTGCTTGCAATCTTGCTTTTCTAACGGATTTCACCATTCAACTGAAAGCACTGAACTTGAGGCTTCAGGAAAACACAGTTGCACGACAATTTTAAAGTAATTTAAGGTCAAAGTTATTTCTAAATTATTTAGACAATGTCGAACCCAGTGTGTATGTGTGTGTGTGCAGTATATGTGTGTATTATAGGTATGTAATGTGTCCATGTGTGTAGATTGTAAGTTTGCGTGTGTTCTCTCTCTGTGTGTATTATATGTATTTGTATGTGTGTGCATTGTGCATGTGTGTGTTATGTGTGTGTATTAAGTGTGTCAATTTGTATGTATATTATATATACATATATATATGTGTGTGTGTGTGTAACAGTGTTTTTCTTCTATGCAGTTAAAAAATCAGTGTTAAGGTCGAGGCTTAATGATCAACTTTTGCAAGCATTACTGAGATTGATTTCGTCGCAAGATATCTCACCTATGATTGATGATCTGGCTGATGTAAAAACGCTGCTAGCCAAGTAGACCAAAATAGATAAATTAATTAAAGCAATATTTTGCGATGCAGTTTTAAAAGTTAGTTTACTTTTTGTTAAACTTGTATTCGAATACTATGTTATGCCTGATTTATTTCATTTTTGTGGACAGAAATATGTTACAGGATTACAAAAATCTGTTATAGGATTACAGAAATCTGTTATAGGATTACAGAAATACAGTACTGTTGCAGGATACATCCACAGGATATAATAGAAACATATTAAAAGTCTACAGCGATACTATTACTATTAAAGGAAGCAGTTACATGACGTACTATAGATTACTGAAGTCATTAGAAATATTGTAACCTTTACAGTAGCGAGACTTTTACTGCTAAAGGAAGCAGTTACATGATGTATTATAGATTACTGATGTCATTAGAAATATTGTAACCGTTACAGTAGCGAGACTTTGCATATTTTAACTGTAGAGAGTCGACCATGATATCGCATTGCAAAATGTGGGGGGTAAATTTGCCTGTCCCTATTTCTAAATTTAATTGTTATATAAATTGTTAAATGCCCAAGTGACCCAACCTTGGGCATTGCTTATGATGATATTTTTGTAAGTGCCAAGAGTTGGAGAATATGATAGACTTGCTAGTGTAATCTAAAACGGGTTTTAGGTGGATGAGTAGCTTTTTATTATCCAATGGTTAAGATTTATAAGAACGAGATCAGCCAATGGGCTGAGACCAACGTTTACCTATTGAAAAGAATTTAATTTTCTAATCACTTTGAATTTGGAGTGGCAGAAGTCTGGTTATGAAAGGCAACTGTTAGCTTAATGGTGAGTTAACTGACTGATATAGAAAGAATGGACTTAGAAATATTTCGTGCATCTTGTTATTGATACATTTTTCTTGCGTTTTACGTAGAGATGAATTATCTGAGTAGACTATTATTTCTAAAAATTATGAACTATTATACTTGTATATAGTATGCTAAACACTTCACATTGTTTCTAATGAACCCATTCATAAAAATAATATGTTGTCATAGTCACTACTCGTCTGAGGGCTGGCGGAGAAAGATATTGTTTCACCTGCTTGCGTGTGTCATAGTCACTACTCGTCTGAGGGCTGGCGAAGAAAGATATTGTTTTACCTGCTTGCGTGGGATTTTTGTTTAATTTAAACTTATGTGATTTTGGTAACGTTTTCTTTCTCTGAAGCGGAATTTTTCTCTCAACTCGACCTTTTAGTCACCGCTGATACAAAATTTTGAAGGTGGTCAACAGCAAACAAAGGAGAAGAGACGATGCTGAATACCTGTTCACAGCTGAATGTAAAGAAAGGCGAATGACCTCACTTCCGTTTTAGAAAGATTCCGCGATTTCTATTGGTCGCAGTATAAAACACGTATTTAACTACATTTAGCGTTTACTGTCAACTATTCTAATTCAAGGCTGAAAATATGTAATCTCTGAACTCTTACATCTGAAAAATTACTCCACAACCAGAAGATACACTTTAATAACATAAGAAAATAATAGAAGTTTAAAACAATGCATTCAATCAACACGTGATATGACGTGTCAATGGCCGTCCTGACAATACTCCACTTTCTGTGACGTCACTCTCCTGTCTGTGGTGTGACTCTCCATCCCAAACTAGATTAAAACTCATAAATTTTGTCTAATATAGTTAATTATATAATTATATAGTAATTAACAGACATTGTCCACAGGATTTCTCACAGTACTGGCACACACTCAATCACGACCACAAACAGCCGCCATTTTCGCATCTAGTTTCTAATCATCAAATACTTAAAGTTCAGAATAAATGTCAAGTCAGAGGTCGAGCCTAATAACCACAGCTGCAGTGTCTTAATTTGTACTTATAATCACATTGCTAAGTCCCTCGCATAGTTTCTCCTACATGTTTCTGTAACACGATTGACATTAAATCTGCACTTTGGTACAATTTCCATCAACTGGTACTGAAGCACAACTGACTGCAGCTAAGAAACATGTATTATTTTTTGAAAACACATTTTAATCCTACAATTTCACTTACATAGTCATTTTCAGAAACAATCACAGAAAATTAAAATCCACATCACAGAGGAATGGGGTAAGACTGAAAGAAAATGTTTGTTTAGTGAACTGTATAGATTGTGAAGCAGTAGCAGAAAGGCCATGGTTACTATTGCAATGTTATTTTATGTTTTCAATATCAACAGCAAGTCATGTGCGTTGTTCTTCTCTCGCTCACACTACGAAGTCCTTCATGTTGTGGATTGTGGAGTGTGTCTTGAATGTATTACACAGGAACAAATCTTGGTTATGGCGCGTATAGATGCCAACAGTATAAAAACAAGTGTACCCCACAAATAATGACATGATCTGAGCTAATCTAGCCATTCTTGTGTCCTAGGTTCATTGAATATTTTACTCTAACACTAAATTTGACGTTGCTATGTCGTGCGCTCTCCGCCACTAGAACGTGTCAGTAAAAATCTCTTCACAACAATAATAGTGACACTAGAACATGTCAGTAAAAATCTCTTCACAACAACTATAGTGACACTAGAACATGTCAGTAAAAATCTCTTCACAACAACTATAGTGACACTAGAACATGTCAGTACAAATCTCTTCACAACAATAATCGTGACACTAGAACGTGTCAGTAAAAATCTATTCAGAACGACTATAATGACACACATTCTAACTCATGGTTCCTAATCCTGTTCTCTCTGTGTACACATCCTATCCCAATGGCTTCCTAATCCTGTACATTTTCTCACTGGTTATATCAGTCAAGGGAACAAACGATAAAAGGCCTTGAAATCAAGCTGGCCATCTATGTTACACTAATCAGTATCTAATTTCTTCTTAACTTCCATTTCTGTTACAAAATCCCTGTCAAATCATAAAGCATCTACTCAGAACATAAAACTTTAAGATTATAGCAAATACATTTTCAACATTAACCTTAACAATAATTAACAGTTCTTCTAGTTTGCCCCACTTCCTACTGACAGCATCTGCCCTCATGATGCAGCCTACGACCCTCACCGCCCACACAAAGCAAGGCTGCCTGAACTGTTTTCTTAATGAAATGTGACAAATAATACTCACAAGTAAAAAGAATACAGGCATGCTGTACAAGTATATCCGGTGCACGCTTCATAAGATATAAAAACACGCGTGTCCTTCACACAGCCTAGATTTCCGGTCTGTGCGAGTAATACTTCAATTCAGCTGGTTCCACCCTTTCATTCCAGCAACCATCCCCGCCCCACACCCTAGGCAATTCAGTACATTTTAATCGACAGCAAAAATCTGCATTCGAACCTCGTTCTCTCCCTTGGGAACTCCATTTTGTGACCTCACACCAGGTAGCTGCAAAACAACTGTCATTAGCACTTCCTGCTACGCACTCTTTACGCACAGACCAAGAATAAACATCAGCGAGCACAATCCAAATCCAAGACTCGGTTCCCAAAACTGGAGCCCAGGCTCGACAAAGCGGAATATTTCCTGCAGCTGCATTATCGGTATAGACACACATATAGAGCACTATTCACTTTCTATCTCTTGTTCAGCTCGCTCTTCTGTTAACATGCTGATCTGTTTGGTACGAAGTACTTTCCTTATTGGTACAACAACCTTTCATTAATATACAATTTAAATAAATATTGCAGTATGCAGACAGTACAACAACCTTTCATTAACATAATGAAATAACAATATGAAATATAATTAACACACAATTTCATTAATTATTGCAGTATACAGGCAGTAAAATTGTGCTAATTATCCCAGAAAAGAATAAAATTCAGCTGTTTCGTCAGAATTTCGTGATAACAAGAATTCCTATATATCCGTAATGACTTTTCTTAACACAGGTCCAAATAACCTTGTCCGTTAATAGTATCCGAGAGAAATAATATCTCAGTGATTTACTTTGGTGAATTTAGTTTTAGTCAATAACAGTATGAACATAAAAAAAAAAATAGCTACACCTAAAATGGCCGTGGAGTATTTCGTCAACTAACTATTGGTTAGGTTGGAACCTTCGAATCGCACTGACATATGCACTAAACAAACACACGCACGCACACACACACACACACACACACACACACACACACACACACACACACACACACATACACCCACACACCGCGCGCGCGAACATACACTGACTGACATTTTGAGCATACTAACTAGTCCAAAATTAAATACATGCATGAGCCAATGATAAATATTCACTAGTGATTACCTCATTTGTTTTTATTAGAGAAATTTTTTAATGTGGTTCATTGTTACACTCTCTCCTGATCTGGGTGTTCATAACGAGGCTCAACTCATTCACCCACAGAGCTGCAATTTATACTAATATACTCATCCCAGCACCTTACTCGATCTATGTGATTACGTAATATACTCATCCCGCACCTT